>VWZZ01008226.1:81-77894 GCA_013399095.1 Psophia crepitans
GCTGCTCCGGGACGGTCTTGCTGCGGGCTCTGCATCTGGTCCGTTGGGTTGGTTGTCCATCGGTAAAGTACTCTGTTTGTCATCGCATTTGTGTACATCCCGGTGTAACTACTGCGGCCCTATTGTTGTTTCCCTCTCCCTTTGTCGGCCCATAAACGGCCGTTATCTCAACTCGAAGCCATTTGCCCTTTTGCTGCCTCATTCTGCCCCGTGTTTTGCTGATGGGGCAGTGAGCGAGCGGCTGCGTGGGGCTCGGCTGCCGGCTGGGGCCAAACCACAACACAGAGTATCTGGTGCAAGATCAGTATTGGAAGACAATGTGTCTTTGCAGACTTGATTTGAGTTTCGTAACTTCAGCATTTCCACTGGGCCCAAACAGTCCCCACCTCTGCCACCATAGCTGTGCTCTGGTAGTACCTCTAAGCCGAGAGGGAAGAAGATTGTAGCCACAAGGATCAGGATGCTTTGGTTTGGTTTGTGGCAGAGGTCATGTCTGGTGGCTGATGGACTGAAGTCAGTCCGGATGAGGAGAGCTGATGTTTTACTGTGGACCTTATAACAGAGTGCTGGTATTACTGAAAGCATCCACAGTTTGCACAAAACTGGCAGAATCTGTGTTCTGAGGTCCTGTTTTGGTCACTTAATCAAACAGGCAGCCAGTGTTAAATGTGTTCCCAGTACCGTTGACTTCAGTGGCATTAGGCACATGCTTGTCGTCAAATGTGGGCTTGCACAACTTGCTGATCTCAGGCTGGGTGGGTCTCACTGGAAGGTTCCTGTGCCAACATAGAGACTGTCTCTATTTCAGGCTGTGGTTCAGCTAGGTTGTCAATCCAATTTAAGGGGACCAGATTATGAACACTGTGAAATGCTGAGCTGGTGTAAAGCCACTTTGCTGATAAGGAGCTGTTAAAAATACTTTGAAAGTTCAACTCTGCTGTGGGATGGGGCCACCACTCCTGGCTCTACTCACAAGGCTCGGTGCCAGGGGTGTTTTGGCTCGTTTGCCCACTGGGCTTGAAGCCAAGCATTGGAGGCTAGAGATGCCCTGGGTGTCCTGCTGCTGGAGGTCCAACAGGCAACGGTGGTGGTAAAGCAGCCATAGTGGTTCTGCTGGGGCCACCCATCTGGGCAATGAACAGCCATCTCCTGGCCATGTGTGGAGGAGACAAAGTAGGGTCCTGCTGCCTGTCAGGTGCTGTAGTGTTGCTGGGAAAACCACAGCTGAGCTGACAGCTGCTTTGGTGCCCTTTGTATCTCTTCCCAGCTCCTAGCACAGGATGAAAATCCACCAGGTGGAGGATAGCACTCTCTGCCACGTATCTGGCCATCTGGGAGAGCACCTCATTGTCTATCAGTATTTCAGGCCCAAAATAGTCTGGCCACGGAGCAAAGGCAGTCTGCGATTGCCAGCTTCCAAGTGCTCTCAGGAGCCTCTTTGTGGGTTTGGTGCTTTTCCATCCAAGACCTTGGCACAGATTTCCATTATAGCTGCCTTGCCTTTCCTCTCCTCCCTCTGCTTCTGACTTCTCTCAGTACTACTATTTGCTACTGTTTATTGCTTCCCTCACAATTTTGGATGCTTTCAGAAGTTAACACCTTTGTATCCTATGGTATCTAGAGTAGCTTGCCTTGCCCTCACTCACATGTTCCTGCTCCTTTATAGCCTATCTCATCATTTCACTCAGGACCTTCTTTGCAGCTGTGCTCCTCTTCACAAGACCTCTGCCTGCTGTGCTGCAGTGCTCTGGGCAGAGAAGTGAGAGGAGTGATGTGCAGAGACCAGCACATCCAGTGTCCTCTGGATAGTTCCTGCAGGCGCTCATCTGGATCAGATATCTGGTGACAAATGAGACTTCTTGGTGCCTGGGTGCCTATTAAGGTTATGCTTCCATGTTCAGTGGGGTGTTGTCAGGCAGTGATAATCCCCTGTCACTAAAGGTAGGGGAAGCACTGCTTTGAGGAACTGAAATAACTGCCTGTTGGGAGGATGGGAAAGAGAAGCCCAGTGACATTGCTACATGAGAAGAAACTATTAGTGTAGTCAGTTACGATGACAAGAATGTATGTACACAACAAATAGTAGTAATGGACTACGGCTGTCTCTTTTAATGCTTCTACTATCTGATTAGTTGTCAACATTTGTTAATTTCTGCTACCGCAAAATATGTAGACAGTGCTGAGGTCTGTATTATTAAGAGCGTGTGTTGTGTATAATTTATAGTGTATTATGACAGCTGTAGCGAATGCTGTGATCCACACCATGGGGCACTGAGATATGGCTGAGTTGCTATCTCCTGGATTATCTAGGGCAAGTTTGGAGCCTTGCTGGCGTTACAACAGGAGAGGAAACCTGTGTAGTCATGTTACTCTCATTAAGCATTTGCATATGGCTCTTTGGAGCATGGCACAGCACAAGGTCGTTGGCCTGCGGCCACACCAGCTTCTTGGGATCTTGTCAGATCTTGCAAGGAAAGAAGCAACAGGCTGGATCACTGTTCTTGGACAAGAAATCTCCAAGGAACAGGGTGCTGTTGCAGAGGTGCTGGAGACATCCCTGTGGTGCCGTGTGTGTTTTGGTGTGCGTGCGTGCTGGGTGTGTTTCTTTTCTTTAATTGTTACTTGGTATTTTCTTATTTCAGGAGAGCACTGTATTGTTTTCTAGTGTTAGTGGGAAATAACACTTGATTCTTCTCCCCCCCCATGCTGTGCCTGATTCTAAGTGATGTAAAGATGAATCGCTTGAGATCTGCAGACAGATGTAGCATTGGTTTATGAGATAAGGATTGCTTAGTTGCAAATGAATATCCATCCACACTAAGTGTGGCCTCAGTAGCAATGGTGCTATTTCCATGTGGAGCACTGGTCTTTTCCCTGCTGGTGAGGAGTTCCCACGAGTGAGATGAGGTAGATGAACATGTGCTCTATTCAGGTAGGCTAACCTGTTAAAATAGCCATGAAGACCAGGGTAACAGGAGTCCCAGCTCGGGTGAGCAACTTTTAACCCAAGCCCTTTAGGGCGACTGGTTTAGCTAAGCTGTTTCTTTTGATTTGATGCCCAGTTCACTTCATCTCTATGTCTGTCTGCAGTCAGGTTAGCTCTTTGGAGCTTGTCAGCCGGAATTAGGAAAATACTGTATTTATTACAGTGTATCCTTTGCGTTGGCAGACTGCTGTGTAGGGATTCAAATTTGCTGTCCCCACCTAAGCTGGAAGTTTCCTGCCTTGTACCACACTGCTGAAGAACCCTGGGCCAGGCTACTGCAGTGTGAGGTGTCGTGTGAGACCAGAGCAGGGGGTCTCAGCAGTGAGGAGCGTGGCAAGTGTAGCCCGAGGAGTGCCTGTGGCGTGGGAACTCACTGGAAGCAGTATTGTAGCTGCCTGGCCATAGCTTCTCAGTCCTGCTTTCAGGCCTAAAGAAATCCTCTGTCCCAGGATCCGTCAGCATCCCTCCTTCCTTCTGCAAGCTGCCAGGGCAGCCCTGACTGCTGGGTTGCTGCCCTCCAGGCACAGGTCTCCTTGCTGGTCACTCACTGTAGGGTCAATGCTGAATGTCTCTTCCTGAGGCCCCCAGGCTCATGGTCAAATCAGACTGGCTTCATTACTTAAGTACTTGGCATGCTGCCTTTGGGGCGTGTGCTGCTGGGGTGTCCTAGGTACCTTGCTCAGACCTATCTCTTCCCAGCTGAGTACACACTCATGTGCTACATCGCTTCCCTCCATGGAAGTTCACCTCTTTGATGTTGACCTTGCTCTTCCACTGCTGGGTCCCTTATTTCAGATACCTGGACATCCTCTGGTTCTTTTTTCCTCCTGGTTTGGTAATTAGGCAGCACAGGCAGCTTAAGCAGTCTAGTCCTGCCCAGTTACGTGCTGTAAAGGGACCACAGGCAAAGTCAGACTTTTGCAAAGAAACCCTCCAACACTGGTGGTGTCTTTTCCCAGTGAGACCACTTCTGCAGTGAGAACTTCCTGGAGCATCAACATGAGACACAGGATTTGTCCCAGGGTCTGTCCTTGGCTGTGCAGAGTTTGGAAGAGCGTGACAAGAACTGGGAATGCTTTCCAGTGCTGAGAACAAAGTTGATGTTTCAGTGTAGCAACAGCAAGTTAAGGTTTCTTCTCCTTAAACAAAGACATTTCCATAAATCATACGCTGCTTTTGCCTGAGTAACATGAAAATAGGTTTGCAAAAGCTTTGAAACATGCACAGAAGTGTCAGAAGTGTGTCTGAGCATCAGCATTTGTTTCATCGATAGCTGACCCTTGGTTTAGAAAAATGCAATGCCATGTAATAGTGGTCTTGTTCATGTTATTTTCTTAAGTCTTTTTTTAGACGTGATAATACAAAGAGAATTAAACCCCTACTTTTTGGAAGGTTTTTAATGAGCTGACAGTACCGATTCAGGTTTTGCAGTCTGTAAAATACAGCGCATCACACTACTTTGTCTTGGATAGCACTCCACTTTCTTTTTAAAGACAATTTAAATAGAACATTAGGGGAGGAAAAAAAAATCCAACCCGAAATGACAGCGCAGAAATGGCAATTTAGTATTCTTGACATTTCTCAGAAAGCTGCTTAAGATGATCTCCTTAAAATGGCAGATTTCGCCTGCAAGTCAAGTAGAGGAGCAGGAACTGATATTTCATTAAAATACTATAATAGGCCTGAATGCATTTATGATCCTTGAGACATTTGCAGGAAACAAGACCTTGCTATTTGGAACTGTCAAAAGTTTTAATAAAAGGCAAAAAATAAATCCCAAGTACCAACTGCATGACTTGGATACCTCCTCTGCCAGTGATCTGGTTGTTACCACACAGAGATAGATACCTGTTCCTGGCTACTTTTTTTCCTTTCTCTTTTTTGCAGAATGTACTTGTGAAACCTTTTGTTTTCATGTTGGATGTTGAACCAGAATTTAGATAAACTGGAGTGATACATTGTTAAATGTATGACCGGATGGACTTTATTCCAAAAGTTTATCAAGAATTGATGAAAAATGAGGAGACCACGGCTTTCGTCAAGGATCTGCTATGTGGCCAAGGCTTTTTGGATGTTTCTTCATAGAACTGAAAGTTATTCTGGGTGTTCTCCTCTTCTCTCACCTCAGAACATCAAGGAGTTGGGTTTCTGTCAAAGATTATTTAGTTTGAAAAATGGAGTTGGAAAAGTTGGGGTATTAAAAGATAATCTGCTAGGTAAGGTCTGTAACAGCAGGAGTAGTTGTGTGGAGCATGTTACCGTTCCGTTTTGGAATGCATTACTTTGGCACTTCTAATAAAGTGGTGTTTAAGGGAACAAGTTTAATATTATCTGTCTTTTCCACTCAGATTGCATTATAATAAATGTTTCACTCAGAAAATGAGGAGGGGACCCTTCTTTTAAATTTCTTACTTTCAGTCACTTTTTAAGGTAAAGCATGTTCCAAATGTGGGAATTTATTGTTAATGAAATGCAATATAATGCCAATATATATTTTTTGAGGCTTTAACAGCACTAATGTCGCACTTCATTACATGCAAGGGCTCCCTGTGCTTATGTAGATTTCCACAAGCTTCAGCAGGGCTTCCTGTTGGACTTGTAGCTTATTTGCACACAGTATTTATCTTCAGCGATCAAGTAAGGCTGTTTCCCTGGGTAAAGCAGTTGAAGTGTGTGGTGAACTGCAGGAGCACCTGGCTTATGGAAACTTGAGTGTACAGTTGCAGTGGCTGGTCTTAAAAGTTTGTCCTAGAGGAGTCCTTGTGTTGTAGCATTTAAGCAGTTAGAGCTTTCTTGTGGTCTTGCTTTTTGGACTTTGCTAGAAACCTCCTTTGTGGTGTACACGGAGGGTGAAATACCTTGGAAAGAACAGTGTTATTTCAATAACACAGTATTTCCAAGGTATTTCAGTACTTGCAAAACTGCAGTATACCAGCAGTGAGTACACCCGTGTTGATCAATGTGTGGTAATTCATTTGCAGAAGTAACAGAGTCTATCAACAAGACCTGAACATCTATGAAGTAAAACATCGTGGTAGCTGTATCTCACCAGCAAAACCTTGAAGTAAATGAATCCATCTACTTTAACGGTGGAGTTTTGTGCTGTAAGGAAGCCAATTACTGTAGGGATTTTGTAGTGCTGCTGGAAAGGTGGGAGCAGCAGTGGACCTTTTCTGTGAGCAGTTCAGCACACTTGTGATCTAAAGCTGATGTTTCTGTCTGGTATCTGAAGAAGCAACCTTGCACAGCTGCTTAAATGCCTCTGCTGCAGGCTGTTACTGTGTAGTGGTAAAGAAAATGATGAGCTGTTCCTGAGAGATGTACTATGATGGGACCCCTGCATTAAGACGTCTGTTGATTTACATCCTGAAATAAGCAATGTTTCTTTTTCTAAACAGGGCTGAAGCTGTAGGTCTATTGTATATGCAAAGTAAACATTCTTGCCAGTTTTGGATTTACTTTTCCCTTTTTATGCCGCAGGATCATCGTAGTTGGGTCCTTGGCATCACCAGTGTCTTCTGCAAGCCCAGACTAGACTGTCTCAGCGCTTTCTTTCCATTCAGCAGAGTAAGAGTGAAATCCTCCTTTAAGGGAGGATCCCATCCTAGCTGTATCCAGGGAAACAAAATCTGCAGTGCTTCAGAGCTAATTATAATCCCCCAGAAACGGTCCCTCCAGTGATGGCTCAGTAAGCACATGAAAAATAGGCAGCCCCACAAAGGGAAATACAGGGGCAATAGGTTTATAATAGTTATTTTTATAGATCTATTATATATGAAGCAAGAATTAACCTTTTAAAACTTCTTTAGTGCTTGAGAACAAGTGAGACTTATTTCCAGGTCACACCTGAGGCTCCATGTGTACCGTGAAGGATTTGGCCCAACATGTTTGCATGGTTGCTCAGAAAGCAGTTCCTGGTGATGATGAGAAAATATAATTGTTTGTTTACTTCTGTTTATTTGGGGTGAGGTTTTGGCAGAATTTTTTTTGGGAGGGTGGTGGGGTTGGTTTTTTTTTTTTTTTGGCATGGTAATAGAGGACAACTACTAGGAGCTTCTTTTTTTCAACTGGTCCAGTGAGGTCCTCGGTTGAGGCACAAAGACCTCATACATCTTGTCAGCTATCCCCTTTCCCTTTCACTGGCAACTATCACTGTGTTTTGGGAGTCCTGTTGTGTTCTCCTCCTTGCCTCTGGAGAAAACCATTGAAGATGATCAGCTCACTCCTATTAAACTTCATAAGGGCTTTGACAGTGCTGATGGACCTTTGTTTTTTGCATGAGCAACCTCCTCCCTCCTCTGGCCTTCGCGGACTGGGCACTTCCATTGATTACGAATTCCCTCTTGATGTCCGCAAGACTATTTACATCCTGCAGGTTAAACCTGTGTTCATTAGGACGAAGCCCTTCAGCCGCAGGTGGAACTGGGGCTGTACCCTGTTTCTGTTTGACCTTTGATATATGAAGAACTCCTTCTTGGCCAGCTGGTGTGGTGAAAATCAGCATCTAGTTAATATATACCTTGCTACAAGACTGAGTCTTCTCCCTACACCCAAAGGTTGGGAAAGTGTGAAATGCTTTTAATGTCTGCTTCTTTTAGCATCTGTTGTCTAATTTGATTTGTATGTAAGTAGAAAAACTTTGAAGTGTTGTTGAAATACAAAGGGAAAGTACTTCAAAGAAATGTAACATTGAAAGTGTATCTGATGGCTGGAGGTTTTTGAAGTTTTATCTTGAGATTATGTATTCAGAGGAACATTTGTATGGAAATACTAAAGGTCATTAATTCATCCAAAACATTAAGAGAGTTGCCAGTCAGCGTGCACTGAACTGTTCTGTACTAGTTTTGATTTCACATCGTGGCAGGCGAGCGGTCCTTCACCCATCTATCTGTGTGGCCAATGTCCATGACCCTGTAAGAAGTTAACACAGTCCCTGACGGGGAGACCAAAGCACAATGCTGCTACAGCGTGAGACTTGTTCAGCACTCTCAGCCCCTGCCCAGCAGAGATCGCTGGGTACGGCCAAATAAAACTGCAGTGCGTTAAGCTCCCAAAACTTGTGTTTTGCATCGGTTGCTGTAATGGAGTAGGGCCATAGTGGTCCTTGGGAGGCAACGGGGTGCTGGATTACAGCTTGCTAATAAATATTTTGAACTTTGGGAGAGTTCAGATCTTGGATCTGAGCATTTTTACAGTTGGGCATCCGCTCGTGTTAAAACATGCCCAGCTGTGCTGGAGGAGGGGATTGGTGTTTTTCCTTTTGGCAAACTAGAATTCTGGCATCGGAGTTTTTAATTGCAGGAATTATACTAGCAGTTCCCAGAGCTCAAGGGGGTGGGGTTTGTGCAGGAGTTGCTAATAAGATGTGTATAAATCATGGGCTAGGCAGAGCTTTAAATCTTAGAAATATTGATAAAACAATACTAGGATAAAACCTTGCTATCTTCTCTGACAGGGAGGCTTTGGAAAGTTACAGAAATACAAAGTACAAGAACCACTTTTTCCCAATACAACTATGAAGCAGCAGTGGGGTTACTTTTGGTTTTTTTGTGTTATAAAACCAACTTTTAATTAAAATAGTATTAAATTACTTGTATTGGTTTGGAAGCTTTATTTTAATTATGTCTGTAGTTTGAGGGAAGGGAAACAGTTAAGTAGCCTAAACTGTCTTTTTTTCCTCTGTTGCAGACTTTTTTTAAAAAAAAAAAAAGGTCAGGTGATCCTGCTTCCCCCATCCACATCCCTTCTATGCCTTACTACATTACATGTCAAATAAGGGGCTTCCTGTGTTCCAGCTTTCAGGATATTCTCAGATCACATCAAACTTCCTTCAGCAACCATGTGGCTCAAAAATATTTTTTTTCTTTCTCAATGAAAACTACGATCCTAGTGGAGTTACTTCTCTGTAAGATCTCGATTTTTGGGAGAAATTGGATATTGCAAGGTTTATAGTGTAAAGCTGACTTTCTAGCGGAGTCTGTAAACCTGACTGGCATATCAGAGTTGTAAACCGGCTTAAACATGTTTCAGATGCTTAATAATGGAAAGGGGCAATTCAGCTTGTATTTCTATGTTATTGGTGTTATATGATGTAGCCACAGCTAAGTTTGCTTCAGACTCGTTGACTTGGATCATGGCACCACTGGCCTGGGCAGCGTGGGGTGACGTGTGTGCTAACCCATCCACTGGTTAGCCTGTTGCCAAAGAAAGTTTTGTAGCCCCCTTGCTTTGGTTAAATTGCTCTGGGTACCCAAGCCAGGTGGTTTATAAGTGTGTTCACTCTATACTACTGCAACTCTATTGTAAACCTTCTTGCACTGCTTTTACAAGTTATGTTAGTCTCTATTTTAGTGCATTCTAGCCCTGTCTACTGAAGGCAGCCTACTGTTAGTAAGGTCAGTGATAAACCACAGTTTATTGCTTTATCTGATGAAACAGCCGTTTTGCATTGTTCTGTGTAATAAAAAAATTGTTTCACATATAGCAGATCATCTGTAGCAAGAAAAAAAATCAGTAAACTTGTTATGCCACAGGAATCTAGGTAGTTTTTTAGCAGCTGGAATTCTGTCCCCAGAATTGGGGGCATCAAACATGCACTGATGCAAGTTACGTCTTAGGTTTCTGACTGCTAAGATTTTTCTGCATCTTGTGAGCTGCATCTTTGTCTGTTGTAAAGCTGGCACTTTCTGCTCATCTTGCTGATGAGGGCCATGAGTGATGGGTGGGATATTTCCACCTCCAACATACGCACAAAGGCTTGGCCACAGGGTGAAGAATGGCTGCTCCCTTCCATCTCTAGGTTTTTCTCTCATACTAGAAAAGAAGCAGAAAGAAGTCACCTTTTCCTCTGCTACCTTCTTTCTTCCTAGCTTCCCTCCTCTTCCTGCTGCAGAAGAAAGGTAAGACTATAGGGTCAGGACGAGGTTTGTTTCATGCTCTGTTCCTGCAGAGATCGCCGCTCTGGTTTGATGCTGACCTGTTGCCTGTACCTTGCTGATGAAAACCCTCCTCCCCTTCAGTATTACCCATACCCTATGACCCATATTATCTGTGTAGCCCTCCAGCCCACCACAGCATTGTTCCTGTTCCCCTAGCGCTGATACCTTTCTCTTGTGAACTCCTCTGAGCCCCAGGCACAGCTCAACCCCTGCTCCACTGAGTTTTTTAGCCTTCGGTGATGCTGGAGGCCAAAGAGCATCAGGGCATGAAAAGATCTTTCTGCAAGGGATGGTGAGGAGGTGTCAGTCCAATGAGGAGGAGAGGCTGAGATGGGATGGAGAAGGCAACACCTCTTTCCTGAAGAACCAGCTATGGGCTTTTGTATAGAAGTAGTGGGCAGCAATAGATCTAGTTTCTGTGTCCTAGCTGCAAAATAACCTTTGTCCTGAGAAGCAAGGATGGCCCAAGTATAGGGAGGACACATGATCATCCAGCTGAGCAAGGGTGAGCATTAGTCACCTGTGAGGACAGCATATGTGGCTCTTTGAGGTTGCACTGTAATAATAGGGGTATTTTGAGGGGAGATGTGTTCACTTGCTACTCTTCAGTGCAGCATTCAAAAGAGAAGAGAAGGACCCTTTCCCTCAGCTGAGAGCGCACAGCTTTTGTCCGTCATCTCTTGGCACTGAAACCCTGGTGTTTAAAAAAAGCAAGACAAAATCAACAGCACTCTGCCCCCTGGCTGAAAAAAAAAAAGAAAAAAAAAAAGCTTTGCTTACTCCAGCGTTACGGAAATCCCTTGGTTATCAGACTCGGGGCTGTGTTGTCCTAGGGACTGGAGGCTGTATCCTGGGAAAAGGGACATCAGAGGCAGAAGCTGGTCAAGAGGAAGCATGAGGCCGGCAGTGCTGGGTGAGCCCCCTCTGCTGTGGCACCATTTTGGAGCTGCCCTGGGAAAAAGCCACGGCTGTGAGGGCCTCTTCTTCGCCCCTGGCTTGAATGAGCAGCTCTGGAGCTGGGACAGTGAGCACAAGCTGTGCCCTGAAGGAAAGGGAGGATGTTCCCAAGGAAGGCAGAAGAGCAACCTGTCAGCACTGCACTCCCTGGGCAAGAGGCATCTCCTTGTTCTCCAGCTGGGTAGTGCATTGCTCTGTAGCACCTTCGTCACTGGCTGGCAACGGCACAGCATGCATGGCAGTTGTCAGAACACAAAGGTGACTACGTTCACCTTTGCTTTCTCATTGATGAGAACAAACTTGCAAGTTTCAGGACGTGTTTTGAGTGTGAGCTACTTGGGCCCGTTCAAAGGTGAGAACTAATTCAAAATTTGAAGTCTGTGTTTTGAAAGGCACAGTGCCTATGTCTGATACTCCAAGAATCTCAAAGGTAGATGGTTCGTTTCTAAGGTCACGTGCTGCCTAAAGCAGGTTTTCTTGATGTAGACTCTCTCGGATTCCCAAGTATGCTACCTGAAAATAAGCTGCTGGCCTAAGCTCCAGAGTGAACTACTGACAACGGGCTTGAGTTTTGGTGAAAATACAGAAGACCACAGTTTTCAGGTGAGCAGGACAAAGCCAGAGTGAAAATTGGCCTACAATTTCTTTGTTTTTACTCCACCCATATTTTTCTCTTTAAAATTCAGCCCTGTCGTATTACATGAGGAAAAAAAAATTCCTCAACCACGTTGAATTTTGCCCTGCTTGATTTTTAAATTGCCAAGAAGGAAGAGATGGCAAATCATGCTGTATCAGGGGGTTGTTTATGTATCAGTGGTGCAGTGGTTGTATTGCCAACCTCAAGTTCTCAGATATCACGAGTATTTAAAAACGTGAAGTATCCTCACACAGAGGACATGTACTTCAGATAATCACGCTCTTCTTTTACATACTTCTCCTGGAAAAATAAATCTTAAGATAACAAAATCAGAGGCAGACAGATAGTAAGGATGTAATGCTGGGACTTAACATGAAAAATTTCCCTGTGTTACAATTGATGCTGCAGTATGACAAAGTATTGTTTTTTCTGTTGTTCTTTACAGGTAGTTGGTAGTTAAACGTAGGAAAATGCTGGTCAAGCTAATATATTTTATTTACTTTCTGGGCTTTTGATGGTAGGTGCCTTCTGCTTTTGCTTTGTGTAGTGGCAACGCTGAAACCGTGGATCTAGAAACTCTTAGACCTGAAGGTCCAAAACCCAAAGATGAACCTTTGGATTTGGAAGTTTGTGAATTTGGTCTTTGGATCCAACCCATTAAAAGAAAGTGGCACAAGCTATGAAATCGGATCTAAACATGGGTCTGTGCTCGGGATTTGATGGTTTTTAAGGTATTTTGAAGAACTACCTTTTGGACTCTGACCCAACAGTGCCTCTTTTGTTTTGTAGCCTGTGTGGCCACAGTGTGTCAGTAACATGTTGCTGGGGAATGTGAGGCATTTCCTTGCTTGTGTTAGCAGTCCCAGAGCAAGGAATGAATATCTTAATTGTGTTTCTAATCAGTGGACCCAAGCAAAACATGTGAGAAAATAACATACTGATTTTTCAAACTCTCTAAGGTGAGCAGTTGAAAGCATTTACTAAATAGTTAACTAGTAAAATGTGAACAATCGAAAGTGAAGTAGGTCTCTGGAGTTTTTTTTTTGCAAGTCTTCATTAGTCCTTGGGTTGCTTGTGCGTTAAGAGTGAAAGTGAGCCTGAAGTGTGTTTGCAAACAGGTATTTGCATTACACAGCTGCTTTGCAGGTAAGGTGCTGCTGCTCTGGCTGCCTCCATGTCATCCAGTGTCATCCAGCCATCACAGAACTCACTCACACATTACAGAACAATGTCACCTGTCGCCTGCTGTGTTTTATAAATTCCTTTTAATTGCAACAAAAAGAGAGCTGCTGGAGAAGAGCGTGTTAGAGATAAGCAACCTGAACGGTTCCAATACTGCAGAGCAAACTTAGTGGTTTGTTTTGTAGTTGGATGTGAATCTAAGCCATAAACCTTGGCTTGGAGACTTTGGGTGTTTATATAAGCTGTTTGCTCTGTATACCTCTCTGTCAAAGTATCTGAAGGATGCTTATTTTGTCGAAGCTTAGCTTTTGCGTCACAACTAATGCGTTTAAGAGATTTTAAGGCGAGGTGCAGAACGCAACTAAGCCAATTGGTAATAAACGTTGTTGCGTGATTTGAGGTTAAGTTTTTCCCGGCTGTAAACAATTATAACTTGGAAGGACTTTTGTGCTTTATACTCTTAAAATACTTCTAACTCTCTTCTATGGCTTGATACCTTTTGTCTCGAGACATTTCTTACAAACTGTGGGATAGGCTTTCAGCCTCAGTGTGCTTCCATTCATTTTTATCAGTTAAAGAAAATAAATAATGTTTGTTGTATAATAAAGAAATAATAAAATTCAGGGAACAAAGAAAGGATCTAGACTTTGGGAACAAAGGGACATTTGTTGCTTTTTTGTAGTCCTGCGTAATACAAGAACAGTACTGCTTTGATGTCACTGACTGGAGTGCAGCAAATTCAAGAATAATTTTTTTCTATATATAAAAAAAATAAGTAGACATTAGCGGTTCAGGCAAACCGTTGCCAACATTTGGGTTGTTTTTTATTCATAATAACATTATCCTTTTTGCATGGTTGAGCACTGGGCTCTTGGAAGGTGCTGAGCCTGCAGGCTGGGAGGGCCCTGAGCCTGGCCCCACTGGGCTTCTGCTTTGGGGACGGGGCTCTCGTAGCCGTTCTCCCGAAATGGAGGATTTGTACCTGGAAGGGCCAGCCAGAGGACGTGCCTGGTCTCACCAGGCCTCCTTGCTTCAGCCTGTGTGTTATGGTTGTTGAGCCATTGCGGGACGAGAGAGCATGGGTGCCTGCCAGGAGGAGCCGCCAGGGAGGTGTGCCACAGGGCGGCCAGGGCCTCTCCTTGGGGAAGGGGGGCAATTACACAACTCAAAGCATTTTGGGACCTAACTAGTTTCCTGTCCCTGCCTCGTGCAAGGTATTTCTCTATGTTATTCCCGTTAAGATATTTCCTAATTTTACTTTTTAAATTTCATTTGTTCTTCTCTTGCAAAACACCAGAGCAATATATTCAGAAAGGATCCATTTTCTTCTTTAGTTTCTTCTTTCAGGCCTGGAAGATATGAAATGGAGTCTTTTTTATGTTAAAAGAAATGTTAATGACTCCTAGTGTAAATTAGCTGAATATATTCATTATTAAGTGTTAAAATGCTACTGATTGGTGGCACTATAGTTGCATATTTTCAAAAGGTCTCGAGAGAAATTGTGCCAGAGATTTAGACTGAATTCATCTGAAGCCCATTTTATTTGTGATTGAAAAGTATTTTGCAAATAAATCTCTGTCTTTTGTTTCTCTTCTGGCCAGCCAGAGAAAGCAGAAATAGATGTGATAATGTGTCCGAAATGGCATTTATCTTCATGGAATAGATCTTTACCTTATAAAATCAATTGCTAAGGATGCGTTGTTTCAGTGTTGTGAGGCGAGAGAGATGAATCCAGAAGATGCTTCAGATCTCTCACAGTCATCTCATATGTGTAGGACTGCGAATGCAGGGACATTAATTTTGACAGCAAGGTGAAATTTGGGGTCTTAGTTTTTCTGTGGAACAAGTTCCCTCCCTTCACCTTCCCTGTAAGAGATGACTGCAGTTTGTTGGCTTTTTCATTGTCTTTTTGTGGTAGACTGCGCTGGGGTCACAGCCTGCTCTTGGAAATCCTTTTTTTTTCACTCTCTACAGCTCTGAGAAACAAGCCTTAATCAAGATTTTTCATTCCTGTGTATCAACATTTCCTGATTTAAGGAGTGTTATGGAGGAATGGGAGAGCTGGGAAAGTCGAGTCATCCATCTTATTGCAGCATATCATACAAATAATATGTAGCTGATGCTTTCTGTCCAAACGCTGAGCATTTGCAGAGCATGTGCATGAAGAGGAAGGCGGGTGGGATGGAAGGCTAGCCCCTGCCCTTCCCTGGAGAGGTTGCACGCAGGGCACCGTACATCCTTTTGACCTTCTGACCTGCTCGCGGGCAGCTGCTTCTCCTCAGCCCTGCAAACCTCTGGATTTTAAAGTATGGTGTGTTTGCAGGTGTAGATCCAGAATGAGGCCACCTCAAAATAAAAAGAAAATAAAAAGACTTGAAGATGTTGTCCCTAGATGTCTGCCTGTGTGTTGTTTGATCTAGGAAAGAGAGAGCCTCTGGGTGGGGAAACTATAATTTCCTGCATATGTAAAATGTTTAAGCACTTTTTTTTTTTTTCTTAAAGTCTGCCATCTTAATTAAATATCTGATTTTGAAATCCATATTCAGGCAGCTTTCCTGTTTGCGTCTAGCAGGCTGCAGTTCCCATTCACAAAGCCCCTTGGTTTTTTTCTAGCTTTCCTTGGATTTATTTGCAGGGCAGTGTTTTGTTTTCTCTGCAAGCCGTTTGGAATACATCTTCAGTAGCACTGTAGCCGGAGGGTTTGCATGTCATTCAAAAATAAAAATAAAAAATCTCCACCTACTGAAAAGTGAACAGCATAGCCCTAGCAACCGGCTGGTGTATTCGAACCAGAGGAAGGGATATTCGGCAAGTAAGACCAAATAACATCTCTGTAACGGCCAGGGATGCGGTAGAAATGCCGGCTAGTGATAAGATTAATTGTAACCGATAGTGGAGATAGCTGCGTTTGTATTTTATTTTAATTTTTTTAATGGTGGATTGTAAATACAGCCTTGATGAAGTGGTGCTTGTTCTTGCCGGCATGAGCAGGGTATTCATCTGGGAGCCCTAAGAAGGGGGATCTGCTTTTGTAAAAGCACCCCCCCATCACCCCATCTTGCACTGCTTGTGTATGTATTGAAGCAATAAGGAAGGTAAGTCATAATTTTCTTGGAAAGCAAGAGAAAACTTATTTTAAATTGTCTGTCAGACAGGGTACTGTCAATACTTTCCTCCCAGGTGTGTTCTCAGTGGCGTTGTGCCAGGGGTGGCTTTCGTGCGTCTGCCTCTCCATCTCTTGTGTGCACCTTGCTTTCTCGTTCATCTGCCGTGTCATAGATCCATCTGTCTTAAATGGTGATAATTCTTTTTTTCCTTTTAGCTTTTGTGAATGAAAGGAATTTAAACTGCTCAACATCATCAGAAATATTAGCTATTCTTTCTTTTCATAAAGAGCTCCATTGTGCTTTTTCAAGATGGGTTTTCATTTGTGTTACCTGACTCTTTGGTTTTCCTCAGTCAGTGCCACCCCTGAAGCCTTGAGTTTTATCCGAGGTTTTATTTCCATGAGACTGAAGCCATGAAAAGCAAAACAAAGAAAGGAACATACTTATTGGGAAAGGTCTGTGTTAGTGGTCAGCCCAGGCTCCTCTCAAGGTTTGTGAAGTCAGAGGCAGTCGCGGTGCCCTTCAGCAGGTGCAGGGATTATCCTCTGGTGTTCCAGTATTGTCCTTCTACCTGTAATCCACAAAGGCTGCTGATTTATGACTTCTGTCTAATAATTGTGTTTCTTTGACTCCCTCTGCACTTCCCCTTTTCACCCTCTTCCTCCTGCGGTTCCTTGTCTTTTCCTGTTTCATGGAGTTCGGTTCTTTGCTCTGCTGGTGTACCAGTCTTTGGTTTGTTCCCTGCCCATCCGTTCCACGTGTGATGGTGTGCAAAGAATAAAAGAGATTCTACACCCTCACTAGGGAAGGATGCCTCCAATAGTATTTTTCTATCACAGTAGTTTTACTTCCTGACTGCTAGATGTGATGCACTGTGCTGGGAAGGTGGCCAGAGCAGGATGTGCTGTTCTGGGCTAGTTTTCAATGACTACTTTTAGGACCAAATAACGGTGGAACTGGGATTTTGTTGCGTCATCTCCAGCTGTTTGGTTTGAGGCTTTCTGTTCTTTTTATTTCACCTCTCCAAGTTTCTCAGTTGTAGGCTTGATCAGGCTGCTAGTAGATGCTCCATAAGTGGTGGAAGGTTTTTTGGAGATCAGTGTGGTTGCATGGTCCTGCTGCACTAAATTTTGTGTTAAAATTTCTCACTGCTGCTCTCAGCAGCGCAGCTCTTTTTGAAGTAGCAGTGGAGGAAACAGTGCAGACTGACGTCTCCCTTTCCTTGGAGGTAGGACGTGGTAACAGTGGGGTAAATGCTGGAGGGCTGCTGTTGGTACCACCGTCTGCCACTGCTGCTCCCTTCAGTAGAACTGTCTTTAGGGTTTTTTGATTGCCATGGACAAATGCCTTGTTTAGGAAAAGCAAGGAGTGCTTTGTTTGGAGACATGAAGAGCGATTGTGCCTGAGAGAAATGCAGGGATGGTGATTTTTTCTGTGCCTGTGAGCCATGGCTTTATTGTGCAAATGTGAATTAACAGTTCTTTGCTCCCGATTAGTGTCTGTCCTAGAGAGAGGTGAGGAACAAGGGGGTGCACTGTCAACAAAAGTGATTAGGGAGTGCACATTTTTTTGCCTGCAGCTTGGCTTTGCCTCGGTGGTTTCCTCAGCACTGTATTTAATGCTTGATCATGGGCTGTGCTCAGCTCAGTGATGGCCAAGGTGGAAGGGCACCTCTGGAGTTTTCCAGCCCATCTCCTGCCTAAAGCAAGGTTGCCCAGGGCAGGCTGCACCAGGCGGTCAGTCTGTGAGTAGCTGCAAGGATGGAGACCCCAGAAGGGCAACTCTTGCAGTGCTTGTCGCCCTCACAGTAAAAAAAGATTTTGATTACTTTTTATGCTGAAGTGGAATTTCCTTTAATGCACACCCATTGCATCTTGTCATGTCACTGAAAAGAGTCTCATGTCACTGAAAAGAGTCTGGCTCTGTCTTCTTTACTCATCCCATCAGGTGTTTATGCACACTGGGCACTCACGATTCCCAAACGTTAATTGGCTCTTGCAGGTCTGTGGATGCATTGCATCGTTGGTCCTTTTCCACTGAGAGCTGTCAGGAGTCAGCGTTTTGCCTGGGGCAGCAGCGGCCCTGCCTTCAGAGGGAAATCCAGCGCAGATGCCCATGTTTACTAGACTTCAACAGGACCTGGTTATCCAAGCCAGGATATCCCAAAGGGGAAAGGACCAGACTGTCTTCAGAATTGTCCAAGTGAATGCGATTGCAAAAGTTGAGGTTTCTGTTCATTTATCAGGTGTAGAGGCACAGGACCAAATATCTTGAAGCATCTGCATATTACAGCAGATACTGTAGTGCTTGAAGTTCACTATTTACATTGTGTTTAAATTCAAGGGCTTCCTCCTTGAAGGTTGGAAGTCTTCAGTTACGGTGTTACTGCATTTTTTAAGATCTGCAACACCTTAGCTTACAAGTACTTTGACTGTTTAAAATTCTCTTGGCTTTTCTGGCTCTGGGAACTAAATGATAGAGCAAGGCATTTGCCGGAAGTGCGGTAGTCTTTGTGTTGTCCTTCAAAAGTTACCTTCGAGTTTGGACCTACTTTATATAATAAAAGTTTTGATGTGGAAGATGAAATGTTTGTTGGTGTTTTAAGGATAGCATTTCAGCAAAGCTATCTGGCAGTCTCCAATAAGAGCTACCTCCCAGCTGGGTCAAACCAGTAAGGTGTCTTGTAGGAGGGGAAAATTCAGTTTATAACACGAAGTTTTGTTTTTTAATAGACTCTTTTCCAGGACTTATGCCAGAGAAACCATGAAAAACTTTCTTAATTGCTTGTGTTGGGGCAAATGTCAGCAGCGGTGCAGCCTAATTCAAAAACCAAATGGCAGGGCATGCAAAAGGTTAAAGCGAGTTTTCCTTCCTGGTGTTTGTTTAACTTTGTTCCCTAACTGTATTTATAGCAGAAGTAGTCTCGTGTGTCCTAGATTAAAGCCACGGCAATCTGGGCTATTTCAGTGGCTTTGTGTGCGTTGTGCTGGGGTGGAGGGATCAGGTATGCCTCTGACCTCTGCAGCTCCACTTCAGCAAAGTACGTAAGCATGTGCTTAACTTGCAGCCCATCGGGATTTCGGGTCTGCTGGTTCACCTGCCCAGGCAGCACATCAGATGTCATTGTTACAGCACAAATCTCTGCTAATCTCAGAGCAGTGTTGTCAGGGGGATAGTCTGTGCGTACATGCTATGTCCAGTAAGTCCTGGGCATTTGAGATATCCTGCCTGTAGGCAAATGATTGCAGGCCCAGGTCTTCTGGATTGTCAGACATCCAGAAGTCTTAGGCAAGTGGTCAGACTCCTCTTTTTCTATACCAGAAAATTCTTGGGGGGGGGAAAAATACAGTGGATAGACACATGGTTTATTGTTGAGTTGCAGTTTCCTTTTAGCGATAGAAGGCCTATGTTGTCTGTGCAAGCTTCCCTGAAGTGCCATGTGGGATTTCTGAGGTGCTCTGTGGGATACCCCTCCAGTGGCACAGACCTATGGGCAGAGCAGGCCGCAGGCTGGCCAACAGTAGGAAATGGTTCATCAGGTTGGTGCTTTGATTCTTTGATACCAGTTCATACCTGGTTGTGAACACCTCCAACTCTTGTGGTCGGCAAAAGGCCCCAGTCTTCCTGATGGTCCGCCGATGGTGGTGTCTGAATGCAGAGAACACATAGTGAAATGAAATTCTTTTTTGCAGATTGAATTGCAGACTCAAAGCTCTGGATCCAACTCACTCTGTCGGTGCTTTATTGCTCTTTATGGTGTAACTGGTGATTGTTCCGGAGAAGAGAGAAGATGATGAGTGATGCAAGTGACATGCTCGCTGCGGCTCTGGAGCAGATGGATGGCATTATAGCAGGTAAACACGTGGGACAGCTTGTTCCAGTCCTCCTTTCTCATACCTGGAGAGCAGAATTTCAGGCTGAGATGGGAGTGTGCCGGTAATTCTGTTTGGTGTCCTCCGTTATAGCTTAGTGATTACAGATTAATGGAGTGGAGGGGTTGCACAGACTCTCACACGGCTAAATGGATTGTAGTTTTTCTCCTAGCCTCTATCAAAATGCTACTCAAAGTAGCTGAGTGGTGAAGTTCAGCTGGTGGACACAGCACCACAAAAGCCAAGAGGAACAAGGCACGTTTCAAACCAGGCTGAGTGAGTTTAAACAGCTGCTTCCAGGCAGGAAGAGTAACTTTGCCTCATAGTGGCTACTCTAAACTTCTCTCAACTCTACAGAGTTGAAACATGAATTGAATTTTCCTTGAACACAAATTGGAATGCTCTGGGTCCAAATATTTAGTTTGGACCTGCCTTGAACATTTGAGTTTTTTGATAAGTACCTGTAAATTGTGAGTGGGTAAAGGAGAGGCATCACAAAGCATACAACCTTTGCTTTTAAGTTGAGTCTAGTGAGTTAGAAAATAATGTAAGTACACAACACAGAGAAGCAAAGCAGCAAGAAGTTAATAGTTTAATCCTATCCCAGCAGAGCTATGCAAACAACTACCCAAACTGAAAAAATACTCTGCAAGGATAGCAACACAGTTATAAAGTCTTTGATAGTTCCGCTTCCCTTAGGGAAAAAAATCATTATACAGTGCGTGCTTGCTTTGAACAATGATTTTTCTCTGCAGTTTTCCTGAAGACATTAAGAACACATAGCAGCAACACATGTAAAGTGGATTCAGTTGGATCATAATGATTTCTAAAAATACATATAAGCTGTGACTTCAGTAATTTCCATAAGTAGATACTGGTATTTGGATCCGATCATGTATCTCTGTTTCCAAGAGCCTAAGTTGGTCACGGCAGGATGAGGTTTAATATAAAAATAAAATGTGATGTTGGGACATTTAAGTCACCACAGACTTCATTTACCCGTGTGTTTGAACAGACTTATAAAGTAATATGACAAAGGGGTATCAACTCCTATGCTGTTGGTGGGGATTTTTCTCTCATTATATCTTTTTCAGAGGGAATTAACGGAATACTTGCATTTTTGTAGCTTGCCAGATGAGAGGAGTGAAAGTTTGTGGAAGTACCTATGTGGCATTTCAATGTAGTTTCCAAAAGAACACTGTAGTTTCCAACAGTACAAATGTTGCTCTGTCATGAACACGTCTCATTGCACCAAGACATTACAGTATTAAGGTCACAAATCAGTGTGCTGAAATTATGGTTGGAATTAGCTAGGTTGACTTCAATCAACCTTAGTCCTGAATTCATAGTCTCCTTCCTTACTTAATATATAGCAACTTTGAATGTAGGTCAAATATACGTACTGTGAGTTTATGCAAAATAAGAGATTTTTCTCTTTATTAACATGCAAATATCAGTGCTACCATGTCAAGCTGTTGGGTTTAAAATTTATTCTCATGTGGAAGTGATTTGGTCTTTTTATTTATCTTCATATTTTTCTTTTTCTTTTGAAAACTTTCCAGTGCGTTGGAGCAGCGTAACATATATTCCTACGTGAAAAATGCACGGCATGGTTTCCTCTGGACACCGTCAGTGTCCGACTTGGGCCATGCAGACCCTACAGGGTGACTCAAAGCATTAGGGGAGCCTGTTCCCCCCACAGGACTTTCTGCCTCTAGATACATCCTGGAGAGCAGCATCCCAGCCCGCACCTTGAACCCATGGGCATAGTTGTGGTGTCCATGTCCTCTGTCAGATCAGCCCACCTCCTTCCTGCTGGAGCTGCTGTCCGCGTAGCACGCCAGCACGGGCTTACCCTTCTCCAAATCCGTTGGGTGGTGCGGTCAGAATCCAACACCAGTGCTGATTTTGGTTCAGATAAACGCCTGCCGGGAGCAAACACCGCCTGGCATCTCTCAGCCTTGCTGTGTGTCTGACCTGCTTGCCTCATGCCTGACCCCACGCAATTTTGCTCCCTCCAGGTTCAAAGGCACTGGAGTACTCCAACGGCATCTTTGACTGCCAGTCCCCCACCTCCCCCTTCATGGGGGGCCTGCGGGCACTGCATCTGGTGGAGGACTTGCGGGGCCTGCTGGAGATGATGGAAGCGGATGAGAGAGAGGGACTGCGCTGCCAGATCCCGGACTCAACGGCGGAGGCTCTGATCGAATGGCTCCAAAGTCAAATGGTACGGTCTCACCTTGTTTCACCTGTAATGTGCTCCGTTTGGTGTTAGCTAGACTGGCTCAGGCAGCAGCGCTGTGTTTTACGCAGGGCATTTCACAGTTTTAGAGCAGTTTTCAAAGAACCAAAAGAGATTGTGGTTTGGGGATGCTGCTGTGGGGCTTCGGAAAAGCTGCATGCAGCTTAAATACCTTGTCCAGTGGGTTGGCTTGTGCTTTTTTTTTTGTTATGTACCACCATGCCTCATTTGGAAGAGCAAAAGGTTTTTAGTAGTTGGAGTTTCGTCTCAGAGATTTGGGTAAGACGTTTTTATAGGAATCAGACACTTAAAGGGAGGGGAAAGAGATGTTTTAAATATGAACGTTTCACTAAAAAGCATTTTTGGAAACATGTTGTCTGCAGGCACTGGCGTTGTTACTGAGCTTCCTTACCTGGTTTATAACAGAAGTGAGTAGTATAAGCTCAGCATCCCTTTAACCTAGAAATCAAACCAAATTTTTATTTTCTGTGTTTGTGAATCTACCAGGTTTTTGTCACCCTTGCTTTAAAAATACACCAAATGATACCTGACAAGACTGTTCTTTCCCCAACCCTTGATTTAAAAAAAAAAAAAGTAAAAAAAAATAATTACTCAAGTGGAGGCTACCTGAAGACTACACTGGGAAATAAAATCTTGTGCTTAATCAGAAGGTGAGTTACATAGCATCAGTTTCAAAGGACCCACTGGTGTCTTCTTAGCACGGCCTAATAGGGGTCCTTGTGCTCACGGTCGGTGGCAGGGTTTGCATTGTGGTGCTGTGGATGTGCACAGATTTTGGGGAAGCATCAGCAGTGGAAGTCAAGACTTACTCCTAGAGGCTGTGCTTCAGGGTTTAAATCAGCCTTTAGCTGTAATGACAACAGCCACAGCAGTTGTGCACTTCTGCAGATTTTTCCAAATCTGTATTGTAGCAGTGTCTGGGTGCTCTGGTCTGACACCTTGGCGTTGGACAAGGTAGTGCTTTGTTGCTGAAATGAGGATGCCAGATCTGATGAAGGCTGGCTCTGATGCAGGACAGGCCGCTGTGGTGGGTCCGTGTTATGCCTGACACGTTGCTGCTGTCAGGATGGGGAGCCACAGTCGTCTTCTGGGAGAGACATCACACCCTCCCTTGGAAGGAGTTCAGTCACCCTGAGTCCATGGCTGATCTTGCAAAAAAACTTCCCTATGTCAAGACACAGATTTATTGTGGTGCTCGGTTGCTGCACGCGATGCTGCAGCCCGGAACGATGGGTGCAGGACTGCGTTTGTCAAACCTGCGGCTGGGGAGCGCAGGCCAGGCGTGGAGCTGGTGCTGGCTGAGCTGACGTGCCATCTGGTGGCACGCAGGCCGTGCGCAGTGCTGCGGGAAGAGGCGGTGACGGCCGGGCTCGCTTGCACAGCTCTTGCAGAACTGTTTGAGGGGAGAGGGTTGTTTTTTTTTCCCCTTCCTTTGCTTTGAACTACTCATTTGTGAGTGTCTGAAACTTAATGAAGTACGTGGGAACTTTCCCACTGTCTCCAGTGGGATTTGGATCTCGCCCCCACTGTCAAAGCCTGGCAGCCAGCACTGAGATCAGGAGGAGGAGACAGGAGTGACATTCGAGTCAGATCTTTAAAACGTGCAGAGTTCCTGATAACCTCAGCATTTCCTTCCTCTGTAATGTACAGCAGTGAACATCGCTGTAACTAGTCTCTGCTCTGTGCGGAGCAGAAATCCAGGTTTCATGCGAGTATGGCTTTTATAAATAAAAAAATGTTCATATGCTGAATGAGCAGACTTGGAAAATTAACTTCTCCTCATGGTGTGCACAGACGTCAGTAGTCCATGCTTAGCGGTGCGGATCCACCACACATTATTCTGGCGTAAGGGGACCCAGCAGTGTGGCCGGAGGCTGTAGTATTTGTTGAGGTTATTGAGGTGAAGGCCAATCATTGCCCCTTGTGGCAGCAAATGTGTGATTTAGGGATGCCTGGCTGTTAGGATCTGGAACAAGATCAGGTCCTTCAGACCCGAGTGACATGGGTCATCACACGGCAATGAGCCAGTAATGGTTTTCATTGCAGCTGTGGACTGAACCCGGGAGAGAAAGGGCTCTGTTGTGCCATTCAGCTTAGTGCCTCCTGAGCACTGGAAGAGTTGTGTGAGGGTTGTGTGTACAAAAGATTATAGAAAATAGCTGTGGCATCTCTGCTTCTCCTCAGTCTGCCTCAAATTATTCCCCTGTACTTTCTAGCATCCTTGAAGCTCCTAGAAGGAAAGACTGAGCATTACAGTTTGTACAGTGGTACAGGCATGGGATTTTCAGGTGTCACAAGTGTCATTGGTCCCTGTCTGAGCAGGAGGGTGTTAGGTGAAGTGCTCAGATAGCTTTCTTGCAACCATTCTGCCCACCCTTACTGAGGAAGGGAGGACACCTCCTTGGTTTGAAAACTATTTGATCCTCCACACATCAAGAAGTTGCATCCACTATTCAAAGCTGCTGGAACTGGTATGTGACATCCCATGTGAAGCTGTAAGCAAGTCTCTCATGTCTCAGAGGACAAAAATAGTGTTTGCCGCTGCCGAACAGTGTGTCACAAGAGAAAAATCCTCTCCTGGTCCCTGCAGGGAAACTACTGGTACCCTGGGAAAAGGGTCTGACAGCAGTGTCCCAAAGTCGCTTGCTTCTGTAAAATGGGGCAGAGCATTCAATTTTGCCATATCAGAATTGGCTGCACTGTGTTCCTGTACCACTACTTAGTGACCATTTTCTTTCTGCTCCTCTTGGTGTGTTAGAAAAGTCTATGCAAGCACTCAAAAAGAGCTGAAGAGTTAAACCCCCTCCTGCTGATTTTTTTTTTAACTGGTAGATGCCAGATGGCCACGTGACACCAGAACATACGTACAGTGCCTGTACACTTGGCAGAGCTCTTCCAAGAGCAGCCATCAGATGGTCCCCAGGGGGAGTTTAGAGGGGTTGAAAACACAGGTCTGTGCTGCACAAATAAGCAAGTTTAACTATAATACGTCATTTCCAGTTGTCTGTCTAGAATTCAAACCCAATCTCTCTGTTGCTGAAACCCTACTCACGTCTCCATGTGCAAACATGTGGCAGGTGAATGTCGCGTTTAAAATTACAGATGAAGCCATTTGTTCGAAGTCTGGAAAAGGACTGAGACCTTTTCTAAGGTCAGATATGTTGGGACTGTGTGCTTTCACTGTGGACCAGACCTGAAATCCATAGTCAGATCATAACTCTTCCAAAGTTTTGGAGTTTTTTCAGATTTCTCCTGATCAACAGAAATATTTAATGTATTCTGATGTGTGCTTTAATAAAACATGTGGTGTGTACTCTGTGCAAATGGAGCTTCTGGCTTGAATATAGACAGCATGCAAGTATTCTGTAACATCATCACTAGTAACAAGTCCATTTTAAATGAAACTCTGCCTTTTGCAAGACTAAGGCAGCCCTGTTCTGTCCAGCTGGAAGCTGATAGAGCCATCACTTGAAGAGTAATTCTCAGAAAACTTGCTCCCAGTCATGAATGTTGCTCCAGTTTTAATTCAGTTGAAACAAACAAGAGACAGTCGTCTTTCTGGTTGTGATTTTTCTTCACAGTGTTTTTTTGGTGGGACTTTTTGTGGTTTTATCTTGGGTGGTTTTTTTTTTAATACATCTTATGCAACAACCTTCCCAGAAAGAAGAAACCAACTGTGTCTTGTTAAAAAGGGAGGGTGAAGGGTAGAAGTGGGTGGACAGTCCCTTCCCTCACCTCAGAGCAGCTTCCTCAAGCTCTTGATCTGAACTTGTGTGTGCAGGTCCTGTTGTCTGTCTTCCTCTCTTTAAAGGACGTGCTCCTGGAACAAAAGAGCCAGGGTAATACTTTTTCTTTAAAATCCACAGCAAGTGCAACTCTGGTTTTAGCTTTGGAAGTGACTTTTTGAATTTGAATATATATATTTTCCACTTCAGAAGTTAATTTCAGAAGTTGACTATAAGAACATTAAAGCAAAAGAAGATTCACGGCCTCCAAAGGTTTCTTGAAGAACATTTTCAGCTCATCTGAAGGTACTTAATTTGAGCTGTGGTACACACAGTGGCTTGTGCAATCCAGAGTGTTGCTGCTGTGAATAGCAGATCTATCATCTCACAGACCAGACTCAGATTTTGACACTTCTTAAACAAGTTCATTTTTTCAGAGAGTGTCTGGGAGTAA
Organism: Psophia crepitans; assembly: GCA_013399095.1. NCBI lineage: Eukaryota > Metazoa > Chordata > Aves > Gruiformes > Psophiidae > Psophia > Psophia crepitans. The sequence goes on from VWZZ01008226.1 coordinate 26,203, forward strand.
TGAGGGTTAGTATGAGGGATATTAGATTTCAGAGAGAAATTTTCCTGGCTGGATAAACATAGCTTGTAATCTTACGGAGATACGTTGGCCTATTTGAACAACAGGGTGATTCCCAAGTGGAGGAAGTGGTTTGGTTAGCCAGAAACCATCTCATGTTTCTTATTCACGGAAAAATCTTGTCTTCAAACCAAAGTTTGTTGTTTGATTGTCTTGGTGTGGGCATACAGTGCATTCATTTGGCTCAGCTTCTGCTTATGTTGAGCTTCGCTATTGAAAGGTCCTATGGTAGTGTGTGGCACACAGGCAATTACCACCAAACAACCTGTTTAAGATCCCTCCTGAAGTTGCAGTATGAAAGGAGCCTTGTGATACTGTTTTAGTCTGTCATCATAAACTGCCTCCTGGCAATACTTTTTGTCCGTGAGAGATCTACCCCTCAAAGTTCTTGAAACACAGGATCCCGCTTCTTGCTAAAGGTGATCTTCCAGACTGGTGTGTTTTTAACACTGGAAGATAATACGGGCTCATTTATAGCACGTCTTGGCGTGGCAGCTTCATGCATTGTGGATGAGTTCATTGGCCGTAAGAACAACCCATGCGGTCCTGCACTGGAGTGTGGGGCAGCCCGGATGGCAGAGCCATCGAAAATCACCATTCCCAATTCAAAATGCATCAGTTTGGCTTAAAAAACACAGCTTCTGCTCCTCTTCTGCTCTGCTCTTTTGTTCTGGGTTATTCAGTATTCGTATTTTCTGAGATTTTTATCTATCAACAGTAGTTGTAAATGTTTCTTTAGTAATAAAAGCTGTGGGGGTTGAGATGATCACAGGAGTCCTGGAGCTAGGCTCTGTGGTCAATATACTAAGGGTTTGCTATGCTGCTGCTGTTACTGGGTAAATTGAAACTTGAGTGTGAGGACAGAATTGGTTGTTATTGTTGCCCTTTGCATCATTCTTAAGTATGATATAAACTTGAGACAAGCCACATGTGAGTCCTGGGACAGTTGAGTCAACTTTTCCCTTCCTTTTTTTTTTTTGGCACCTACGAGTGAATTACATGTGTTCTTCCAGTTTTTACAATTAATAGCCCATCAAGGAAAGAAAATTCCCTCCTGTTTGCCTTGTAGTCACATAAAGGGATCACAGGCACTCTTTTCTCTTGTGTTTTTGGGTTGGATGACCTCTGCAGGGCTGGGAGGGTGCAGAGGAGGGGGTTGTGCTGTTCAGCGAGGAGCGAGGCTGGAGATGGCCAGCTGCCGCCCGTGTGGGGCTGCTTTTACTCCCGGTCAGGTTTACACAGCTCTGCACCCCCCCTCTGCATCCTCTTCCACCTTGCTGCCTGGTCTTTCTGTGTTGGGATCCCCACGAAAGGCTCAGGTTGGAGAAGGGCTGATCCTTCCCGGGCTTTGATGTGTTAATTCCCGAGAGGAGCCGCTTGCTCCGCCTGAGGATCGCTGCTGCTTCTCAGCTCTGCCTCCCACATCTCCCGCTCTGCTGCCACATTCGCCTCCATCCTTGGTTAAGCAAGGAAACCTGCCGTCACTTAACCTCTCCGTCTCGGTTCAAAGGAGCCCTGACGCTGCCGCCCGACACGACGGGTGCCTGCGGTGCTGGGGCTGCAGCTCTCAGCCTCGGCTGCCTGCCACAGTCGCTCGTGTCCTTAAGTGCATGAAGATAGTCATGACCAGCATGGAGTATAGCTGGGACATTCACGGACACTGCGTCTGGCTAAATAAGGTAAGGCTATCTGTGTTTGTTCTGGCTCTTGCATTCCTCTGAGTGGCAAGCCATAGCTGGGCAGCGCTGGTAGGGAATAAGCCTTTCGTCTCTCTCTTGTATCAGATACCAGCTGAGCTGCTGTTGGAGAAACAGAGTATTTTGCAACGGTTGCATCTTCCCTATTCGACAGCCGTGTTATTTATATTTAGGAAATGTTTCAGGTAAACTCCTCAAAGTGAAGGTCTATCTTAAGCTGGTTTTCTTTCAGAATTCACTTTTATTGTAGTGAAGCCTTTAAAATATGATGCGGGGGTTTTTGAGTGGGTTTGTGTTTTTTTTTCCCCTGCTCATTCTGTAAGGAGGAACTAATCTGTAAACTTTCGGAAAAGCTTAGCAGCAGGTCTGCATGCCTGCTGCCGGGGCGTGTGGAGCAGGCTGCAAATACTCAGAGCAATGAGTAGGGAGACATGAAATGCAGGAGATGCTGGTTTGGGAGGGCAGCAGTGGGCTCCCACACAAACTGGTTAAACACTGGTATGGATTGTGCTCAGGCAGATTTGACTAGTGTGAATTTGGGACAGAATTGATATTTACAGAGGGTAAAGCTGTCACGGCTCTGTATGACAGGGGAAACGTTGGCGAATACTTGGCTTGGAAAAGTGATGTTGGGGTAGCTGAGGCTGGAGGGAGCCCCCTTGCAAAGGGACTCTGTAAGACTGAGTGAACAGACAGAACAGCAGTAGCTGTGCTTAGCTAAGCGTAGGTAATGTGTATTATAATGATTTGAACAACGTAAGCATGTTGATGAGCTCTAATTTAACTCCAGATGGTCAGGAAAGAAATGTCAAGGACAGCTCCCTTGCCCAACTGTTGACCGAGCTGTGGTGGTCAAAACAGTCAGTGCAATCTGCCATGCAAGAAAATGATGCTGTGGAGTGGCAGCTCCTTCAATACAAATCCAATTGCATCTACAGCAAGAAGAGTGTGATTTGTGCTGCTTATTTTGTCTGAAAAGCAGAAGATGAAGGGAAAAGAGGGTATCAGCAACAGTGGGCTAAAAATTAGTTTTATTTTTGAAAGGAGAATTCAGCATTTCAGAGGAAACAGTTTTGCTTTTTAAATTTTTATTTTTATTAGAAGGTTTAAAGCAACAGCTTTTAGAAGCTTTACTGCAGTTTGGAATGCTAACTCACTTCCAGGGAAAATGGATTAAAGACTGAGGGCAGGCAGGCTGTGAAAGTTTGGTGATGCATCTACTTATTACAGGAATAATTCCCTCCAGAGCAGTGTTGATTTTTACACTTACATGACTGCAGACAAAGCTTACGCCTGTGTTTAACAGATTAGCCACGGATTGATCTTGCAGAGTTTTTAAGTGCACTGGATTTGATCTTACAAAGCATTTTAAGTAAATGCTTAACCTCAAACTTCTGCGAAGCCTCAGTGGCATCGTGACAACTGTTCTTTTGTTTTTAGGATTAAGATCGGTATTGGTAAATCTGCTTTCTCTTCCCATAGTGTTTTGCAATTAATCCCTAAATTGGAAACACATGTAAAGTCTAACCGCTTAATTGGAGATCGATTTTAAGTTGCTGATGAAAAAGAGCCATCGTTACGCTGTTGTTCTTTTGATGTTTTTCATCTCCTCTTTTCCTCCTTCATCTCTCTGGGAAGAAAATCATGCCAGGTCTCAACTTTATACCTTTGAAGACAGCGCAGAGGAGAGATGCGGGAGGGCGTTGTGTGACCGTTGCCTGTGGGTCCCTCATCTCTGCACCACCATAGGAGGTGCTGGGGCTGCTGCTCTGTGAAATAGCTGCCATGGCCTTTCTGTGTCGTCCTTTCTCCAATTGTCATTTTTTTTCCCCCACTGAAACCAAAGTCAGTGACTTTTTTCCCTTTTCATATCTAAAATGAAGAGTTAGTCCCAGGTATTACGCAGAAGTTAACGTTTCAGGCAACAAGGAAACTGCTGTTGGGTTGTACACAGAGTTTTCTGGTTTCAATGTACCATGGAAGGTCTGTTTTTATGCAGATTCTACAAAATATTTCTGGTGACTGCCAACAGTGTCATCTTTGTATTTGGTTTTGTGGGAGAACAATTTTTACTCCAGTTCTGTTTGGGTTTCCCATCACCTCCTCCCTCTTACTCATGGCAGTGTGCAGCTGCAGCCTGAACTCTCACTCTCTGGGTGCTCCTATTTTAAAACAAGGTACGACGAGTAAAACAGGATATTTTTTTGAGGAATGGGAAGAGAGTTTAACAACAGAGTTATCCTGGCAAGATGCTATGCACAATGACTAACATTCTGCTTTAACACCTCGTTGCTTTTCACAGCATCATAAAGACATTTCCATCGTAGTGTGAACCCAATACTTACCTCGACATAATGTCTTCACACCGTCTCTGATTTTAGTTAATTTGTGTCTGGTTATGCTGACTAGAGGCATCAGGAGGTTCAGTGGTTAGGGCACTGATGCAGTGATTGGGAGGCAGGGAGTCGAGTCTGTGCTTTGGCAAGGGCTTTTGCGTTGGCCCTGGCAGGATGGAGGGGCATCTTTGCACCTCAGCTGCCTGCTTGTGATGAGGGATGAATATCACTCTCCTATGTCACCATGCACACTGGACTGATAAATGTGTTTTGTAATACAAAATACAGATCCTGTTCTTGCAGAGACTGAGTAAATGCCTGAGATGTACTGGAAGACTTTAAATGAAAAGGAAGCTAGAGAGTAGCAAAAGTATGCAAAAACCTCAGTTTTGTATCTCACATACAAGTCAAGTTACAAAGTTTAAAGCATAATCTGCTAGTTGAGCAGCTAACAAGTGTATTTTGGAAGCTCTTTGACTTCTTTCACCTAAATTAATGTGTTACAAAATTGAAAATCTTGCTGACCTTGAGTGAAAATCCTGTGGCATGAGCTAAATTCTGGTAGAGGTCAGGGGAAAAACAGGGCAAACTCAGAAGTTTAGAACACTTCTGCCTTGGTTCTTAGTGTCTGGATGGTCAGAAGGTCTACTAATTTACTGCTAAATAATTCAGATGCCAGGGTATCGTTATGATAAGAGTTATTGGTACGAGTTACAAAAGAGCATCCTTTCTTAGTCTGCCATAGCTCTGGTCATTTCAGGGGAGGTATTATGGTTGCCTTGTAAAAGTCACACGTGTATGCTTGGGAGACACATCTGCTGCTGCACACTGTTAAGAAGCTGCCAGGACACAGCCTGATTTCTTGAGCGCACTAAGGTGAGGTCAGATACTTTCTACCCCCTTTTGTTTGCTTTGTGTCTCATCTTTAAGTGGTGCTGGTGGGAGCTTCATTCTTTCAGTTTCGAATGAGGCAGTTTCTCCCGCCACCCAACATCAGACATGTAACTTAGAAAAGGAGTTTTAGCCAGCAGCTTTCCTGAGACGTCCTCTGCAATCAGGGGAGATGAGCTGCTTGAAAAGAAGATTCAAAACAGGAGCCTGAGGCTTGCAGCTCCTCTATGGTGGTGGCCTCTCACGGCAGGGTTCTGCCCCAGACTCACCGGGACACGAGGATCAGTCACCTGCTTTCTTTTCATTGCATATTCAGAAGGAAATCAAGGCCCCTCAACATCGGTGGGAGTCTCTGTTGAGCACGCTGGATTTCAGAGCAGCTTCTCAGACTCCTTAGGCAATTTATGCAATGATGGGAATGAGAATTTATTTTCTGAGCTGAGATCTGATTGTGGCGTCCACCACAAAGTGCTTTGAGACAGCTTTGAATATGAATAGAGTAAAATCCTTCTCCCTGCTCAAGAGCATTGAAGTTATTATGAAGAAAGAAAGTTGCTGATTCCTCTGAACTCTCTGATAGCATTAACATGTATTCTTGTTTCTCTCTAGCCTCAGGCAGCTTTACAGAGATGTGTTTAGAGTGCAGACGTTCACCCATACCCAGTAAAATGTGCCTGATGTAAAAGGCTGTCTCTTACTGTGTGTTTTAGAAAAAAAAAATTGTTTGACTTGCAAGAAGCATAATGCACAGTTTGTAGATTGTACATTGATTTTTTTCACTTCCTGAATGTCTCGGAGTATTTGTCTCTTTGCGAGTATGGCTTAGCGTAGTACATCATTGAGCACAAATTTGGTTAACAAAATGCTGAATGCACAGTAAGCAAATTTTGCAGAATTGGGTCACCAAAAGGTTCTTCCTTTCCCATCTTTAAGCCTCTGAACAATTCTTACCCTGAATGGTGGTCTCGTATCCTTTGTTGACAGTTTATTCCATTTGTAACCCTTTGCAGGCTGGAGAATACTTTAAATCTGCTCTTGAGCTGTGCATTCTAGAAATACTTCTTAAGTGTGTTGATAACGTTGAATGATGCTTATGGTATGACAACACAATATTTGCTGTCTTTTTCAGACTAATGGACACATATCTGGAAATGGTGATGTGTATCAAGAAAGGCTGGCTCGTCTGGAAAATGATAAGGAATCTCTTGTTCTGCAAGTGAGTAGTCACCTAGGGGTTTTTTTCTGCTCTTGCATGTATGTGATAAAACCTGTGAGGATTTATTTGCAGTTGTGTCATCTTGGACAGTGTTCAGAAGGGTTGCTGATACCTGAGAGTTAACCCAGATTAAGGATAGGTGTGAACTTAGATTGTAGGAAAAATCTAGGGGCCTTTTTTCCTCTGTATCTGATCTCTTGTTGAATCTTGCTAGCTGAGCAGGTCTGTAGAGCAAACACGTTCTTATATGCATGTGTATTCTTCAGATCACCTTCTTCCATGACCATTCACATGCTGTCCACATCAGGTGACAGATGTCCTGTCCTCGTGCAAGGTGACAAAAGCTGCAGGACTGGCTGACAGGCAGGAGGAGATGAGAAGCTCCTCAGAGGTCCTGCTCACCTGCTGCTGGGCTGGCCTGGGCCAGCCCTGGATGCCCTTGCTGGCTTACTCCTGCCATCAGGGTCGGGACTACCTGGCATCCCTTGGTCTGCACAGGCATGCTGCAGTGCCCTGATGTGGACCTGGTCTAAGGGCTGTGACAACGCTGAGCTCTGTTCCAGACAGCTTGCCCTCATTCCCAGCAGTACTGCAGATTTCCTCAAAAGAGCCTGTTTAAACAAAAAATTAATTCAAAAAAGGCAAAATGGCAGTTGGTGTGGAGCCTCAAAGGTATTGTTTTGGTCTTTCTTGCCTCACTCTGTGCGTTTTAACCTGTTTTGCTTTTATTGTTCTAAATAGGAGAAGGTGTATGCTGTGACACACTGCGTGCAGTCACTTGGAAAGCAGAATAAGTTGCATGCAGTGAGGTTTAGCTGCTATTTGGTTGTTAAGGCTCCTAGTGGGCTTTAGTCAATGTGTTGTCACAGCGAAGGCGTAGTTGTTGGCTGTAGAATGCAGCAGCCACCCCTTGCAAAAACTCCCAGGATAAGTCAGGAAGGGAGATGCAGAATTGCAGCACATCTGCTGTAACTTTGGCTGAAATTCCAGTAAGCATGGGGAGAGACCTTTCCCTCCTCTCTTGTCACCTTTGCCACACTCATGTCTTCTGCAGAGCTTTGCTGCTCCTCCTCCTCCTCCTGTGGTCCCGTGTCATTTGTGTCCCAGCCAGTGCTGTTAATGACATACGGTTCTTCAGGTGACACATGGGGTATGGGTATGAGGTACTTACGTGAATCGCTTTTTCTCCACTGTGCAGGTAAGTGTGCTTACGGACCAGGTGGAGGCTCAGGGAGAAAAGATTCGGGATCTGGAGTTCTGTCTGGAGGAGCACAGGGAGAAGCTGAATGCCACAGAAGAAATGCTGCAGCAGGTATTTCACAGGCGCATGTCTGTCTCGCTGTCTGTCTTCCTTCTGTCTTAAAGAACTACATTGTGCTTCAGTGACAGCAGTGCACTTCAGCTCAAGGTGTTGCACCCCTTGATATCTCTTAACTAAGTGATAATTTTCTACCATATTTGCTTTAAAGTCTTTGTACTTACTAATGTCAGTGTGGCTTTATACTGTAGGAATCCAGTCCTGCTCTTCTTTGAGCCTTTCCCCACTGAACTTCAAAGAGACTTGAATTAAAGCCCTGGGCAGGGTGGCTGGATTCCTCTCAAAGCTCCTTGCTGCTCAGAGCAACTGTGATGACAGACAACCTTGTTTTCTCATACTGGAAGCCAACCTGTGATAGTGCCCCCTTGATCTCAGATGCGTGCTGGGTGCCTGGAGTCTGGCAGATGGGTAATAGCTGTGTCCCAGGGCTTCAGAAAGTGCAAGGAAGAAGAGTGATGCTTTTCGCCATGAAAGAGGCTTTTAGTTTAAGAAATAAATTACTGATTTCTTCTTCTTGGATGAGTAAGTCTGTTCTCTTTCTCTTTAACTTGAATCAGGAACTTCTGAGCAGAACATCCCTTGAAACTCAGAAGCTGGATCTTATGGCAGAGATTTCCACTCTGAAGTTAAAGCTTACATCTGTAGAAAAGGATAGATTGGACTATGAGGACAGATTCAGAGACACAGAGGTGAGTAAAACTCAACTGAAGAAATTGTGAAAGCTGGGCATGACTTCATGTTACCCAAAAATTTCCTGGGATTTTTTTTTTTTTTTTTTTTTTTTTTTTTTTTTTTTTTTTTTTTTTTTTTTTTTTTTTTTTTTTTTTTTTCCAGGCAAGGAGGGGATTCATCTATCAGGTTAAAATGTGTCTCTTTTAAAAAACATATCTCTCTCAAATAAAAAGTGTCCTCTTTGGTAAACTTTGGTTTTACAATAAAAATTCTCCTAGTTTTTGATTCTTGCCATCAGATCTCAGGAGGAATGGCCTTTAGGATGGATTTAAATAAAATCATGAACATACTGCACTCTCCTATCCCAACTTCAAACTGTCATCTTCTTAGTAAGGCACGTCTGACGCAAACACTTAAGCCCGTTGCAAGTACAAAAAGCACGTGTGTGCAAAGACACAGCACAGTACAAGACGTAACTTTTGGGTTCAGTAGCGGAGTGAATGAGGTGACTTACTGTGAGGGCATTTTGAAGCCTCGCTTAAAACCTCAGTCCCACAGAAGCCCGAGACCAAGAGGCCAGCAGTTGCTCATCTCAGCCTGGCTTCAGCCCAGCAGCGTATACCTGGCATAGCTGCAGCCTGGACCTTCCAGCGCTGGCAGCACTCTCCTGGGGCATTTGCCCTCTGTGCACCACAAATATGTGTAGCTGAACCTTGCTTGTGTTTCAAGCCAGAAAGCCTAATAACAGTGCAGGTAGTCAAACCCAGTTTTTCCAGGAAATTCCAATAATCAGGCCAATCTTTGCTGCAAGGGAGGCATACCCCATATCAAAAATACCTTAGAGTCTACCCAGAACAAAATCCAATTCTGGGTTCATAAATGAGCTGAAATGTCAGTTGTTCGTATTGTGGATGTTCCAGATGTCATTCATTTCTAGAAGGGAAGGAGCCATAATGTCATCACAGGAGACAGAATTTGCCGTCTGCACTCCAGTCAGTGGTTTACCAACTCCCTTCCAGTTTCCCACATGTTTTCCAGTGAAGTATCATTCCTCCCTTGTACTGCAAGTGTAAGAGCAAGTTAGGCTTGCTTTTGAATGAATTTCTTTGGGCCTGTCTGAAGTAATCTGCAGACCCAAAGAAGTCCACAGGTTGAAAACTAATTACTCTAATTGTGTTCAGATTTGAAAGGTGGTGATCATTTACATAGCGACGGCAGTGTCCGTTCCTGCAGTGTAGCACATCTGGGTGCTGTGAAGCTGTGGGTTGGATTCATGTTGCCTGCCGCTACCTTTTCCTCTAGTTTGATAGTAGGCGTTGTGTGAAGACTCACAGCAATGCCTTAAAAGCAGCTGATTTTGCAGTGCAGGTAAGTACCCTGCATGGCAACGCTGGAGAAACTGGCGGGGAGAAGGTGGAGGGAATCGTTGCAGGTCATCTGCATCCATAGGAGGTGTATTTAGAGCTGCTTTCTCAGCTCCCATGAGGTCTCTGCCCACACAGTGCTCAGGTCTTTCGTGAATTACAGTGTACAACAGATATACTCTTCACCTGTATACTGGCACCTATCATAAGAAGCCCGAATGTTAGATAAAGGAGTTGACATCAGCAATGAACGGGTTTGGGGACGCAAGGTTGGGTCCAAATGACTGCAGTGAGTGAGTGCTTTCAGAACTACCTGAAAGGAAGTTGTGGCGAGCTGGGGTTCGGCCTCTTCTCACAGATAACTAGTGACAGGACAAGGGGGAGCGGGTTGCGCCAGGGGAGGTTTAGGTTGGAGATTAGGAGAAATTTCTTCTCTGAAAGGGTGGTCGGGCGTTGGAACAGGTTGCCCAGGGAGGTGGTGGAGTCACCGTCCCTGCGGGTGTTTAAAGAAAGGTTGTATGTGGTACTTAGGGATGTGGTTTAGTGGGTAATAGGTGGGAGGGGGACAGTTGGACTAGATGATCCTTGAGGTCTCTTCCAACCTTAATGATTCTATAAGTTCTGCAAGTTCTATAAGAACTGGATCCCACTTTGTGACCATTTGTAAATACCCTGTGGTTTCTTCTGCTTTCCAAAACAGGTAACAAAAGTGATTAGGCTTTGAGCGATTTACTTCCTCTCTTTCTATACTTATTTTCATTGAATATGATTTTTTGCTGAGCTTTCCTGTACTCCCCTTTCCTTTGTTCCCCCCCCAAACTGCAGTCTCTCCGTAACTTAATAGCACAACTCAGCAGATGTGGAGCTGCGCCTGTTCCCAGAAAAGTACTTACAGTGTGGGGCCGGCAACATGGACTGTACTCTTAGCTTTCTGCAAGAGGCTAACCTGCATGGCAGCTACAAAGACCTTTCTCTTTGAAATACCTTTAAATACTCTTAATGTCTTCGATAAAATTAAGATAACCTATATTATGTTTACAAGGCAATTACTATAATTAGAGGCTATATAGATTTACATCCTGGATATTTACGCCAGAACTAATGAACTATTACTAAAATGTTCCTCCCTCTCTTTGAAAACCAGAATTATGTAGTTTAGTGTGATAGAAATTATTATGTTGTTGCTTGTTTCAACACTTTATAGCTGTAAAAAGGCTTTAGGCTTAGACATTGAAAAGTATAAGATGCCTTAATTTCCATTTCATTCAGTGGAAGATGAATGACTGTAGTTGTAAGGGTCTCAGCCATGTGAAATCTCTAACAGGTATTTTGGAGGCAGTACTTATTCAGAAGTACACAATGTTTTATTCAGTGTTTATCTAATTATATTCCTGTTTAAAGTAATAGATGACCAATTATTTCAGCAGAACTGAGTATTTAAATGACTATTTTAAATATTCTACTGTAAAATATTATAATATAATAATAATATTATTATAAAATATTATTTACATGCAGTGTTCAAAATGGAAAAAAAGCTCATAATCAAACTGGGAAAGAAAAACTATGAATGTTGCTTCTGTTTTTATTTAGGGAAAAGAAAATGAAAAAAACCAAGCAAACCAAAAACCCCAACCATTGACATATTAAAACAAATTTTGTGGAGCTACTGTCTCCTACAGAATTACCATTGAGATTAAATTCTTCCTGTTATCTAGTTTTCACTTACGTCTGTCATTGCAACTTCCCGTTCCAGCTTGGTAGGTTTCTCATATTGACCATTCTTTCTTCAGATGCTTCACTAGATCTGTAAGCTTTTTTTCCTTTCTGCTCTGGAACTTTCTGTCTAGATGTTCACAAACACATAGCCTTTTCAAAGCTCTTAAGTATACTTAATAGAGATTTGTAATTGGTCTGTTTTTTAAATCATTCCAGTCTTTCCACTTTCTCAGCAGACTCCAATTTTATTTTCCTTAAGGAGCACGGGTGGTCTGAGTTGGACTGAGTTTGTATAAGAAAGTATCATACAAGGGAGTTTATTTAGGGTGGAGTCCATAAACAGACATGGTGTTTGAAGCAGCAGCCAGAGGTTAAACTGGCTCACTCATGGGAAATTCTTTGTAATTTAAACACCACCAGTCTCCTTTGTGCAGATGAATTTCTGAGCAGAGCAAACCGACGAATGTAGTTTGTGTTTCCAGTGCCAGTAAGGAAGCCGCTGACCTCTGAAACTTAAAGTTATCATTGCTTTTTCGTGCCTGCCTGGCCGTGACGTGAAGAGCGCAAGTAACATGAGCAGGGAAGGAAAAGGCTTTGGGAAATAGAAGTCTGAAAGTCCCAAGCAAGGAACAACTGTTGGGTGTTTGCATGGAGGGACCTGACCCTGGATCAGCAGAGGACCATTTAATGGCTTGCTCCTGTGTTGCAGGTTTTTAAGACAGGAGTATGCGTTATGCCCAGGGCAGGTATTTTAACCCATTTGTGGGTGCCCGAAGAGGAGGTATTAAATGGAGGCAGCACGGGTGCCGTACACTGACCACCATGTGGGTGACTGTTTTACTGCTGGTTCATCCGAGTCAGCCAGGGAACTTGGTGGGTTTTTGGTCTGATCTCAGATCCTGATGAACCTGTACCACACCCTGAGTGCCATGGGGACATGCACACCTCAAGCATCACACCCCTCCCTAAAGCTCTTCAGGTGATGAGCAGATACAATGGTTGGCACCTTCAGGTTCCAAACAGCGCTGTGATCCCCATGCTGGGGCTGCTGCAGGAGGGGGCGAGGCACAGTCCTTGCTGTGAAAGGTCTGTGGTCAAAATCAGTTGAACAGCAAATAGTGGAAGAAAAGGGTAAATGTTTCAGGGCATCAAGCAGGAAAGTGAAATACGCTGGGAGGATAAGGATTTTTTAGGGCACCTCCATGCCTTTGCCAGTCTCTACCTGGTTAAATAGTAATTCAGTAGCAGGGGAGACAGCTCTGTTTGGGCCTTTTCTTTTTCCTTGCTCGTTTATGCAAGGCTTGCCCATCTCTTTTGCACTAAGGAGGGTCTATATGTTGAACTTGGTGAATCTTTAATGTACTCCTCTGCCTCAAAACGATGAGAATGAGTGTCATTTACAATTACCGTGTTATAGATAATTTAAGACATGAGTTAATGTTGCACTTGCTAGAGAGTAATTGAAAATATTTTTAGGGCAAAACATGCTGTTAGGACTTGTATTTAGTTCTATTTAACCCTTGAGCAAATTGTACAGTATTTCTGGTGACCAGTTACCAGTGCTAAAGGATCCAGTTACCCATGAGGTCCATAACAGATTAAGCAGAAGAGTTTAGTTTCTGCTCCAGTATCTTACATTCTTGGATTCTGGTTGCAAGATTGCTCTACTTTCCATGGCATTGTGAGTGCATCTTGACATTTCTGCTAATTGATGTGTGTTGTGCTAACTTTCTTCATAAAAGTAGCAGTTTTAGGTTATTAGTTCTTTTGCTCAGAGGGGCCTTTTGAGTAGGGATAACAGGTTTCCCTCTCCTCCTGCAGTATTTTAAGTCACATAGTTCAAGTGATAAATCTGTAGGCAGCAACCTCAGCAGTTATTACTACACAGCATATTTTGACATTGGATCATGCCAAAGCAAAAACAATGGCTGCGGGAGAGAAAAGCCCCAAACAAATCAAATGTTGTAGTCCCAAAGCTGACCATCAGACCTGGGAACACAGATCTGCTAGAGATCTCAAACACTTGGTCTTGATACGAAATAGCTCAATTAATATCGTCACGCAGACTGACATCCATGTACATTTATGCTTAGAAGAGTGATGGGCTTTGTAAATGTCACACATTGAAGAATCGGTGAGGAATTGCAGGTGTATCCAAATCAGAAAGTCAAACATTAGCAGTAGAAATTACTAATAGCATCAAAATGTTCGGCATTTCTTTTTTCCTTGTACTTCTGGTAATTGAGCTTGGATCATGCTAAAGAAATACAGTTGCCATCAGATTCATTAAGCACAAAATAATAATCAGAAGATTGTATGCTCAGAAAATGTGGCATGGGACTGGAAGGCAGGTGTTATCTGGAACCCAGAATACCCTTTAAATGTCAGGTGCTGGCTTGTTAATTTATAAATTATAAATCTCTACTAATTATACACTTAGCTCTGAAAAATTGTGCTTACAGTTGTGAACTCGGTGTACAGCATTGCTTGACATGGATAGGATTTGCCTTGCCACCTAGGAAGACAAGCCAACCTAAGTGCCATACTATCTTCTTGGTAGCGTAAAAGCCATTCGTTATATTGCAGTTCAAGTTCTCTAATGTTTTCTAGGGTGCACAAAGAGCTTATCTCCTCTTTTGAGGAGTTTCCTGGTGATAGAGTATTACAGTAGCTACTGAGAAACTGCTTTTTTAATTATCTTGTCTTTTTCCTTTTCTTTCTCCTCCCCCTCCTTTTTTTTATTTTTTTCTTTTTTACGAACATAACATTGATCTGGTGTCCTTACATAAGGATGTAAGTGATACATAACTGATGTCAGTGAGATATACATCAGGCAGAAGCTTGCTGGATATCTTCTAGTTGTGTGAAAACCACAGCTTTCTGGTAATGTGTTCCTCTGCTGAGCAGGAGGATCATTTTCCCAATAAGCTGTGGTTATCTCTTTATATAGAGGGACATTCTGACCTGGCTGTCCCCCAGGCTTCCTGCAGGTTTGCAGCTGGCCACGTAAGATCCCATTTCCCCATCTAGAGGATGAGGAGGTTTGGAGAAAGAGTGCCTTGCACCTTGGTGGGACAAACTCAGGGTTTGTTTGGCTGCAGGAGAGGAGCTGTAGAGCTGTTGGCACTCGGGTCTGACCTCCAAACCTGGTAGGTGTTGCCGCGAGGTCAAGCCGTTCCCCTGAAGAGCTCAGATGTGTGTTGGTGGTGGCTCTGAGTTTCTTCCAAACCAGGCCGAATTTGCAAAGCTCAGATGTAGTGGTGCAATTGATGCTTAAACATGTATGCCTTTGTGTTTGTAGCAACCAGTGGTGGCGCTTCCATTCAGCCCTCAGTAAGAGGGGCTCATTTGAGTGGTGGAAATGTGAATTTACACTGTAATCACTTCATATTTTGAGAAGGCGGGTGACGGCTGGCGAGCCCAGGGTGGGAGGAACTGGGAAAGGGAGGATGTGGCTGCTACATATTGAAGGACAGCTGCCACGGTTTTCCATTACCCACTCGTAGTGGTGGACATCCAAGCAGCTGAGAAGCTGGAGGGGCGGGAGTCCTTTCTTGGCCTTCAGCACACAGAGCACAACTTCAATGTATGTCTCCCTTTGCCCTCTGCCCTCTTGCATTCAGCGCAGTAATGCAGAAACTGAGAAATACAGTCCCTGGATATCTAGGAAGTTCTGAATTGTGTGACTTAGCTAGGAATTTGGGTGGTGTGTTTTTGTGTACGGAGTGCTTTTTGTTGCTGCTGTGTTTTTACGGTCCTACCAATGGGTAGCTTATTGTTCTGTTTTGTTAACGGTATTTCTTTGATGTTTCTGGTCTTGTTTTTCCCCTCACTCAGGATTTGATCCAGGAAATAAGTGAATTGCGGTTGAGAGTGGGAGAAATGGACAATGAAAGACTCCAGTATGAGAAAAAACTGAAAACAACCAAAGTAAGTGAGGCAGAGGGGAAGAGGCAGAGATGGGTACAAGTCAGGCGTAGAAGTTTCCTTTCTTTTCCCTACCCCTTGCCTGCACCCTGCAAAGTCCTGAGCACACTTGGGGTTTCATGGTACTCTGCAACAGGCGTTATTTCCCAATTTCACGCTATGGTTTTCAGATCTGGGCATTGTATTTTATGAAGGATAGCTTACCATGCAGCTGGCTGTTAACAGTAAATTTATTACCTATTTAGACCCTTCTTTCACATACGTATCAAGAAACACCAGTTGCAGTACGTAAGGTATGTGCCCTAGGTGACACCAAAGCTGAGCATTTACTTTCTCCTAAATGTGCTAAAAATGTGCCACTTCCAAAGGGAAAGCATTCACTGAAGTAATTCTGGCAGCCTGTTTCTGTAAGTGTCTAACTTCTCTTTGCCATTTAGCCTTGTCTCTTTTCTATCTATAGTTTTCTCTCACTGCTCTGTCTCTGTTACCAGTCTTTAATGGCCAAACTTTCTAGTATGAAAATCAAAGTGGGTCAGATGCAGTATGAAAAGCAGCGGATGGAGCAAAAAAGCCAGATGCTAAAGGTGTAGTAGTTTCTGGGTAACATTGGGCCTGTTTTGAATCCTTTCATGTTCCACTGTTTTACAGTCTGTCTTGCATCGTGCTGTCATGCTCTGTTCTTCATTAATTGCCGTGTGTTGATATGCAGTGCAGTATTCCCATTAGATGTGGAAAGCTCTTTATCTAGATATTCCTTGTAAACAGCTTTAATATTGGGTGGGAGAGGATTTTAGTGTTGGGAACTTGCAATAGGTTACACATAATGGAATTACACTTGGGTTAAAATAATTCCCCTCTTCTGTAGCTTAAGTCCATGATTCAAACAGAACTTTTTCTCAACTTTTTAGAGAAAATTTATTCATGAAAACTAGCCAGAAAATAGTGATTCTTTTACACTCTCTCCTGCCTCACGTGTAAATTTACATATCAGGTTTCTAATTCAGGGGAAGAAATACACATCAGCAACCACATGCTGCTCTAATTGCCCATGGATGTAACAACACCTTCTCCAGCGGCCAAGAGATGGTCATGTTTTGGAGAAGCATGGGTCCTATGCTGGCAGAAATTCCATCAAAATCAGTACCAAGTTAGAACACTGAAGGATTGTATTGCCCACTGTTCTGGAAGAAACTTTGATTTCTCGGCAATTTTAAGATTGATCTATTTTTTAATGATGCTTTAGAGCAAATAGGAACCAATTTCAGGAAATTCTGTAGTCTTGACCAGAGTTTGGGTCGCAGATGTCACTATATATTTGCAATAGATCTTTTGAAGGAAGCTCAGGAATGTACCTAAGCCACAGTATTCTAGTTTGGTTTATTCCTTGAAGAATTAAAAAATGCAGTTAGAAGCTGTAAATGCCAAAATTATGAGTCTTGCCTTGTTTTGTTTTGTTTACAAACTGAACAAATTGAATTTTCAGTGTTGGGTACATTTACACTGAGGGTCCTGTCATGATGATGCTGTTGCACAAGATATCCTCGGACATCAAAGAAACATGTTGCTAAACTGGGTAGGATTAGACTCAAATTTTGAAAAGTTAAATGCATGGATCCATGCCAGTCACTTGCTAGGGCAGATGGTTAGATCTAAGTTACAATTTGACAGCATTTATCTAATACACCCCAACTCCCCCAAACACCATCTGTCTTATTCGCACGAATCTCAGCTCTAAGCTTTCTTTCTTAATACTTGATCAGCAAACCCAAACTGTGGCAGAGGTACCACATTTTCATTTGACCGCTTTCCAGTATGTGTTTATGTGCTTGATAGTGTCGTGATTGATTTTTCTTTCGTAGAAGCAGTGTTTATTTCTGAAACTGTCCTCAGCCTGGTGTAAGCACAGTTCCATGATTGTCCGGCTTTGAACATGCAAAATGCCCTATAAATACCAGAATAAGTGTTCATAGATTTTAGCATTCAGAATCACCATCTGTACTTTTTCTGTCTCTGCAAAGTTAAATAAATAAGAAAACTGCTTTTTTTGCTTTACTATTTCTTTTTTTAAAGTTAGATGTAAAATCTCCTTTTCAATTATACATAAGACCGACACTTTCAGACCATAGGCCCGCTGTTTTTGCCCCCTTATGGACTCAGCAGTCCGTTGTGATATTCAGAGGCAGTTTGGTGGGTGTACCCTCAGCCAGTGTAAATGTCAGGGGGCCGTCGGTCATTTCCACCAGCTGAGGACTTGTCCACTGTGCTTCATAGGAGGGAATTTTTGAAACGTCTCGGATGCGTGTGGGAACTGAGTGGTTCTGTGTCTGTTACAGGATGAGCTAGCAGCTTTGAAAGACAAGCTAGAGCAGAAGGAAGCCGAGGTAAAAAGGTTGCATGAAAAATTGGTTTGCAAGCTGAAGGGAGAAGGAATTGAAATACTGGACAGAGGTAAGATGGGAGGCTCTTCCACCATGTCTTCCTCAGTCACCTCACCAAAGGTCATGTTTCCATGTATAGTTGTACAGGAGATAACAGATAAAAGCCTTAATTTTCATATACTTTCTGTTGTCATGTTTATATCTTTTAATATATTTAGGGGTGTTCACGATGCAACTGCTGAACCTACTGTCATAGCAAGTTCTTGATGAGCTTTAAACTAGCCTAAGTAATCACTAGTTAGCTCTTTACGTGGATTGCACAGTGCCTCAAAAGATGCAGTTTATATTGGCAAAGAAATCCTTAAACTGATTTTAAGAAGTTTCCCCAGAAGATGATATTGAGAAGGAAGCTTTCTATGTGGGTATCTATGCTGGACTTTGCTTGTACACCCCTTACTGGTAAGGAAGGGCAAAAACCATCCTGCAAAACAAAGTTTGATGTGTACCAGCAAATCTTCAGTGTGCACCCAGCCATAAGTAGGTGAAATTGCGGATTGGTTCTGGATTTGTGCACTGGTTAAGTCTAAATCCTAATTAAGCTTGAATTAGCACAGAAATTTTACATGTCAGATAGTTCTTTTAATTGCTTGCAAAGAAGAAACAATGTCAGTCTTTATTTTGGGGAAACTTAGATTTGGGAGCTTCTTTAAAAATAGACATTTTTCTTTGGAGCCTCACAGAAATTTTCCACAGACCTTTTTGACCTGCTGCAATTTCACTCCTGAATATATCTCAGTGATAGTTATTGCTGATTTTAAGGTTGTGTTTGTAAAGTATGTTTTTTAGAAAAATAAAGCCACAGGAGATTAATGAGTCTCTTCCCCTGACCTGAGGAGGAAAATGCTGTGTGTAGATAGTCACATTTTATTTAATAAATGATTTGTTTTCAAAACCAGTGCAAAAGATCACTAAAAGTGACCACATTGAACTGTGATTCCTTTTTTTTTTTTGTTAGAACATTTAAATGTGAACAAGGTCTGACTTTATTGCATTTATGACTGCTTATGTGGGGCTTTTTTAGTTGGGGGCTGCTGTGTATGTTGAACTGCCATTACACTCTGGTTCTCACATTTAGTTTAGTTTTCATTACAACTCAGCAGGAGATCTGCCATGATGAGCCTTGTTTTTTTCTGCTTTAGACCAATATTAAGTAATGTTGTTTGCAAATAACACAGATTATCCGGCCCATTAGCTGAATTGTTCTTTCTGAACAAATACGCATACATTATCACTTAGCTGGCTTTTGCCAGTAAAGTATCAGCTTAAGAGTAATCTGTTGGCATAAGCCTTTTCTGAGGCCTTACAAGTGAAAGCATAAGATTGAAAAATACATCCTTGAGACAGGTAGTTGTGTAGGAGAGCAGACTATTCTGTGTGACTATTTTGTGTCATTAGGAACGTTAGCACCTGGGGACTGCAGGTTGAAACTGTGATCTGCTTGCTTCTGTGATAATAAGTGAGGAATAGTTGACTCCTTAAGTATCGATATTGTCTTAAAAGTTATTTGATGTCATAATCTTCATGCTAATTTCAAATCCAATGGATTTTCCTGCACAGATGAAAATTGTAAAAAGAAGCTCAAAGATAAAAGTAAGGTTTCTGGTGTCTTTTCACAAACATTTGCATTTCAGAAGTGCTTTCCAGAATAGCTTTCTGCATGTGTTTGCCAAACTGCTTTAACAAACGTTGTTAGGTTGCATCATCTATAACCCTTAGTTACACTTACAGTAACATTTGAGAATAAGGGTGGATATATCACACTTGAAATACAAAGTTTTCTGAAGAAAAGCTGATAGGCAAAGAAAGATTTGGTCTCATGGAGACTCGCAAAACAGTTGCCTCTCAGTGAAATGCAGTTGCAATCCAGTAAACCAGATTTTCAGTTAGGGAAAATCATTGGAACTGGATCAGTAGCTGTTTTAGTCCAGTGTGTCTGAATGTCTTTCATCTAGAAAGCCAGCCAGGCAGCTTGTTCTCTTCTTGAATTTCATTAAGGAAGAAAATGTCCTTCCTGCTCTGTTTGTTTTCTGAGAAATTTTAAGAAGTTAAAACAAGGTAAAATGCTTTCTTGCCTGTGAATTTGGCCACCCGCTTATGTTTGTAACAAAATTTAAAGTTTACCTCATTTATGCAAGGCAGACGATTAGCAAAAATGGAGATTCTTTCCATTTTTCTTTGAATTTCTAGTCCAGAGCACCTCCAAAATCTAACCTTGTTAGAACATACGTGTTTTCAGGTATTTACACTTCTTTGTAAATAAGGATTATGGATGAAGCACAGAACACTGTCATCTGTATTAGGAACCTTTTCCAAGTCTGAACTACAGTATGTATTCTAGCATGACTGCTCATCACAGCAAATATTTGTATCATTCCATTGTGCTGTCCTCATTTCTACATCCATACTGAATTAAGACTAAGCATCACTGCACAATGCTTTCTTCCATTATATCCATTAATCCTATTGCTTTGTATAGGGGGATTTTGAGATGCCATATGGGGTGTTCATTGACCATTGTAATGAGGATGTGTTTTATTGCACTCCAAATGTAGTATTTTATATTTTGGACCTGTTGTTCTGCAATTATTTGATTATTTGGAAGATGGATGTAGTGAAAGTCAAGCAGTAGTTTTACTCTTGACTTTTCCATTTTCCTAAGGTCGGGAGATGGGTAAGGAAATTTCCTGGATTTCATCATTTCCTTGATAAAGATGTCAGAAAAAAGATTTTGAAGAAAAAGGGTTTTCTTCTACGTATTTCCATCTAAACCAGAATTTAAGGGGCTTATGGTTTGTCTTTTAATTTGTAAATTTACTTTCAGAAGTTATCGAGTTGCTTCTAGGTTTTTTGTTTTTCTTATTTCCTTACACTGTCTTATTTAAATTGACTTAGAGAATTGTATTGTGTTTTTAGATATAGAGGTACAGAAAATGAAGAAGGCGGTAGAATCTCTAATGGCAGCAAATGAAGAGAAGGTAGCAAAGTCATTACTTTTTCAGTAATCATTCATCAGTTTGAGTTAAAATTCTAAGAAAATCTTCACATATGAACTTGTCACAACTCATAAAATCTGTTAGAATCAATCTTCTGTTTCAAAAAAACAATTGTAAGCATCACTATAGTCAGAAGCACTGCAGTGCCTATAAGGGACTCTTAACTGAGCATTTACAAGCTCTGTCACATGTACACAGAGTCCTTACACTGTTGTGTCATTCAGTTTGGTGCAAGTGCAATTTACACCGTCTTCTGAAAATGTAGAGAGTTCCGTGCAAGTCCCATGAGATGTCACAGGCTGTGTTTCCAAAAGTATGAATTGTTTTCATCTATGATTTTGTGTGTTCATACGCGTATGTATTTTGTAGGATGGCCGTTTTTTTGATCACCAAAGCGCTAAATCCTTTGATTACTATTTTCTTTGTACATGGCAAATTTATTATGCTTTACCTTTGACTTAATGAGGGAGCTAAAATCCACTTTTAAGGCTGCGACAATTCTGGTGATTAACCAGATGATAGTTTTTGCTAAATACCAGTTTTGATACTTCAAAGCCTTTCAGAGT
This sequence comes from Psophia crepitans, assembly GCA_013399095.1. Taxonomy (NCBI): domain Eukaryota; kingdom Metazoa; phylum Chordata; class Aves; order Gruiformes; family Psophiidae; genus Psophia; species Psophia crepitans. Next base: position 47,397 of record VWZZ01008226.1, read on the forward strand.
TCCGGGTCCTGTCCCATCCACACTTCCCATTTCTTTTAGTCTCACAACCATTTAATCTAAAGAGTATCTTAGTGTTTGTATTGCTTATTTTTTATTTGCTGAAGGAACAAGTACAGTCACAACTTCCTTTATTTTAGGATAGGAAGATAGAAGAGCTTCGGCAATCTCTGAACAGGTACAAGAAAGTTCAAGACATGGTGATATTGGCTCAAGGTAAAAAAGGTATTGTACAATAAAAAAAAGAATTAAGCTCATTTAAACTCTAGGTGCATTGTGGTAGTGTTATATCGACTCTTACATTTATTACCTTTGGAGGGATCTCTTAGGTAGAGTAAAAGCCAGTTCTTCAACTGGTGCGAAATGCTTGAATTGCCTTTTTTGTCCAAGAAGCTGCAGATTTGGGCTATCCCATTTACCATCTAGTAGTAGTAACTATTATTGTCACATTGCTTGTTTCCCCCTTGTAAAATTAGTTTGAATAGGATGAGCTCTCAGGCTCTTTCCATAGCCTCCTGAAATACCTTCCAGGGCTGGCTGCTGCATTAACAGCTAAAAATTGCTGTTTGCCTCTCTTGCATGTATTCCTGGGGAGAGGTTGGCAGCTGAGCAGAGCAGTGCCTGAACGTTCACGTTCCTGCGAGCAAAACCAGCATCGCCCCAGCAGCTGTGCATGCTCTAATAGCAATGTCTGAGAGCTGCAAAAATGTCCATAGCAAAGTGGATGTGCTGCCAGGATGGTGTTGTGAGGACATGCCACACCTTTGGCATGTAACGAAGCCTTCACAAACCACCACGTGCAGCAGCTGTGGAGCAGTTCTCCTTCCTTACCACAGCGGGGGGGCAGACTGGCTTTTCCTACCAGTCTTTTTTCACGCACCCCCAAGAAAAGCACCTTCTCTGCCAGCAGATAATGAACTTATCTGTGTGGCTGAAATGGTGTTAATAGTACATACCGTAACACATAACGGTCCATTCTGTATGTTCCAAGTCTGGTGGAGGTTTCCAGATGCAGGAGCTTCTGATCCCCAAAGGTGATGGATGCTGAGGGTGATGGTCATCACCTTGATGTAATTGCGCTGAATACCCTGTCTCTGTCCTTCCTCCCTTAAATGCAGAAGAAACACGTGTAAAGCATTACACTGTAATGGTTCTGGGTTTTCAGATGAAAACAGATGTTAGAAAACAAGCACCTCCCTTTACAGCAATAATCCTGGTCTGTTTGCATCACAATCCTAGGATGGGTTTTTTTCCCTGCATCATCCTGTTATTTCAGTGCTCAAGTTGCATTTTGTAGGTCACTGTGCTTGAAAGACCTGTCCCCAGCAAATTTTAGACATTAGCATTCTGATAATGTATGGACATATAATATATGCGCAACTTAAAATTCTGTGCTGCAGTGTTGTATTACTTTGTTACAGAAACGTCCTTTGTCATTGAGTCCTCTGAAGGCCAGAGAAGGCCAACCCAGCTTTCCACAGGCCTTGAATTGGCGTGAGCTTGTTGCCTGAGCTTCTTTAGGGCTTGTGGCTTTTGTTGGTTGTGCAAAAGTTGGAGGTCGATGGTCTTCCTAGGAGAGGGGTGTAGGATCCCCCAGGGATCCTGTCAAAGAGTCAAGATTGTCAATAGTCAGAAATGAGTGAAGAGGCAAAATACATATTTTCGTGGTGGTGGATTAACGCTTGGCCTCTTGGGTGTGCTGTCTTGGGCCACAGCAGGAAAAGTGGTGGGCAGAGCCCCATCTGGACATGCTGCCGAGACTGGGGGTGAGACCCAGGGAAAAGAGAGGTTCCCGGTGCCCCTCTTTGCTTCTGTCTGGCTTTTGAGAGGCCACCCCTGTGGGGAGGCAGTGACTGCAGCAAGGAGATCCTGACCTCCGCTCCTGAGGGAGCCGGCTCATTTGCTGGGCTGCATGAAAGCCCTCAGCCATGGTCTCCAGCTGCCTGTCCTGCTTCCCCACTGCAGTGCTGAGGTGGGCACAGTGGTGAGTTCAGGAAGCAGCTTCTCTGAATCCATCATCGTAGACATAAATGGGATGGGAGTTGGTGGGTGCCCGGAGCATGTTGGGCTAAAAACTGGCTTGGCTTGACCACGGGTCGCACACGGAGGTGGTTTTGCCACCACTTTGTTTATAGGGGTTCCCTCTCCCCGTGCTGTAAGGGAGTTGAGATCAGGCCGTCCTCATCATCTGTGGGCTTTGGATCTCAGTATGTACAGGCTTTTCCTTTCTCAAAGCCAGCACTTGGGGGAACTAAGGACACAGCTGCGTGTCTTCAGTCTGCCAAGGCTGGGTGAGGGAAGAGGTGAGGTGGCTATGAGGGCAAAGCACCGTGCTGAGTGTTGGAGGAGTAGCGTTTTTAAAATAGATATCGCTCTTTTGTGCAATGCTGTGCCTTCAAAGGCAGGAGGATGTTCAAACAGACCTTGAGTCTCTGGGAACTACACTTCACGTTCAATTTGTGGAGCTTGGACAGGGATTTCAGGCAGTGAAAAATGGACAAGAGAGGCTCTTGCTGTAAACAATACTTTGGCTTGTATTTGTATCAGATCTTTAGCAATGAGTGCTGGCTTTCTGCTCACTTTTTAGAAAGTATTGGTTGCCTGTAACCTTTTCTTGTCAGTGTCAGTACTCTGGTATCAGTGACAAGTGTGGAGGTCCAAGCCTTTTGGTAGTACTGAGGCAGTTCAGGAGCAGCAGATGGCTCACTGGGAGCAGAGGATGCCAGATGGTGGTGCGGGTTACGACATTAACTAGATGAGGCACACTCAGTTTGTGGCAGTGTGCAAACATAGCGTCGTCACTTAAAAGCTGGTGTTAGACTCTTGTGCACAAAGCTGTGTTTTTCCTGTGGGTAACTTGAAGATACCATAGAGACATCTTAAGTTTCAGTCAGACTTGACTGGTCTTTCCCTAGTGAATAGGGGAAAAGAAGTATTTAGGTTGAAATTCCAGAACACAGAACAGGAAATAACTGCTCCAGTTTATTCAGCTTGTTGAAACTGATCCCACTAAATGCCCTGAGGGCATTTTCTGGGCTTTTTGCAGTCAGATGTATGTGCTGCCTCTGCTCCAAACCTGCTATATTGTGGTGGTTGAATTGGGAAGCGACATTTGGCAATGACTCCCCTTCTCCTATTGTAGTCTGTCCTAAAAAAAACTCCAAAAGCTTAGCCTCTTCCCTTCTTGACCCATAAACAAGAGCACCGCTGTGCCTTGCAAGGGTCATCAGGTATCCAGCCAACAAGTTTCCATCTTCTCTCCCTTCAGGCAAGGAAAGTGATGGTGAAGACTTCTTGAATTCAGGGTCTGTTTCTACAGTTTTATTGGACACACCAAGTCTGACTGATGCAGAGAAAAGCCCATCCCCAACCCCAGTAACAGCATCTCCAATCCACGATGAGTTTAACGTGAATATTCACGAAGAGGTATCTTTTTTTATTTCCTCATTTAATGCCATCACTCCTTGAAAATGTTGCTTGTGCTGGATTCATATTGCAGATCTCAAAACTCAAGTTCCTGAAAATACATTTTTCTGAATTGCACAGTTTTTAGTAATGTCCCATATCCTGTTGGAGAATGTGGTTTTCTGTGAAAGGTGCTGAGGAGTTTCCTTTGAGTTCAGTTAAATTTGTTTTTCTTAAGAATCAAATGGGATCAGGAAACAGCAAATAGCTGTATTCATCATGAGGATGGGTCTAAACTGCTTTTCCTATCAAACACAGGAATTAATTTTCATATCAAACATAGCTATTTTAGGAGCTGCATTTAATTTGTCAGGAGCTTGAAGTAAACATGTTGGGACTTCTTTAATAGATCCTGTCATATTCAAAAGGATGCAATCATCATTACATCCATTGAGTTAAATAAGTAGGTTGTGGTCCAGTCTTGGATTTTTACAATCTCATTTTCCGGTAATAAGACTATAGATCACTTCTCCTAAAGCTCTGAGTCAGAGCAGGGACTTGACTTACTTACCCAAACAGCAAGAACACACTATGAAGAAAAGGAATTTAAATTAAATTGTTAGCAGCTTTTTGGTGTTCTCTGAGTGGCTGAGGACAGGAGTAAACCTGACAAGTGAACTACCCTTCATGATGTCTGTGGTAGAGATAGATTTAGCAGGCAGCTTTGGAAGACTTGTGAGATTTTTGTCCATGCTGTAGCTTATCTATGCAGTCATTCATGTTTTATCTTCAGTGCCATCTTTCAAGCAGTAAATCATGGTATTACAATGGAAAGAAAAAAAAATAAAATCACTTTTAAGAAATGTTATTTCAGATCCTTCCTTTCATAGTTTATCTGTTACTCGTTTTTCATTTGTGACATTTAATTTCAGCTCAAAACAATGTAACACGTGTTCTTCATTCTTTCAGAATTCCTTACAGATCCACACCAGTATTTTACAGATTTCAATCCCTTCTTTTTCATCAACATCCAAGAGCTCAGAAACTGTTGCAGAGAAAGTGAAAACACAGCCTAGGCCAGATCCTGCAAGTGAAATGAGGTATTATTGTTTCCATGTATTTTTCAATTGTAAATCCAGTATTCTGTGACATTTAATGAGTAATAATCTGTCCGTTACTGTATTGTCAAGTCCTTAAGTCAGTTGAACAAGGCTAGCATTCACTTGACTAGCTATACCAAGCCAAGCTTATGTTCATGAAGTGCACTGATTAAATATTTTTCAGTAAGCAAGTATTCGTTTGGTTGCCATTGCTTGTAGCAGCACTCATACTCTTTACCAGCTGCTTCATAAGAAATGAACAGAAGGAGCAAAAACTGATCAAATGTAATGAAGGATGCAGTATCATTATTTTTATCTAGGTTTACATCATCTAGGTCTGTCTGCAGTAGTGTTGGCTGTGCTAGCACACATGTATTCCTCATGATTTGCGTTCAGACGTTTTCCACCGTTGCTAAAGACACTCCCAAAAGGCAACAGAAGGACTGTCCAGCTCTAACCTTGAGCTGGTAGTGGAACCCCAGAGGGAAACCCAAATGATGTTTCAAAAGATTAGAGAAAGAGATATCCTTGCTGCCATCCTTTGGCATGATGTAATGCAAAGACATTTCTTTACTTGCTCTGACGAGAGCCCTGCCAGAGATTTTGTAAGCCAGACAAAATGTGTAAGCCCAATGTCCCAGGGAAGCCAGGGCTGGGATGCGTGGCTGCACCCCAGGGCTGTGGCTGAACTGTGGCACCCAGGAGCCCCCATACTTGAGCCCAGTGGCAGCCTCCTGGGTGAGAAGTGGCCCTCAGCCTCCTCCAGCGTTTCTAAGTCTGCACCCTTCTTGTCTGGGTGGGGAGACCTGGCCCGTGCAGATCTGGACGAGCAGTGCAGGAAGTACTGAAAAGCACACTGGACTCACAGCTAGACAAAGGGTCTTTTCTGCTGGGTGCAGATCCCTGGCTTTATCTAAATGAATATCGAGTACTAAGAATCCAGAGGCAAGGAGATCTTGTTAACCTAAAACCATCATTAATCTTGATGTGAAAAATCAGTGCAAGCACAAGTGGATGTGTGATTATTCCAGTTCCAATTAAGGAAAGTATCCCATCCAGAAGAGCAGCTCTGCTTGCTTTCTGCTGTGCTGTGCCTCATGCAGCTCTAGCCATCACCAGCAGGGATTTCCTCTGTGTCCCATCTTGTAAAAAAAGAAACAAAGCGCTAACATGCAGCAAAATGCCGTGCACTGTGGGTGGCTCACAGGGAGCCCGTGACCTCCACTACTTGGTGCTGCTGCAGACCCTGCACATGCTGTAACCTCTGCGTTTATTTATTTAAGCTGAATAGTGCAGTCCTGTCATCAACTTACAGTGTGAGTTGTCTTTCCTGAGGCTCCTGAGCTCACCTTTGTCCTTCATCATCTTTTACGGGACTTGCCAGCATAGAGGGGAAAATTTACCGTGTGTTAGTATGGTAACAAATGAAGCGAAAACAGGATTAAGCAGGCTGAGATGATAGGGTTTCTGTATCAGCAAGGTGTTTGGATGGAGAATCCCCAAATATCTTTTTTTCATGTCTTTTTTTGTTTTTACAGTGAAGGAAGATCAACGGGTTCCTCCCCAGAAACTAAGCTGTGTGATAGTCCAGGGTAAGTATCATAATCAGAAATGTTTAGGAGACATACTGATTTGTGATTGTCGACTTGAACCCCCCACCCAATGCACCTTCCATATTTTACATACACGTGTCAATATGTCAACTAATTCTAGCCAGGATGATATTTAGTGGTGGTAGTTTTCTGTTCATTCTGTGTTTTCAAGCTCGTTATTTTCCAGTGCTTTATCTGTGCACATATGCAGTTAATTTATTTTACATTGTGAAACATCTCTAATTGGGTTGGAGACTGTCAGTATAATTTGAAATTTACAGTTTTTCTTAGTACATATGAACATGATTTGCTTTCTTCTTTCGATAGTGTGGGAAAGGTGATCAGCTAACTACAAGGAGAAAATAATTTTGATTTCTGCCACACAGACATATTCCCTAGGGAAATCAGTGGGAGTGTTTATGAATTCAAATTGAGTCCAAGTGATTTGTTAGTAAGGAGCCTAAGCCAGAGGGTTTGCCTGGTACACAGTGTGAGGCTCAGCAGCTGTTTTTATTTCGAGTGACTTAGTGCCATGAGAATATTCCTAAAGCCAAATTCTACTCCCCTTATGTTGGTATAAAGACAGGTAACTTTGTAACAAATTCAGTGAAGTAATTTATACCTAGTTGTGGGAAAAACTTTAATGGTAACTTTCTTTTCAACCAGACTTAAGTGTTCCTGACTGTAAATCCCGTCAGAAGGTGGGAGATACCTGGTCTGAAATGGAAAATGGAACTGAAGATAAAATAGTAAAACACACAAGCTTGACTTAATTTGCTTGGCTTCTTTAAGGATTAAATTAGTCAGAAGCCTATTGCTAAAAATACTTTTTTTTCATAGCTTTTGTTTATATCACTTCCTTTGCCTGTGTAACTTCTGCCTGTGCTTCCAAAAATATACTGTTAAATAAGAATCCAAAAATACCCAAAGGTAGGCATCATGTCTCTGAAGCATTAGCAGCAGTAATTACGATGTGGAGGTTCTTACAGTATCTCAGCAAATTGCGTGGGCATCGATTGACTTAATTCGAAATGTCTTTGTTTTTGCTGTATCTCATCATGCATTATAATACTTTCTTTAGAGCTAATTCCTGAGAGTGTGTTTGTCTTAGATTTAGTTCCAGTAACTTGCCTTGGTTTTTATGTCATTGTTTCAGAACTTCTTTGCTGCAGAAGTCCAGCAGTCTGAGCAGTTTGAGAAAAGACACATCCGAAGCGGTTGGTTTGATCCCTTGCTTCCTCCCATCCCCTTAGTACAGGGGTGATGTCTCTGTTGTGGCAGTGACCCCGTGGATGCTCTGTTACTTTCCTTTGAGAAATTCTGAGTCAGAGTAGGGCTCCTCATGTCATGTGTTCACAGTGGTCACATACATGTGAAATCTTCCAGATTTTATTAAAGGACAAAATCTGTCCTTAAAAATGCAGGCCCTTTTTTTTTTTTTTTTTTCTTTTTCCTTTTTTTTCTTTTTTTTTTTTTTAACTTGAGGCATTTACGTGAGACACACTTGCTGTCTTTTTTCTCAGATAATAAGGTGGCTGATGTTTTTGTAGTTGATAACACTTTTCTGATTTAAGACAATAAAGTACGTCCTACTACTACTTCCTACCTATGTTTAAGGCAAATAGTTTTGGAAGGCCATGTAGTTAGTGCATAATAAAGTACAGTCTGGAGTGACTGTATGTTTTAGGGAATCAGGAACAAAATATTGAGCCTTTGTATATCTGGTTGATAGCTTCAGTTTAGGTCACTTTTGAAGTGACCAAAAGCAGCTGGGCTTTAACAATGTCATCAAATCAGGGCAATTTCTGTCCTCGCTCTTGGCAGCCTAAACTTCTAAAAGCTCCTGCATTCCCTGATACCCAGACCGCTGAGCTGTGCCTTACAGCTCAGGACGGATGTTGGCAGGACTGAAAATCTAACCAGAACTTGATGATGAAAGCTAGAGTTCATGGGCTAGGGAGGTTTTTTTGGACTTGGTTCATTTGGACAGCCAAGAAGTGGAGTCTGTTGGCTTCTACTTCTACCCTGTCTGATTTCTGTTTCCCCTCAGCCAGCTGTGCCCATTAGTGCCTTAACAGACTGCATGTCACTAATTACCTACACATCTAATCCTTTACAAAGTAAACTGAAGCAACTGTGTTTTCGTGTCAGCTCACTGACCTCAAAGAAAGCAAGAATTAATCTCTGTGAAATACAGCTCTGCTGAGACTTTTTTTGGGGGGAAAAAGTAGGCAGGGAAGTGTATTTTGGTCAGAATTCAACTCAGGGTAACCATAATGAATTGAATACTGGCTATAAACCATGAATTTTTAAATGTCTGTCTTATTCTTTCCCAAACAGGACAGAGACTCTACACAGAAGCAAACAGAGGTAACGTGTGTGTGTGCACTCGTGCGTAGATGGAGAAGCAGAGCTGTTGAAATGCTCAGTTGTGTGGAATTGCGGCATGCAGTTCCAGAGAGAGAATAGCAGACCTGCAGACAAGATAGCGAGGAGATGGGTTAGCACCGTCACTTCAGCATCAGGCTTTTATAGTGTCTTGCTGTTCTTGTCTTCTTACACATGGATTATCTTTCAGTCTGGTTGAGCACGAGGTTGCCATCTAAGCTAATGTTTCCCACACACACTCTACTATTAGGTAATTAGCAAAGCTAATCATTAAGTATTTTACTGACTCTATAATTACCTTTGATTAGTGTCTCTTTAAAAACCTTTGACTTTCCAAATTGCTTTCTTTGAGTAGCAACTGTGTTCCTAAAAAGGCTGTCGTTGCAGAGCAGTCGCCGTGCGGTACTGTGTGGCCATAGTTTGCGTGCAACAATTATTACCTATAGGAAGACCTGACCAGACCTCAGATAGCTGTATCGATTCAGCGAAAGCCAAAGCACGGTATTTGGACTGTGAATGGGTTTCATTCCTCCTTCAGTAGGGTAAAACTACTGCTTTACATTGGTTAGCTGGTGTGTCTGATGTCTGTCCTGGCGTTTATACCCCTTGCTTGATACTTAATTTCCTCTCAGCTTTGGCAGTGGACATAGTCCATTAACTCATCAATTCTGAAATTGCAGAGCATTGATAGACAAAACAAGCTGTGTGACACTTGGTGGAGAACTGATAAACTGGGGGGGGTTCATCTCTTTCTTTGCTTCCCACTGCCCCCACAGCTACCAGTGGGGGAGAGAGAAACCCTGGAAAAGTTCAAAGCCTTCTAGGACTGTATTTTTACCTTTTCCATACCTGTAAGCCAGTGCTGCAGAAACTGAGAAACATCTTCTAGAAGACCTGCTACTCTTAGAAGATAGTGATAGTAATCCTGGATCCTGAACATATTCAAAGGAGGATCTTGTTTATGGCTTTTACCTTCTGTTTTCTTGTAGTAACAAATGAGGGGGACTCTCCAGATGGTCTGTCAGCAATCACTTGGCAATCTCTCTCAAAATGCCTTTTGTTATTCCCTGACACTGAATCTTTATTTCCCTTTGAGCAGGTAAAACCTCCTACGGAAGGTAATAATTTTGCAACCCTCCCTCCAAAGTCTCCTTCTCACGGTGGCACAGGCGACGAGGACAGTTTTGGTACCCGTAAAGCCAGATCTTCATTTGGACGAGGCTTTTTCAAGATAAAAAATAACAAGAGGACCGCGAGTGCCCCCAATCTGGGTAGGTATTGTGCACCTGCATGCAAATTCTGTGTATTTTGAAGGGTCTTAACAACAACTGTACCTGTCTTAAGAAGCAGAAAGGCCAACCTTTGTCATACCGTGACTTGGTGGAATTTCTCTCAGTAGAATGTTTGGAAAATATCAAACAGCAACAACAACAACAAAACAAAACCACAGAAAAAATCCTCACTGATGTAATGAAGTATTTGGTCTGCTGTGGTATCTCCCTGCTGTGGTATCTCCCCTGGGACCTTGTAGTGGATTGCTGCTGTTTTGAAATGCTAACTCTCTGGCTGTAGTTCACACAAGGGATTTGAGGGCTTTTGTTTCCCCTGGCTCCATCCTCAGTTTATCTTTCAGTTTATCTTTATCATAAGATTTTCAGATGTACAGAAACGAGGCAGCAGCACTCAGTCTTCCTCTTTATTTTATGCGTATTTAAGCAGCATTGCAAAAGACATGGTGACAACAGGAACAGGATTGATAAGTTATTCAAGCTCACATTGATTTTTGGACCTGTAATGGAGGGGGGAGTTGTTTTGGTATTGTCATTTGATGATGTTTGCACATGACAAAGAAATAAACAGAATGTTCTGCTTAATGCAGAAGGTGGTGTTGCCATCGACTGAAATCCTACTTACGTTCACTGCTCTGCTATAGTAGCCTTTTCTCTGTTCCAGTTCAAGCATCAAGTGAGTCTGTGCATCAGATCTACTGCCATTCGTCTAAAGTTTTTTGCTTTCTCTTGCATGAGATTTAGGAATTAGAAGCCCGAAGGGGGATAGCTTCTGCTTTGTTGAGCAGAAGAGCCTCCTGTTCTTTCTTACTCAAAGACAGTTTTAGACTTTTCTTCAAAAGAAATAACATATCTACAGATTTATTATACATTTCCCATATTTGCCTGTAACATACAGCATGGGAACTTGCTAGCTTACTTGGAATAGCTGTACGGTCTATTCTGAGGGTTAGACTCTTTGCTTTGGTTTATTTCCTGTGTGCTTTTGTGTAATCACTTGCTTCATCCTGAAATTAATTTCTCTAACAAAATGGAGTACTTGTAGCTGCCATAAAGGATTGGAAGATGGGCCCTCTAGATCAGGGTCTTGTGAATTTGAGTAAGTCATTTACGTTATCCAGATTTCAGTACTTCCAGCTGTGAAGCTGGTGTCCAGATACTTGCCACCTCACAGGAGCCCATGGGAGTCACCTGCCCAATGTGTCATGGAGCAAGTGACCTCCCTGCACCGAAGCGACTGCGATGCTGTTTTACCCTCTCTACCATAGAGCTCTACGGCATTTCTTTTTTGTGATGGGGGGGGATTAACAGTGAATTGATAATCCTAATCTCTGTGTGAATTCAGTGTTGCGTGTAGCGCATGTGTCTCATGTGCCTCCCTCCTTTTGTCTTGTATTTTGCTGATGTAAGTTTTGAACTGTGTTTTACCTTGTCCCTCTGCGTGTTCTCTCCCGTTGTGCTGCGTGTGGTTATGTGCGTTGTTTGGATATCTGAAGATCGCAGTCGAAGTGCAAGTGCACCTACTTTAGGTATAGTAATCCTGCATGTCTGCCTGTACCAGCGCTGTGTCGTATCTGCTGCTAACAGCTGGTTATGGCCACACACTTTTCAAACAAGAACTAGACACCAGAGCTCTGCATCGAAACTCTTGTCCATCACTAAACAGAGTTTTCATGTAACATCTGCCCTCTGCTAAAAGTCAGCTGTGCCATTTCTCGGTAACTGCTACTAATGAGAGAGATTGCGGGTTAATTTGCAGAGACCCTTGCCCGTAACTTTGAGCACAAAGTTACCCACAGGCTGAGCTAACAGGTGAGAAACGATGGTATCTGAGGCACCTTTGTGCTGTCATCTGTCCTGCAGCCCCTGGAAGAGCTTGGAAGTTGATGAAACAGGGAATGAAGTGTATTTCCCAGGCATTCACCTAGGGGAGTTCTGAGGGGAAGGGTACATAATTCCTCTTCTAAGTTGTAGTTATATTTATTACATAATAAATGAATGAGAAATACTTGGGGCAGATAGGGATGGAGCGATTCACGTAGTAAAAATCAGTCTCATGATGGGAGCATTCCCTGGGTGGTTTTCGCAAGGGTGGGTAAGACCTGCAGGGTTCTGCCTTAGCAAGTGGAGCTGTGTCAGTCAGGGCACTCGTACAGCCACCCAGTGTGCCCCTCGCTCACGAAGAGACCGAGCGCTCTGGGCCCTCTCGGTTTCCCGTGCAGCCCCATAAGTGTCGGGGTTGTGTCAGTGCGTGAAGGGGAGCAAATGTTGCAATACCCGCAAATCTCTGCTACTAATGCACCCAACCTTGTCCTGGTATTCTTTCTCTAGAATGCTGTTCAAGTGTTTTTTCTAAGCTGGCACTTTTTCTTACACAAGTAAAGCAGAAACCACACATACAAAAGCCTGGTTTGATGTTAGTGCTGTCTCTCACCGGCAGGATCCCCCTATTCCACAGCAGTCAAACCAAAGTGCCCAGAAATCATCTTTTATGTGACCTTATTGCACATGGCAAGGTTTAATATCTAAAGCATCGGTGGAAAATGGGACATGTTCAGATGTATTCCGACTGAATCATCTAAACTTTGCCCAGCAGAAAGATATGCTGGCAAAGGCTGCAGTTTGTTGCTGTTTGGGCACTTCGTGGCCACCTCAGCATTAACTCTGGCCTGAGACCACATGTCCCAGCAATATGTGCTCTACCTTGATTCACATAAGTTGTTTGGTTTTCTCCTGGAAGTCTGAGAGTCCATTTCAAAACCAAACGATGGTCGCCTAATTCCACAGCCATGTTAAAAGATGGTAAAAATGGTTACAGGCCTGACTGTCAGCCTGCTGCAGGCTGCCTTGCTACGGCTGCTTCATCTGAACAGGCTCGTGCTCTCACTGTTCCTCAGCAAGTAAGTGGCATAAACTCCACGTGGTGGTTTCATTCAGCTATTTGGCACTTGCTGGCACATCTCTGCTTACGTAGCCTAGTAGGTATTGCAGTTCTTTTAGTTTTCTTTTTAAATGATCTTAAAATAGGTTTTTTCTTTGTTAGTTTAGCTTTTACTAAACAATCCTGTGACAATGTCACTTTTGGGAACGGGAGCCCGCAGTTTTGTTTTCACAAAAAACTACAGCTACAGATCAAAGATGTAATGCTTTTAGAGTGGGTGGTAATGTGTAGGGTCTCTCAGAGATGTTCTATGCATCCGTTGAAAGAGAAAGAGAAGACCTAGTTCAGACAGAACCTAAAATCCCTGCTGTTTCTCTGCAGAGGAACAAAATATTCCAGAATTTGCAGAAGTGAGGGGAAAAATTCCCTCCTGCTCCTGGGGCAGGAGGAGTTGTTGCTGGAATTTCCTGGATGGGGAACTTACAAGGTACTGTAAGTTACTAGGAAAGATGCCTGCAGGGAAATTAGTTTTCTGTGCTTTGGGGACTCCTGTTTCTGCACCCTGCCATGGCACTGAATTGTTCCTCAGCATCCACGTGCCTCGGCTCTGTCTGTGAAAGGACTGTAGGAGCACTGTGCCGCAAGGGGATTTAATTCATTCATTGATGCACAAGATGGGTTTTGCCCACCTTGGATGCAAGGCACTTAACTGATGCAGAGCATTGACTTGAGGTGTTCCCAGTCAGGCCCATGAAGGAGGAACATCTGTTGTTTCTCCTGGATTTTGTCATACCTCTTTGCCCCATTTTCTTACACATTATGGCTCTGAATAATTTTAGCAAGAGTCGTTCCCGAGTTCAGGAGTGTGACTGTACAGTCCTGCGCAAGTGAGTGTTGAGAGGGCTTTTGCTTTCTAATAGCCGAAACGGAGAAGGGATCTACTGACCACTTGGATCTGGCTGGCTTGCCCCCTCGCCCAAAAGAAATGGATAGTCTACAAATGACGCCACCTTCTCCGGATTCCAAGAAAAAGGCCAGAGGGATCAAGAAGTTATTTGGAAAGTAAGTGAAAAATGAGAAACTACTGTTCTTCAGAGCTGAGGCTTGCATGGGGGTTTGCAGAGAACACATCTTCCCTTTTTCCCCCTCCAACGTATGGCTCCGTGGTTTACTGTCTCAAGAGCAGGAGCCAGTGTGGCATTTGAGGGAGCAATCAGCAGGTCAGTGAGGGTGGAGGAAGAGCTACAAACCCTGCAGAAGATCTTACCTATGTTGGTTGCAGTAGTAGAAGCGTGCCCATTCCTTAGCCAAATGTGAATATGCTTTTTTCCTTTAAACTAGACTTAAAAGAAGTCAGTCTACTACCTTCAACCCAGATGACATGTCCGAGACGGAGTTCAAAAGAGGAGGGACAAGAGCAACAGCGGGGCCACGACTGGGCTGGTCTCGAGACCTGGGACAGTCTCACAAGTAAGACAAGTGGTGCAAAGCGTGCTGGTGCTGACCTTCCCAACAGCTCCAGTCAAGCATGGGGTCCAAAGGAGAAGTGCAGTGCCAAAGTTAAATATCCCCTCTCCTGGTGTACAGAAGCAGGCAGATCCATCCACCTTTGAGAGATGGTCTTTGTGGGGTTGAGGTTGGTTGCGTGGTGGGGTCCTGCTGTGGGTGGAACCTTCCTTGCCCACAGCTTCCCAGGATTCCAGCTATGAGGCCAGGCGAAGCAGGGTGTGAGCCCTCGCGTGGCAATGACAGATACTCCTTTGGTACATTTCCTGCTGCGCTTCTGGGGATTAAAGGCTAAAGTAAAACGTTATGGTCTTACTTCAGAGTGCAGCAGAGGTGTTTGTCTCAGTGGTATTAATAGATTGTGTTTATTGTGGTAGTGGCAGATCAGCAGCGATCAGCGCTTCGTGGTGCTGACAGTTCAGAAGCAGAGACACCCTTTACGAGACTCGCCTAACAGCTGACCATGATGCATGTTCTCCCACGGAGATTGTCCCAACTCCCACAAAACGCTCAGGAGTTAGGCTCAGGTTTTGGTTTTATCGTTATGTATGAGAATAGGAGATTTGAGACTTGGGATTTATCAGTCTTTTTTTTTTTTTTTTTTTTTTTGTGAAATCTTATGTAGTGAGCTGGACATGCCATTTGCAAAGTGGACTAAGGAGCAGGTTTGCAACTGGCTCCAGGACCAAGGGCTAGGCTCTTACATTAGTAATGGCAAACATTGGATACTGTCTGGGCAGACACTTCTGCAGGCTTCTCAGCAGGATCTGGAAAAGGTGAGAAATACTGGAAACACTGCTTTCAGTTAAATGTACAAAAATTTGCTATTTCTGTGCATGTAAATCGTATCTGTAAGGTGCATGCAGAAAAAAAATGAAAAGATGAATTTCAAAAATTTTGTCATCTGAAGCGATGCCAACTCTGTTTCTTTTTAGTTGAAGTTTCATGGAAATGTAATGCTCTGTAATGAAACTAATAATTAAAAATATACAATTTACCTTCATTAAGCATGGACATATCAATCAGCTATGCCACTTCAAAAATATGCACACAAGAGTGCCTCATTGTCACATGGCTTTGTAGATTCATTAGCACTTGTGTGTGGCACAGTTATTTTATGCCTGTGTGAGAAAGGTGTAAAAAGCTGCTGTTTTGGTCTATTTTCTGCACATTTTACATAGAGGAATGAGGATTTGTTACACACAAGGGTGATCAGTTTCTTTGCCTCAAATTGTTATAGAATTGTTGACGTCTGGTTTTTTTTTTAAACTGGAAATGTTAAAAAAGTTGATTCAATCTCTACTTTGAGTCCACAGTACTTGCTAATATTTGAATTTTCAGCTTTTCAAAATCACTGTCCTCACCAAATAGTAACCTTGTTTTCTCAATGGGCGAGTGAGCTCATCCAAAGTTGCAGTTATACTACAACCGTAATAAGAAAAGTGTGATACGGACATAGCGAGTGGGCCTTTCCCTAGTGCTGAACGTAAAATTATGCTGATATTCAGTAAATAGAAAATATACCCGCCAAGTTACCAGCAAGTGCTCTATGTGCAGTGTGACTCTCTGAAGCCATTTGTAATTCAGCAGAGGGAGAAATAAAATGCGGTGTGGTCTCTAGGTTTGTTGCTTTGCTTCCTTTCACAGGAGCTTGGGATAAAGCACCCACTGCATCGGAAGAAGCTTCAGCTTGCTCTACAGGCACTCGGGTCTGAAGAGGAAAACAATCATGGAAAACTGGATTACCACTGGGTTACCAGTAAGATTTTATTACATTCTGGGGCAGCAACTTTTGATAGGTGTTCCTAATCATGGCTAATTCGGGACACAAAGAGTGGGAATGACACTAACTGGTGCTGGGTAACTTGGCTACCACACTAACATGCGTGTCTGTCTCTGCCTTAGGGTGGCTGGATGACATTGGCCTCCCCCAGTATAAGACCCAGTTTGATGAAGGAAAGGTGGATGGCCGAATGCTCCATTACATGAGCATGGTGAGTAAATGGCATTTCTTATCCTGACATCTTGTTTGTGTTCATAGTTTCTCCCTGCTTTAATGCACACTGCTGTACCTCCAGATAGCTCACTAAGGGCCAGGTCAGACTAGAGACACCTGCTTTACACTGTGCCTGTTGTTGTGACTGCATAGATACTATATTCACTTCTCCTCCCTCTCTGTCCCAGCCTCCACCTTCTTCCTGCTCCCTTTGCGTCAGTTTGCCAGCAGCCGCAATCTTTTTGGCACCACATGGTACCAAGATCCGTGCCCTACCATGCACCTCTGCAAGCAGCCTTCTGCCCTTCCCACATTCACCTCCTCACCCTCCCCCAACCCTTCCCCCAGTGACAGCCCCGGCCCCAAACGCACCTTCCTGCCCCTGCTGTAAGGGGGAAAGGGTGAGTCCAGGCAGTAGCTGGCCCTGAGAGACAGCCAGCTATGGCTGAAAAGGAGGTGCTGCCACTAGCCACCATCGCCAACCTTCTTCCCCTCGGCCCTCCTGTGCAAGTGGCCACTGGCCAAATCCTGGCTGGCCCCACAAGCAGCCCACTTGTGGGGTGCAGGAGGGGATCTGTGACTACTTGGGCAGCTCTTGTGTCACAGACAGCCGTTCTCAGGTCCCTTACAGGCATCTTATGCGATCCAGTGTCCGCAAGGAGCCAAAGGGCCAGATCACAGCGATCTGGCTTGCAGCTTCTTAGATCAGAACGTTGACGCCTGTGTGGGGTTCAGCAGACTGTCTGGGCATTACTCTGGGCCTGTGTTGAAAGTTTTAAGAATGAATAAATGTACTCCATGGTCACCATCTGTGCATGTGAGTTTCGCCCCTGATGACTGCATCTACTGCAAAGAAGCTAAAGTTGGAGCTCACTCGTACTTGCTTTTGCAGTGTCGCAGAGGCTTCAACAGCTAAACATCTCATGTCTCATGAGACTTTCTGATAACAATTTCCAAGACATTGAATGATTCATAAATCAGGTCTTCACATTTTCTGGATAATTGAAGGGAGAAGGCTGAGGGAGGTCAGAATGTCAGAGGCATCACTGTTGCCAAAAGGATATGCCAGAAAGCCGTATTTGTCTGTGTGCTTCATTGCAGAGTTTAAAGGATCCCCTGAAATGGTAGTGGGTGTCCTGTGTTAAGCTAATGCTAATAGCTGTAACCTACAGAAAACAGAAGGCCTGATACTCACCTGAGAGTATTTCCTATATTCTCTGCAGCTTTAAATCCCTCTGGAGAGGGGCTGTTTATCAGGGAGTGCAGTGACAGGACAAGGGGGAATGGGTATAAACTAAAAGAGGGGAGATTTAGATTAGATGTTAGGCAGAAATTCTTCCCTGTGAGGGTCGTGAGGCACTGGAACAGGTTGCCCAGAGAAGCTGTGGCTGCCCCCTCCCTGGCAGTGTTCAAGGCCAGGTTGAATGGGGCTTTGGGCAACCTGGTCTAGTGTAGGGTGTCCCTGCCTATGGCAGGGGGGTTGGAACTAGATGATCCTTGTGGTCCCTTCCAACCCAAACCATTCTGTGATTCTATGAAAGATACTATCTTAAGGTGGAAGAGCAAACAGAGTAAGCAAGAGGCTGGACTCATGCATGAGAAATGGGCAATCGTGTGCTTAACAGTTGTGCATGACACAGATATGCTCAGGCAGTGTTTTTAAGTACATAAAAGTGTGCAAATTCTGTGGTTGCAGTTCATGCAGCTGGGCCTTTGCTGTTCAGGTGCTGATTAATTAATAGAAACAGGTGGAATTTTTTTCTTCGGTGAGCAAACATTTGGTCTACTTATGTATTCTTGTGGCTGCTGAGGTTGACAAAACCCAAGCAATTTCCTTTGAAGAAAATTGCAGTTTTAAGAGCCAACTTGTTTGAAAACAGGCTACATTTAATAACTTCTTTGCCTAATGTATTTCAAAATGCTTAGCGCCAGCGTCAGCTCCCACTTCACTGCTGGTCAGATGAAGCCAACCCAGCAGATTTCCTTTGTGTAAGGTATCAGGAAAGATGAAAAAAGACCTTTGTTCTTCTCTGGACACACAAATGGAAACTGAGCATTGCCAGTATTAATTCCTTCTGTATTGTGCAGAAGAAATCAATCGTGCTCCTGTTCTCTCATGAGCCATGCCATGGGCGGAGTAAAAGTGATCTTTTTATGTCACATTTGCATGTATTTTGTATAGACTTTAGAATAGCACCAGGAGGAAGCCTAGGGTTGATCCATCTCGCTCTCCTGTAAGATAAGCGCCACGCAGGTGAGGAACTGCAGACGCTGCCTGGGACTAACCTGCCTCAGCTACCTAGCGTGACTTTGCTGTTGGGTGCATTTTGGTCAAATCTTAGTTCTTGTTGCTTATGTGGAGTGGTTTGGTGTTTGTTTCCTTTAGGTTTTTGTGTTCAGGCATTAATATAAAAGTAGGAGGCAGTTTCTTTCTTCTGCTTCTTAAGTCTTGGAGATCTGATGCCAGTAGGCTCCCCTGAGCTTGATCTTGCGTTGGGAGACCTTACCACTGTATTACCTGGATAAGAATTGAATGCAGATAAGATGCAGTGTAGACTGAATTGTAAGGGAACTTGTGTTACTCAACGGTCAGTGTCTTTTCTGTTAAAAAAGAAAGAAAAATACTAGGTGGACAGAGGAGGGGTGTGTAGCAGGAGCTTTGCCTTTTAAATAGGTGTTCTTTCTGTTACTTCCCTTTAATTGTAGGTCACTAGGGATATTTTTAGGCAGAGGTTAACCATCAAATTGTAACAGCAGCTTCAGCGTAAGTGATCAACTAAATACAGCTATGTGCAAAGTATGAAAGAAATACTTTTTAAAATCACTACCCTGACTTTTGCAAACCACAAAATAGAAACTCTAACCTTAGCATTTATTTGGGCAAGCGAAGAATTTAGTCTTAAATATTCCGTAAAAAACAGAGTCCAGTATTTGTAACACATAAGTTATGCTAAAACATATTGTCAGGTTAACCCTGCACAAAAATGCATAAATTTGTCTGTCAGCCAACTTGCACTAGCAGAGAATTGGACTTGGAGACACTTAATGGCATAGTTAGGGCTCAGTTCGAACTGAAGAGCCTACCTTAGCAGGAATGCAAGTCTCAGCATGTGACCACAGTTGCAGTGCACGGGAGGTTTTTCTTTTGTAGCTGTCCTCTGGAGCAACAGCAGCAGCAGTGAGTGAGCTGGGAAGTCTAGCCAGGCCTGTCACATACTCCTCCTTACAAGCTTTTCATAGCTTGGCTCATTGAATGAGAAAGAATGTCATTATTTTGTTTTGAAAATGTTAAATTTCTGGGGCTAGTCGTTGGAATAAAACCAGAGGTGGGCAAAATGTGACAACATCTGCATTGCTTAGTTGGAAACCTGTGAGCTGGTCAGGGTGTTGGGTAGCACCAACAACCTTAGTTAATCTGTGAGCTTCATCTAAACTTTCTGTCTCCTTTGCCTTTGTCCACCACATGTGCCCTATGAGTTGAGCCCCCTTGGGTGCCAGAAGCCCTGTCTCTCCCCTCCTTGGTGGTTTGAAGGAGCAGTGAGTACAAAAGCGAGAAGAGGGAACTTCAACGGAGCCAAAACAAAACTCCTGCTTGCTACTGTAGCCCTGAAGGGGGGAACTCTTCTCTCTTGGGTTTTAACATCCAAAAGCTACCTGTTCAGCCGAAGGCATTTGTTTGTGCCCTGTGATCAGTGCAGAGAGAGGGGTGCTGTGAGGCACCGTCTCATTCCTTGGCATGGTACAAATTGTCCTAAGAGATGGCCTGACACCTTCCATGGATGCTGGTGGGAGCCTAAACAGCCAGTCGGTGTGAGCTATGAAATAAGTTCCCTGTGAGATGAATGTTTAAGTAAAAAACATTATGAGGATCAAAGTTTTGATCCAGCTGCTCTTGTTAGTATCACCAATGCATTGCAGGGAGGAGTGTGGCCGTGCCTTTGCAGGCTCTTGCCCTGCAACGTGAGAGAAGTGGCTCATCCCGTGCTGCAAATGGTGTGGTGTAAAGGCACAGCCAGGTTGCCTTGTGGTGCCTTGTCACAGAGCCAACCTTCAGGCTGTCTGTGTGTCCAGTGTGCTCTCTTGACACATGTGAGGGCGAATTGGTACCCCTGGCCAACCTGCCCTCCTTCCCTCAAACCATAGTGGGTGCATGTGCAAGGTAGGAGCTGCATGGTGAGAGTGAGCTGCAGCCAAGGGGACTTAAGGTGAGCCCCTCCACAGCCTGGGTATGGTCACCCTTGCCATTGTTCCATCACTGTGGCAAGCGTTTTAGAAAGTACCTTTTGCAGTTGTGGGAGACAAACCTGACACACCTTATTTTTCTTCTTCCTTCTTTTTGTCGTTCTAACCATGCCACATTCCTCAATTTTCAGGGAAATTTATTCTTTTCAGTTGAACTTTTAGCTGGACACTGGTGGTATCAAAACTTTTGGCAGGTTTAAATGCAAATGCCAGGTGAGTCTGGTACACTGTGTTTAGAAAGTTGTCATGGCTCTCATCAGTTTGCTGAGGATGTGCCATCTCACCCTCTCCTCTCCTCATTGCACCAGGTTCCTTGTACTAAGCTCTGTACCCTATGTGAAGAACATCACCCAGGAGCTAGTGCAGAGCAATGTGGGAAGCTTTTATTTTGGGACAGGTGGTTTCGCATTAATCACGCGTCTGACGTATTAATATCTCATCCCAGAATGTGTCAGGCTTGCCGTTTTAAGCCAGGGTCCGAAGCGGTCTCCTCCAGTCACGTGCAGGTTCCACCAGTAAGCACATTTATGTTTATTAACTCCCCATTTGTCTCTGACAGGATGATTTGCTGTCCTTGAAAGTTGTCAGCGTCCTCCACCACCTCAGCATCAAAAGAGCCATTCAGGTTTTGAGAATAAATAACTTTGAGCCCAACTGTCTGCGCAGGAGGCCATCTGATGAGGTACTGCTTTAAGTTGAAACTCTGAAGGGGAATCCTCTAGGGTTTTTCGCTGGTGTTTGTGATTATTCGTGCTCTACCCTCTCCTCCTTTCTCCTTCCTCTTTCATTCTGTTTCATTTTCGGTTTCCTTTTTCTCATGTTGTTCTTCCAAGTCTCATGCCCTGGCATCACTACCTTGAGCACCACTTTCTCTCCTCCATTTGTCATGGCCCCAGACTCATGTTCCCGTGCCAAATTCCCTGTTCCTCTTTCTAGCCAACAGCTGGCTGTTTTGATTTAGTCTCTGATGTGCTGTCTGGAACATATATCTTACGTCTTGAACTCATTGCAGTGTTGCCATGAGCCTTGTGTAACTCTCTGGAAGACTGGTGACTGTTCAGTCTAAAAGGAGCTTGGCCCTGTTACCAGAGGGGAGACTGCCATCAGTGTGTTTTGGAAGCAGCATACGCTGGATAGGGCAGCGGATGATGAAGCAACCCAGACTCTAGCATTTAGATTCACATAAGTGAAAAAAAACAAACCATGGCAGCTCATGGAGCTAACAATTTTCAGTTCCACTGGTAGAAATTGGAAGTAGTCCTAGTGCACAGCAGGATAATGAAAATCTCAACATGACCTGGCAATGCGCGTTTGCAGCCCAGAAAGCCAGCCGTGTCCTGCGCTGCATTAAAAACATCGTGACCAGCAGGGCGAGGAAGGTGATTCTCCCCCTCCACTCTGCTCTTGTGAGACCTCACCTCAAGTACTGCATCCAGCTCTGGGGTCCCCGGTACAAGAAGGACATGCAGCTGCTGGAGCAAGTCCAGAGGAGGGCCACAAAGTTGATGAGAGCGCTGGAGCACCTCTCCTGCGAGGACAGGCTGAGGGAGTTGGGTTTGTTCAGCCTGGAGAAGGGGTCTGAAGGGGCCTAGAGGAAAGCTGGAGAGGGGCTGTTTATCAGGGAGTGTAGTGACAGGGCAAGGGGTAATGGCTTTAAATTAAAAGAGGGGAGATTTAGATTAGGCATAAGGAAAAAATTCTTCCCTGTGAGGGTGGTGAGGCACTGGAACAGGTTGTCCAGAGAAGCTGTGGGTGCCCCCTCCCTGGCAGTGTTCAAGGCCAGGTTAGATGGGGCTTTGGGCAACGTGATCTAGCGGAGGGTGTCCCTGCCCCTGGCAAGGGGGCTGGAAATGGATGGTCTTTAAGGTCCCTTCAGAACCAAGCCATTCTGTGATTCTATAATTCTATAATCAAGTAGCATGAAGGATAATACAGACCTGCCCACTATCCAGACCCATCTCCACATTGGTGTTGCTGCAAGATCGCAATCCAAAAAGAGGGTTTTTTTTCTCAGGGGCAAAGTGGGCTTGTGTTCATTCAGGGCAGGAGAGGTTTGTTTCAGTAAGGGCTGGGGCTGGAACAGCTGAGTCAGGAAGTCTTAACTGGCCATTCTTCCTGTTCACAGAATAACGTCACACCTTCTGAGGTCACCCAGTGGACCAATCATCGTGTGATGGAGTGGCTACGCTCCGTTGATCTGGCAGAATATGCTCCTAATCTGCGGGGGAGTGGTGTGCATGGGGGACTGATGGTAAGGTTTTAGGATGGCTTATTTCATTTTATTTAAAAAAATACGGCTGAGGATCACTAGAACAAAGCTCTGACGTTGTCTTTGCTGCACACACCTTATCTTCTTACTCTGCTTAGTAATATAAGCCCTATAGTTTAAAGGACATGAATGTCTTGGGCAGAATTAGTGTGGGCAGCAATGGGTTTGATGATCTGTATTCCCCTCGCAATTTTATTTAGATATGGCACTCTTCACCTCCTGCCCTATGATGCCGTTCACTGCTATCATGCTGTTAAACAGCAACCGTCTTCCTTCCTAGACCTAGATATGTTTTTATTTTGTAAGGAAAGCTTGTTACTTTTGTAAAATTCATTACTTCAGTGTCAAACCAGGATTGTTTTTAATTGCTCTAAAATCAGATACGCCAGGCAAGAGATTTATACTTGCAGAAGTTTGTTGTGGTGATTAAGAGGTATATCCCTGCTCCAAACGTTTTATGTTTGTTTATTTTCCATCATTCCTCTGGCTACATTTTCTAGAATTAAAGAGGAAAGGGGGCAAATATTTTGTGGCAGCTTCACACATTACATGAGTTAAGGGTGGATTTATCTGTTCCTTTCTTCTTACCTGCCAATTTGTTTCTATTTGTAACTCAAGAAGGAAAACCTGGAGGTAGCATTTTATGAATCCTTGAACTAGTTAACTCTCTGCTCCTTTGTTGTATGTTTCCTCTAAAATACAAACAAAGACCACAAAGCAACCTTAGGAAGTGACCAAGGTAGGCGTGTCTGTTGACATCTTTGAGACCTCATCAGACAGTACTGACTTCAGCTGGATTCTCTGTGATTCAATTAATAGGTTTTGGAGCCTCGTTTCAATGTAGAAACCATGGCACAGCTGCTGAACATCCCACCAAACAAGACGTTACTGAGACGGCACTTGGCGACTCATTTCAACCTCCTCATTGGGCAGGAGGCCCAGCAGCAGAAACGTGAAGCCATGGAGTCCCCAGACTACGTCCTCTTAACAGCAACTGCCAAAGTGAAGGTAGGTCACTTGTTCTGTGTTAGTGTGTGAACTTCCAGGTAGACATTTAGATCTCCAGTGTGCTGGTTCTGTCCATGTTTGGGGGGCAGTTCAGTAAGGTCTGAGAAAAGGGGCTGGCTGCTAATGAAAGAAGCCTGTCTCAGCAGATCTGGGTTTGACACTTGTGTCTGCCAGGAAGACACCATTTCTCAGCCTCTTGTGCACCGAAAAGAGAGAACACCCTTGGGTGTTGTCCTTCTGTCTGTACTATAAGATGTCTGGGAGGGAGACTGTCTCTTACTGTTGATATGTTCATGGTTTAATACAATGGGATTCTGATCTCATTTGGGATCCTTTAAATGGTGATGTCTCTATAGTGGTAGACTGAGGGGACATATCATGTTCTTGTGGATGCAGTTATTGAGTATATAATTAGGGAGTGCAGTGACAAGACAAGGGGGAATGGGTTTAAACTAGAAGAGAGGGTTTTAGATAAACTAAGAGGGGATTTAGATTGAATGTTAGGAAGAAATTCTTTCCTGTGAGGGTAGTGAGGCACTGGAACAGGTTGTCCAGAGAAGCTGTGGCTGCCCCCTCCCTGGCAGTGTTCAAGGCCAGGTTGGATGGGGCTTTGGGCAACCTGGTCTAGTGGAGGGTGTCCCTGCCCATGGCAGGGGTTGGAGCTAGCTAATCTTTGAGGTCACTTCCAACCCAAACCATTCTATGATTCTATATGCAGTACAGCTGTTCAGAAGGTCTTTGTGTAGGAGAGCAGTGGGGTGTTGACCCTTCATCACTGAAACACCAATGCAAGAGTAAGAGATCTGTTAATTCTGTGCTGAGTCTTAACTTGTCAATTTTCTCTTCACTTGTAAGCCAAAGAAACTTGCCTTCAGCAATTTTGGGAGCCTGAGGAAGAAGAAGCAAGATGACGTGGAAGAGTATGTGTGTCCTATGGAGCTGGGACGGGCATCTGGAAGTGGGTCGAAGAAGGGTTTTAAGCCTGGCCTGGATATCCGAGTATATGACGATGACGATTTGGACAGGCTGGAGCAGGTATGCCAGTTGCAGCAGTTCGGAGCCCCTGACTGTGTTGTCAGGTTCAGTGGAAAAACGTTCCTTTTTCCAGGGAGACCTTCCCTCTGCTTTAGCCCATGAAGGTCCTGACTTCTTGCAGTCATGCAGCACTACAAACAAATGTGTGTCTCAGCCCAAGAAGGTTCAAGCTGTGAACGCAGGGCCGTGAGGACCTACTTGGACATATGTGTCCCATCTCGACAGGGCACGCTCCTCCCTTGCTCTGACCATGTGGGTTGTAATCAAGCAGTCACGTGATTTGTTGCACTTAATTGGCACTCTGTCGTGGCATACAATGAAATTTTTGTTCATTCATTATTCATTTTCTGTTTTTTGTAGATGGAAGATTCAGAAGGGACAGTGAGGCAAATAGGAGCGTTTTCTGAAGGCATCAACAACTTGACAGTAAGGCTTAGATGTGGGGTCTGTGGAATAAGAGCTCTGTTTCTGTAAGATGGGTATAAACCCCTTGGTGGTGCTATTCAATAATGATGCTATTTAATACAAATGCACCAAATACAACTTTTCTTCGCTGTTAGTAGCTCTGTCAAGCAGCTGAGTTTTGGAGATTTGATCGATTTCAGCGCATAGCAAGACGTAGTCTTTGGGTGGAGTGAAGCACCACTGGTCTCTGAGGCCTGAAGTATGTGAAATACTGTGCAAATTACGGGTATAGTGAAATCTCATCAGAACTAGGCATCAGTGGAAGTCTTTTGGGTTTTGTGCAGGGACAGAAGGGGGAAAGAAAAATCAGGGGTTGAGGAATATACCTGGCCATGCTGGTGGGGAGGTTCCCCCAGCTGGGAGTGGTGGCACGTGGTTGCCAGCTCTCCTTGCTGACTCCCCACCCTCCAGGGAGGGCAGAGGACATGGCATAACTAATGCTCTCAGCTGGCGGCTTGCCCTCGGGCAGTGGGTTGCCAACTGAGCGTCTTGGCACGCTTCCTTGATAGAAGCCCAGCCCTGGCCTGCGCTGCCCCGGCCATTTGGGCCAGCAGAAAGGGACTGAGCCATGAGCTGGTCAGGAACCAGCGTGAGTGAAAAACGTCCTCAGCAGAATGAAGTGGTGGCTGGCATGGCAGGGCTGACGGCGGTGCTTGCTGCCGGGCATGGGACTGGACCGTCCCAGTGCCTGATTTCAGTAGTGAGGGCCTGAACCTTGACACTTCCCTCTTTTCCTTTCTAGCACATGTTGAAAGAAGATGAAATGTTTAAAGACTTTGCAACTCGCTCTCCTAGCACCAGTATAACAGATGAGGACTCCAACGTGTGACAGTAACCACCAGGCACTGGCAAAGGCTCACCTCTGTGCAAGAAACGTCATTGTACATGACGGGCAGCAGATCATGTACATTACATTGCTCTTGCTTCTGTTTGTTAGAAGTAACACTGAGGGATGGAGAGGTTTTTTTTAAAAAAAAAGGAGGGAAAAAAAAAGGTGCCTACTCTAAAGTTGCCATAAGAAACACCCAGACACTGGTGAATTGTAATTGTTTTTACTATATTTAATGTACAAACTGGTGATACGTTTCAGAGTGTTGCATTTAAATTTACGTGGTATGATAGTGCTCCTTTTGCTTATTCATGGCTTCAGATAATCCTTTGTACTGTTTCAAAATTACAGGTTATGTTAGGTAGGAGTATTGCGTCTGTAGATATCGTGCATCAGCTTTCTCTAGGCTGTCAGCTGAAAAAAGATGTTACTGCTCTTTTTCAAGTGCTTTTGTTCAGCACAAATACCAATTCTGCCCTTCCTACGATATCCGACATAGGATTTTAGTTATCCATGCCCTGCGTAAACTCCCCAGTAGCTCTTGACTGTTGCTCTTATTTTTATACTGTTTTATAAAAAAAAAAAAAAAAGAAAGAAAAAAGAAGTATATGAAGTACATATAAAAGCAAAATTTAAATTTTGTGAGATAGAGTGATGGGAAGTTCAAAGTGTGTGGGGGAAGGGGAGAGGGTAGTAAAAAAATTATGCCAGTTTGCATACCAGCTGGTTACTGGAAAAGGCAGGCTGACCTTTGGAACTGTTTGCTTTCATTGCTTTTTAATAAGTGCACAGTTTAATGATCTTCCATTTGGGATGAAGCAATTGCAAAGCACGTTTCTTCTAGCAATGACTCATACAGAAACTGCACGTTTTAAAACGTCTTTCTTGTTCCCAGCAGCAGTAGTTATAGCATTCAAACAAGGTTATTAACACTTCTGTGACTTAAAACAATTTTCGTAAGGTTGAGAGTACTCCCTGCATATGGAAGGGATATTTCTGTGCTGTGACTAACATAAAGATTGTGTAGTTGCAAAAAAAAGAGTCTGTCAGAGAAATGTATAGGAAATATATTATTTCATAATATTAAACCTAAGGTGGGACTTTTCCTCCAAAATTCCAATATCAAACATATCGCTTGTCATTTTATCTTCTTAAAGCACAGCTCCTCTGCTTTTGAAGACGATCAGATTTTAAAAATCCTAACCAGCCAGTGGAATTCTTCTGTCAGACTTTCGATACTGTGAGGTGTCCTAGCCTAAAGCAAACAAAAAAAGTAACTCCGTTTATTACAGTGGCCATTCGTATGGTGTTGAACATTGCATGTATTTTAGCACAACGGCATGAAGCTTCTTGGCTTTATAAAGGCAAAACCAGTACAGCTGGAGCTGTTCCTTGCGGTGGCGTGTTGCTTTAGCAAGTGTTTGTCACTCGTTTCATCGCTCTCCTTGCTGGAAGTGGGACCCTGCCCGACGCATTGCTGGTGCGGCGCAAGGGATGATAGATTTGCGCTGACTTGTGAGTATTTCTGAAACACTAATAACAAAGCTTGGAAAGGAAGAAAGGTTCTTTCAGGGGCTTCCAGGGAGCTCCCATCAGATGTTGGGGTAAATTGGAGACATGTACTAGCATTGTATTATTGTAACCTGATAAGCTATTACCAGCCTGGTTCTTTGAAGGATGTGCAGTGTAGGCCATTATTTATGTACCAGGATGAAAAATTTGATGTGGACCGGTTGTGTTAGACATAATATCAAGCACTGCCATTTTCTCTTTGGTAACTGGAGCCAGGCAAACAATCCATAATGTATACCTAAAATAGTTTGTGCTGCTTACCATTTGTCTGTGAACAGATCGCAATTGATGCTTTATTCAGTATTCCTGACTGATGCCTGTCTGCAAATAATTTGCTGTCTGTTGCTTCTTCCTCTGCAGTCTTGGGGGTGTTTGAGCTATTTCACTCGGGCAGAAATACCACACTGGGTAACGCCTACTGTCAGCTTTCGGGTGCAGATGCTTGGGATGTGAATTCAGGGCTCGCTTTCTGTGAATACTCTGCAATATGGTTGTTACTTACATGCAAGTTGAGCTTAAGACCCTGCTCTCCCAAATGCTGCAGAAGCACTGGGAAGGCGTGCGGCACGCTTCTGAGCAGAGGTGTTCCTCTAGATTCACTCTCACTAGGCGCCGGCACAAGGGCAAATAAAAAAGGGAGCTAGTGACACAATATTACGTGCTGACATAGGCACAAACAAACACTTTCTAATTTCTCTTCAGTCCAGTGCTATTAGCGAGCGTATCAACAACGGCAGCTGATGGTTTATTTCAGTCCAGTGTAAGCAGCGTTCTGCTCCAAACAACCCTTTCCTGCATTCACCGGTTGGAAGCCAGGTCATCCCCTTGAAGCTGCCCATCACCTGAACCTTGGCTGTTTTATGGGGGTGGAATATGAAAGCAAGTGATAAAGTCAGGAAGTTGATGTGCGCATGTGCACACGGTTGATACCGTTGGGGTGTGTTAATGTGTGCGTGTCTGAAGGGGGCAACATAACTACTGTGTATTGCCTTGTAAAATCCAATAAAGTCTGTGAAAAATGCCAAGTGTTTCAGGAAGCCGGTTCCTTTTTAATATATCATCTTTTTTTTCCTTTTTATTTTCCTAGGAAGCTCATGTTGTTCTATTTAAAAGACAAGGGAGGTAGAAGGGACAAAATCACACGTTTTCTGTGGACTCTTTCTCAGTAGTGCCTGCAGGAGGACTCGGCTAACAGCTGAGAAATCAGCTACCCCAAGTCTTTTTATTTATCTCTGGGATCCACATTTGAACCATCTCTGGCTGTTTGGTATGGTGTGATGAGAAAGCACTTCCCTGTTGCTCTGTGTGTGCTCTGGGAGTCCTGGCAGGGTGCCGAAGGAAGGACCAGCTTTGGCCCTTCTTGCTGTAGAGGGCAGCAGTCTCTCTGGTCCCAGGTGCCCTCCCCATGCCCTCTGTCCTGGTTTCAGCTGGGAGAGTCAACTTTCTTCCTGGCAGCTGGTTGGTGCTGAGGTTTGGATTTAGGATGAGAATAATGTTGATAACATGCTGATGTTTTAGTTGTTGCTAAGTGGTGCTTACACCAAGTGAGGGACTTTTCAGCTTCTCATACTGCCCTGCCAGCGAGGAGGCTGGGGGTGCACCAGAAGCAAGGAGGGGGCATAGCTAGGACAGCTGACCCAAACTCACCAAAGGGATATTCCATGCCATGTGATGTCATGCTCAGCATATAAACTGGGGGGTGTTGGCCAGGAGAGAGCAGCGATCGCTGCTCAGTTAGCAGCTCGGCATCAGTAGGTGGGTGCTGAGCAACTGTTTTTCATTTGCATCACTTCTTGGGTATTATTTCTTCCTCTTTTTGTTATTTCCCTTTTCATTAAAGTTTTTAGTAGTAGTAGTAGTATTTTATTTCAATTATTAAACTGTTCTTACCTCAACCCATGACTTTGCTCACTTTTATGCTTCCGGTTCTGTCTGCCATCCTACCACGTTGGGGGAGCGAGCAAGCGGCTGCGTGGTGCTTAGTTAATGGCTGGGGTTAAATCACGACAGTCCTTCTTGGCACCCAGCGTTGGGCTCATGACAGATCTGACCAGAGCGTGTTACGCTATTTAATAGTCAGTCGTGGCAGTACTGTTTTATTGGTTCTCAGGGTTGTGTTGTGTAATACCTTCCTTGCACTATATATTGCCTGCGGTGCTATTTATCACCTCAGAGCTGGATCAAGGTCAGCATTCTGTTATACTGTGTAACACTGGTTTATGATATGATAAAATTACTGATTGTGGTTACTGATCTGGTATTTGCACTCAGCATTGCTGTCATTACCGTACTTTGGGAGCCACCTGCCGGGAACTATTAATAATTACGCTCTTTACCTTTTCTCCTCAGAAAACCAATCTATGGGCAAGACATTCTCCCACTGCTTCCCCCTCCCTTTCTCCTCCAGGCTGGTTACAACAGCTCTTGAGAATTTTGAATACGCTTGGGATGTTCAGACCAGCATGCTCCTATTGCTAGGTCTCCTGAACGTGTTTCAGGTCCTGCTCAGGGTTCAACAACTGTTTCAGAATAGCACCCAGACATCTGCTCTGAGGCTGGATAGTTACGAGTGGCAGGGAGTGTGGGATAGCACGGGCTAGTACTTAGGACAGGGGGTAGGTGTTTGGAACAAGTGAAAAGTCCTGAAAAGCTAGTAGAACCATCTGTCAGCAGTCCTGGCTAACAGGTGTGGTTCCGGGTGACTGGAGGTTGACCACATCTACAAGAAGGGCTGGAAAGAGCATCCGGGGACCTACAGGCCTGTCAGCCTGGCCTTGGTACCGGGAAAGATCATGGAGCGGCTCATCTTGAGAGCGCTCACTGAGCAGGTGCGAGATGGACGGGGAATCAGGCCCAGCCAGCATGGATTCCTCAAGGGCAGGTCCTGCTTGACCAACCTGATCTCCTTCTATGATCAGGTGACC
>VWZZ01008226.1:78122-109051 GCA_013399095.1 Psophia crepitans
TATGAGGTTTAACAAGGCCAAGTGCCGGGTCCTGCACTTTGGTCATGACAACCCCAGGCAGCACTACAGGCTTGGGGCGGAGTGGCTGGAGAGCTGGCTGGCAGAGAAGGACCTGTGGGTTCTGGTTGACAGCCGGCTGAACATGAGCCAGCAGTGTGCCCAGGTGGCCAAGAAAGCCAATGGCATCCTGGCCTGTATCAGGAATGGCGTGGCCAGCAGGAGTAGGGAAGTGATAGTTCCTCTGTACTCGGCTCTGGTGAGGCCACACCTGGAGTACTGTGTCCAGTTTTGGGCCCCTCAATATAAGAAGGACATTGAGCTGCTGGAGTGTGTCCAGAGAAGGGCAACGAAACTGGTGAAGGGACTGGAAAACAAATCTTACGAGGAGCGGCTGAGGGAACTGGGGTTGTTTAGTCTGGAGAAGAGGAGGCTCAGGGGAGATCTTACTGCCCTCTGCAACTACCTGAAAGGAAGTTGTAGTGAGGAGGATGTCGGTCTCTTCTCCCAAGTAGCAAGCGACAGGACAAGAGGGAATGGCCTCAAGTTGCATCAGGGTAGGTTTAGGTTGGATATTAGGAAAAACTTCTTCATGGAAAGAGTAGTGAGGCATTGGAACAGAGAGGTGGTTGAATCACCGTTCCTGGAGACATTCAAAAACCATGTAGACATGCCGCTCCAGGACATGGTCTAGCAGGCATGGTGTTGTTAGGTTGATGGTTAGACTTGGTGATCTCGGAGGTCCTTTCCAACCTTAGTGATTCTGTGATTCTATGAATATTTGGGAAGAGGATGCCGTCACCCTGGTGGTTCCAGAGACACAAATCACTGCAATGTGCTAGGGCCTTGCCCATGGCTACCGAGCTCTGTTCAACACTACTCAGTACCCTCGAAGGGAAGAGGTCTCTGGATCTGATGACAGAATGACAGGCACTGCAGTTACTCCAACCACGGCAACAGGCGCTGCAACCGAACCAGAGAACCAACCTGTGCTGGTATCAGTTGCCCCTATGCACAAGGAGAAATCTTCAGCTCATTTAGTGAGGGGTGGTGGAAAAGCAGGGCCATCATGAGAAGAGGAGCAGGAACTGGAAGAACTCATAAATGAGACGGTAATCACCCGATCCCTATCCCTGAGAGAGCTGTGAGATACGCAAAAAGATTTCGGTGGTCAATTAGGTGAGCACATTGTCACCTGGCTGCTCCGATGCTGGGATAACGGGGCCAGCAGCCTGGAATTAGAGGGCAGGGAGGCCAAGCAGCTGGGGTCCCTGTCCAGGGAAGGGGGCATCGACAAGGTGATTGGGAAAGGAACAGAAGCCCTTTTGTCAGAGGCGACTTCTGTCAAGCATGCGGGAAAGGTATCCTTTCAGTGAAGGTGATGTATGTGGTTCAGGCAAGTGGACCACCGTTGAGCGAGGTATCCAGTACCTGAGGGAGTTAGCCGGGTGGGAAATGGCTTATTATGACCTGGACAACATGCAGTTACCCAAAGATCTTGATGAAGTCCAATGTACCCAACCCATGTGGCAGAAGCTTGTATGGAGTATGCCATCACCATACGCCAGCTCATTGGCAGTAATGAACTGGGAAGACAAAGAGGCTCCAACAGTGGGTGAAGCAGCTGGCCGACTCCATCAATACAAAGAAAGTGTCTCTTCCTCCCTCATCTTGGCAGTGGAGAAACTGTCCTGGAAGCTCCAGCAACTCAAAGAGAATACGTCCTGTTCACCACCTGTATGGACCAGTATCTCAGCTATTCAGAGTAAGCGTTCCTCTGCTCAGGAGAGAGGATATAGAAGGTGCACACCACGAGGCATCTGTGGTTTTGTCTGCGTGACCACAGAGAGGACATGAGGAAGTGGGATGGAAAACCTGCCTCGACCCTAGAGGCAGAGGTACGTGAACTGCAAGGCAAAACAATCCCAAAAGGGGATTCTTCCAGGAAAAATGCCCCTCCAGTTTTCAGCAGGCAGTTCTCCAGACACAATAGAAGGGCTGATCTTTCTTCTGATCCTCTTGAAGTGACTTCTAATCCATTTTTAAAAGGGGTAGTGAATGCCGTAACCAGGATTAGAGGGGTCTGCCTCACAGATACCTGGGCCGTGAGTGGGTGTATCGCATCCCCTGTCATGCACCAGCCTCCGGGAACATCAAACGATACTACAGACTGCTAGAAACTACACTGAGAGCAACGGGTGGTGGGACCCTCAAACATTGGGATACACATTTAGCAAAAGCCACCTGGTTCATCAACAGCAGAGGATCTGCCAGTCAGGATGGCCTTGTGTCATGATTTAATCCGGCAGGCAGCCAAACACCACGCAGCCGCCTGCTCGTTCCCCCATCCCCAGTGGGGAGAGAATCAGGGGAAAAAAAAGTGAAATTAATGGGATGACATAAAACCAGTTTAATAGGACAGCGAAGAAAGAGAAAAGAATAATAATGATAAAAGAATATGCAAAACCACTGATGCACAATGCAGTTGCTCACCACCTGCTGACCGATGCCAGGCCCGGTCCCAAGCAGCGGTCACCGCCCCAAGCCAACTCCCTGTTTATATGCTGAGCACAACATCACGTGGTATGGAATATCCCTTTGGCCAGTTTGGATCAGCTGTCCTGCCTGTGCTCCCTCCTGGCTTCTTATGCACCTCCTCACTCGCAGAGCATGGCAAGCTGAAAAGTCCTTGGCTTAGGAGCATTACTTAGCAACAACCAAAGCCGTCAGTGTGTTACCACCGTTAGTCTCACACTAAATGCAAACCACAGCGCTATACCAGCTGCTAGGAAGCAAACTAACTCTATCCCAGCCGAAATCAGGACACCCTCACTGCCCTCAGCACTTGTAGGAGCTCCAGCTACTTTGCCAACAGGAGTTGAGTTTCCCCAAACTACATTTTGTTGCTGGGGTGCAGATACAAATGATGAGCAGTGTTTTGCTCAATGTAGCCTGGATAACATACCAGAAAATGCAGAACCTCTGTCTTGTGACCTTCATTTTTGTGGTTTCATTCATCAGATCAACATTTCAGTGGGAACACTGAGGATAAACACTTTGAAACCTAGAGTATAAGGAACTTGTGTTGTCTGTTTACAGCAATGAGGATAGATGTGTTTCAAGAGCCTGTAGAGATTAAACCCAGGTTTTCTTCTGTTTGCTCAAATTACATACATGCTTAGGAAGGGAGAAGTAATCCAGAATAACCTCTGGAATGACTGTTCTGATTCCCATCCATTAGGTATTGGTGCATCCTGGCTTTCCCTGTAGAGGAGAAGTTGCACCTACCCTACCCGCATGCTTTTTATACCTTGCACCGCTTTGTTGTTACAAATGTTTAGTGCATGCTTTGTGCTTCGCCTTTGTATTTTAGCATTTGCATTTGCAGCAAGAGCTTCTCCTCCTGAGTCTCTTTATCCTCAGTTAGGAGGAAGAAGGCAGTGCTCTTTGAGGCAGCTAAGAAGCAAAACCTTCCATGTTGCCAGTAGATTTGGAGCAATGATCATCAAGGAGACAATATAAGGTGCTGGGGAACCCCCAAATAGAAATTAGAGTTGTGGTCAGAGATAACAGGAGAAGCAGCACCGTGCCCCCTAATCATAGCTGTGAGAAGGTCATGAAGGAATGGAGATGGGTCCATGACTTATTTAAAGACTGGTGGAAGACAAGACATGTAGTATGTAGGACATGATCTGTTTCTTAGGGAGGGGCCCCAGGGCAGCAGCGGGCCTGACTAGCCCATGCGCCTGAGAAGGCGTTTCCCTGGGGTGGCAGGAGCACAAGAACTTCTGTAGGCAGAAGGAGATAGAGCTCAAATGAAGATGTTTTGAGCAATGAGCGTAAAGAGGACAGAGAAAGACAGATGCTCAGCACTTTTTTCACTCATTCAGAATGAAGAAGAGGAAGACCAGTGTTCAGCAGGACAGAGCCTGTTTCTTGAGAATGGTGGTGAGATCTTGGGCCAATGAAGAGACTGTAGCGGTGCATTTGGCACCAGCAACATCCAGAGCTGAAGAGCACTGGCTCCTGCTGCAGTGGTAACATATACTCCAGCTTTACTGAGACTGGATTTGTAAGGCTAGGAAGCGTGTTGATTTGTAGCTGTATTTGAGAGTCGTGCGTGGTGGTGCATTGACTACCCGAGCTTCTGTGAGATAATCCAGTTACAAACAGCAACAGCACGAGCTTCTCAGTCGAGCCAAAAGCCCAACTGAGTCCCTGTGCGTTGCCACAGCACAACTAATGCTGCTGAGAACAGTGGCAGGTAATACTGGGGTACAGGCAACCACGCATCGAAAAGGAACACCGTGTCATTTCAAGCACCCTGTGGAAGTCTTCAGGTTTGGATGCATAACCTTCTCTGGCTGGCTAAAAGAAAGAGGTTGTTTCATCTCCAGGAAACAGTGCCAATAAAGTGGCTTCT
The DNA here is from genome assembly GCA_013399095.1 of Psophia crepitans. Classification (NCBI taxonomy): domain Eukaryota; kingdom Metazoa; phylum Chordata; class Aves; order Gruiformes; family Psophiidae; genus Psophia; species Psophia crepitans. Next base: position 82,543 of record VWZZ01008226.1, read on the forward strand.
CTGTAGTGGTCACAGAAAGGAGAGCAAAGGGGATAAGATCGGACTGGAATGAGATAACTTCAGCTAAAGAAATGGTGCCAGAATTAACAGTAATGAACAGCAGCTCGGGTGAGCTCAGTAGGTGTGACAGTTATCGGGCCTGTCGGGCTGGTGGCTGCTCAGTCACCTGCGCAGAGACACAGCCAGGGAAGAGCCCGCGTGCCCCGGGACGGCAGCCTGCTCACAGAGCCCAGCTCGGCCGCTGCCATGACCTGCGGCTGCGGCTGGAAGGCGGCAGGTAACCGTGCACAAGCTTAACAGGTCTGGCTGAGCCCGGCACCTACAGAGCTGGAAAAGGAAGGGACTTCCCCGAGGCAAGCTCCATGTGGAAATTACCTCCTCCTGCACAGAAAATGGGCCAGAAGGTCTCACACAAGGACAATCAGGAGAACAAGGTTGAGACTCTAGTCATCTGTGAAGTCTTCAGCCAAGGCGTGGTCCATGCATCTCAAAGGCTGAAGGACTAGCTTGGTTTCATGGATCCTCAAAGCAAATTCCAGGCAGCCACAAACACACTGAGCAAGATCTTTTTGGTCACTACATCAGCTCCTGCAGGGAAAAGGGAGTGGAGGAGCATACCGTCACCAGCAAAATGACCAAGCAGCAGTCCTCCCTGTTCTGGGTGGACTGGATCTGGACTCTGTCTGGAGCTGACAAGCACACCAAACGTTAGCTCACCATGCAGGCTTTCCAGCTGGCCGAGCGTTTTGGTAGCGAAGGCAACCCCGCTGAGGCAGTAGAAGCCACGCTGGCAGGCGAGCACTTCCAAAACTGGAGCAGGTTTGAGAAGCTGGCAGAGTTCTGCTGCCTGGTGGGATGGGACCGCCTGGGCTTGTTCATCGGGTTCGGTGTGCCAGTGAAGTCCGAGGACATCTGAGGAGTCAAGCTAGACAGCATTGCAAAGGAGAAGCAAAAAGGCCGTCTGTCAGGGAGGAATGTGCTACGGCTATTTGTCACCAGTGCTGACAGCTTCCTGCCCACAAAAGACATGTTGGAAGAGTGCCTTGGTGCAAAAAAATGGATGGAGGGAGGCGGGCAAGCTTTATGTAAACTTTCTGTAAGCCGCTGGTTAACAGCAGTGGCGCTCTGCGTGCCGGCACCAGCGGCTGCGTGGGGCTTTCGCTTCTCTTCTCGCACGCGATTCCCTCCACCCCTTATTTCCCACCTCCCCTCCACCCATCGCCTGCCTTTAGCTCCTGCAGAAGCCAGGCTGAGTCAGGCTCTCCAGGTTTTAAAACAACAGGATGTACCTGCCAGAAAAATGTGTTTTTAGACGGCACATCATTTTTCCAGAACATTTTGTTTGCCAGACATTCAGTCTTAGCTGGAGCCAACGAAAGCTTTATCGCCCCGAGACTTTGGGAGGTCGTGGCAGACTTGACTCACAGTCTTTGTTTACTGTGCAGCAGATATTTTTTTTTTCCTTTAATAGGAAGCTGAGCCTATAATGAAGAAAATGTACTGGAGCTGGGCAGAAGCTTTGCACTGAGCGGGAACGACAATGCAAGGGCTTAAACCCGTTGGTTTAGAGGCAGGGGCTGGTTCACAGCTAAGAGGAAAAGCCCTTTCCCGTGACAGAAATGGGCTCTATGAGAAATCTGCTAATCACCTGCCCCGTAAAAGTGACTTGGTGCCAGGCGATGGAGGACCTCAGAGCTGACAGGGGCAGGGCTGGGCCCAGCTGCAAAGCCTGGTCTTGCTGAGTGGTTGTGTCAGTCAAGGTGTCGCAAAAGGTGTTCAAGAAAACGTGGGGAAAAATCAAACAGGGACAAAAAAAAACCAACCCTAAACAAACCAAAACAACTCACCCAAAAACCCAGCCCTAGAGACAGTGGTGGGAGCTTTTACCTTTCAGGGCAGCAGCGGCAGCTCCTGGCCACACGTGCCAGGGAGCAGAAGTCTGGAGGAGGCAAAAAATCACTTTGAATTTGTTTTCAGTAGCTTAGCAGCTGGTTGCATTTATGGGCTGATTTATTCCATTTTTCCTTTGCTTTTAGTGGACCAAGTGAGACTTTGGAGTTGTATAATTATAATTATTTTCTTTCAGCCACTGTTAACCAGTGACAACCGGATGAGTTTTCAAAAACTGGCAAACTCGCTTTGTTTCCTTGTAGCTCTCTCTCTGACTAGTTTTCTTCAGTGCAATACTCCCCTGCCTGTAGTTTTCTTACAACTTTATTTAACAGAGTTTATTTTTTGCTGTTTGCATTGTAAGATGGGGCAGCAGTGACAGCTGTGAAATAGAGGCTGTTACTTACACAGGCACAAAGAACCTGCAGCGTGGGTGCCAGCAGCGTTTGCAGCTTTCCAGGGCGTAGGTGCAGAGGCTGAAAGGTGAACTGAACTAAAACCAAACACAGCGAACTGTGTTGGGGTTTTTTGCCACACCATCAAGGTAGCTGGGTATGAGGGAGGGAGGGAGGGAAGCCTTTTAGCTTTGAATTGGGTCATGAAATAGTTCCTTGCGCTCCACTTGGATGGATCATTGTATTTTGTGGGTGTAGCAGGGGTTTGGTGGGACGGAGGGGCTAGTTCTGATGTTTGACATAGAAAACATGCATAGCCACGGGGATACGCGCAGAGTCAGGACTCTGTGCCCATTCAGGAGGGTTGGGGTTTGGTTTTTTTTTCGTTTGGTTGATTGTTGGGGTTTTTTTCATCTGTTTAAAGTCATAGCATAACCAATACTGCAGCTGGATTGAGTGGTTTATAAAAGACCAGCAGAAAAGCTTTAATATTGGATTAAATGGGTATCTAAACTACAACTAGCGCATGGCTCAAGCCATCCAGTTCTGTAGGAATGCCATCTCTCTGAAAACTGGCTGGACTTTTTCCTTTGGACATTTTGCGTGCTTTTTCGGGACGGGGACAATCAAAATGCCATGAGAAGATGGAGTTTGAACTACGGAAGTTACACATTGGGGCAGCTGCTGATTTGATCCGTGTCCTCCAAAGTGGCTCAGATACCTCAGCGATGTCACGCAGGCTTGTTTATTCTGGGAGCCAGGGCACAGCGCCCAGGCTGCGCCACACTCTTCGCCTGAGCCCTCAGCAGCGGTGGGAACGGGCCAAAGGTCTGTACCTGCAGCTAAGGGTGGTGGAGATGCACAACAAAGTGTTTAACAATGTAAATCTGACCGTGTTTGTTTATTTAGCCAAGCTGGAGGCTCAGCCCAGGTGACTCACAGCCGTACCACAAGCTTCTGCAGCTGCACATACTGATTTGCCAGGTAAGGTGCTAACCTCAGGCAGTTTAATCCGATGGTAATTTATGTAATAAGGTTAATGAAAGCAAAGTGATGGGGTTGGATTGTGTGATTTTTGGTTTGGTTTCCTTTGGACATCATTTGCTAATTACAGCTTAGCGTAATGTGTAGCCTGTACAGTTTATACTGTAGTTGAGCTCGAGAGCTCACGGAAGCATAGCTCAGTGAAGAAAGAGGAAACTCGCAGCACTGCTCCTGTGGGCTGGTTAGCTCAACCAGGTAGGTCTTCAGAACAAGGAAAAACAGCAGAACCCCTAACCCCACCCTTTTCAAAGAAACTGCAATTTAAGAAGCATGACTAGCTTATCACAGGATACGGATACCCACCCTACCTGAGTTCACCAGGAGTTTCTGCCTCAAGCAGAGATGACCTGGTCCCTCAGTGCCAGAGCTGAATTACTCCAGGAGCCCCCCCCAGCCCTTCTGCTCCTGTTGGAGCAGCAGCAGCGTGGTCTGTGTACCCCAAGCTGTGCGCTACATGGACACTGCCTGGCAGAGGCCTTCATCTACAGCTGTCCTGTCCCGCAGCCACACAGTGACCCCTGTGCCACCCTTCCTCCCTGAGTGATCCATCACCAGCGCACTCCTAGTTTCTCTTCCCTCTCCCACACCTTGGGAGTATAAAACCTCCCACTCCCTGCTGCACAGACATTTCCCTTCCACTGCTGCCAGGACTCTTGTTTTTATGGTTAGCTCAGCACGGGACACTGCTTGATAGCATCCACCACAAGTGAACAGTAGCAACACAGCACATTTGTTAGGATTCCTGTGTACTTGCAGGAATCTGCTGCAACAAAGCTGCCTGTGTACGCTCCTGCTGCCCATTGCTGGGTGCCAGGCTCAGGCCAGACAGAGGCGAACAGCCCGAGGCAGATGTTTTGTGATGGATGCAGTGGGAGCGCTGCACGCTGGCTGTCCTGCATCTGTTTAACAGGGTCCTGTTCTGTTCTAATGGGGCGCGGGGCAGGCAGGGCACAATCCCCAGAAGCACTAAGCGAATGCTACCGCTCCCCCTGAGGCTGTTCAAGCGAGGAAAGCCGCAGATCCCTGCTGCCCCAATCCCATTTTGCTGTTCCCCCGCTCACACCTGACCCACGAGTGTAAGAAGTTACAAACACCAGGGAGAGCCTGGCTGTGCCCACGCAATGCTCCTTTGCTTCCTGTTGGCTTAGGCAGGATCAAAAGGAGAAAAAGCTCAGGAATAGTACGAGGCACCTTTCTGTAAACCGAGTTATTTTTACCAGAAACTTTTGGAAGATGCTACTAAACCGCTGCAGCAATGTGTATTTCCCTACCTGACATACAGTGCCTTGAAGGACTAAAGCAGACAGAAACCCCCCTCAGTCACGCGGGCACCTGGGAAGCCAGGAGAGGTGAGGACTTGCTTAGGGCAAGCGGTTGCTTCACCAGACGCACCCCAGAGCCGCTCGCAGCTCTGGCCCCCGTGGTTGTGACAGGGCTAACCCCCACACCCACCAGCAGAGCCGGCAGCTGGGACTGCCGCGGCACCACGGGAAGTGCAGGCTCAAGACCCAGCTACAGGAGTGAGATCAAGCAATGGCTCCGTTCTTACCTCCTTCCTCTCAGAGCCTCTGTTGCAGCACCAGAGGAAGACGCCTGCCGTATGGGAGCAGTGTGCAGCGAAGGGGGTGAAAGCAAAGCAGCAGCGGCCCTTTCGATCCTCTTTCTCTCAGGAAGCTTTCCACAAAATGCCTTTCATGCAGGAGGTTCCAGCTGCGCAGGAACACGGAGGTCAGTACTGCTCAGCACATCTTGTCAGAAAGCTGGAGGAATACCCATATTTTCTGTGAGATGGATGAACAGGCTCAAGGAAGGAGAAAAAAAAAAAAAAGATGCAAAACCAACTTTTATGACATCAAGCAAAAGGGACTGTGACACAGTTTTGTTGCAGTAGATTATATAAAATCCCTCTTTTTATTAAGAGCCTCATGTTCACAAAGAAGATGTACAAAATAAAGGTAAAAACAGGACAATGGAGTGATGGGGAGAAAAAACAGAGACGTTTACTCCTTGACTCAGCATCCAAATACAGCAGTTTTCACTGAAGCACTTGGGTAAACAAGTCTAACAGGCTTTTGTTTTGAACCTTCACTTTATATGTTTTACAATTATAGTTTGTCTCTTACGAGGTTGAAGATGATGTGCTCGATAACACACAGGTGATTCACCTGCAAGATACTTTATTTCTTACACAGATGTGAAAAAAACCAGTAACTGAATAAGCAGAGTAAGTAATACAAAACAGTTAATGCGTAACCAGAGTTATTTTTTACAAAAAAACTTCATTAAATACAATAATGAAAAAAATCTATGCATATCCCACAGTGATATAAACCAGCAGCAAGACAATTTCTCATATTTCTGCTTTTTGCCTCCTAACAAAGGGACTGCAGCTTACTTTAGTATTTGAACTTTGGAGCATAGTATTAAAGAACAAGTTTCAGAAGCGCACGTCAAAAATTCAAGACTTCAGAGGCAAGCATCTAATTAATAAAATTAGTAACAGTATTATCCACTTGAGGTTCCTTAAATTAACTGTAGGATCTTTTTTCTCCTTTTAATTCATACTGAAAATTAATCTTTTTAAGTGCACGGTACCCATCTGCTGTACAGGCACAAAAAAACCCACCTCAAATACCTCCCCCAACCTTTGAAAGAGTGGTATTATGCACTGGCACCTGTAGCTGACATCCACATTGCCTCATATATGACTAAACATCCTTTCCGTCACTCTGATTTCATCACCAGAACAAGATTTTTAGTTTCCTAGATTCCTTGCAGGACAGCTCTAATCTCAGCAGCATCTCTGCTGTTTAGAAGCAGAAGGTTCAGGATGCAAGATGCCTTAAATTCACTAAAGGCTAGGTAAAAGGCTGCTGTAAAAAAAATAAAATTAAAAAATAATAATAAAAAAGTCAGAGCTATAGTAAACAGCATCTAAGAAACAGGTTTAGGTTCAGTGAGACATTTGAATTTGCTGTCAGTTTGGTGACTTAAGGCTGTCTCCATGCATCCTTACCAAGGCAAAACTCTTCGGAGCTTTGCCTGAACAAGACACGCAGGCGAGGCCCCCGACTGTATGCATATCGCATCCCAAAAACCTCCCTGGCAATGAAACCTGAGCTCCCTGCATTCCAAATCCATCTCTGCGAAACAAGAAACTAAAACTGGATCCAGTTTTCACCCAACATTTTTTTTTACTACCCAGAACATGCAGAACGACTGTTTTCATACTCCTACAGCACCATCCACTACTTAAATACAAAAGTATTTTTTTTTCAGTATTCCACACACATACAGGCAAAAAATTCCAGCTATTTGTGGAACAGTGCACAAAGCCACCTGCCTTCTGTAGTTTCTTTCATTGCCCAAGGATGAGAACTGTGACCCGCTGGAAAAGTGTTAGCATTTAAGAGACACTATTCCAAAATACAAAGGAAACGAATTTTGTATTGCTGTCTCTCTGTTCCTATTAAGAAGGCAGCTTGAACAACTTCAGTCAAAAATGGTTAATTGTCATCCTTCAACTGAACAAGCAGCTCGAAGCTTCCGGCACGGCAAAAATTATGCATACAAGGCAAACACTCCTGGCCCTCATACTGTAAAAGCTCTGTAAGGATTAAAATTTGGCATAAGCAAGGTGAATAATCCAGCACATTCAATATACTTTCATACTTCATACCAAATAAAATACTGGGTATGCACAGTGTTAGGAAGTGGGATATCACTGCCATTTGATGACAGTGCGAAGAAAAAGCGTACATGAGTGTGCTTACAGCCCTAGGCAGCTATACTGTCCTCCCTTGAGATGGAGGCAGGGAGCAACAGCTGAGCAGTAGGCATCACTGCCTTTCCACAGTACAGCTGCTTCTGCGCAACATACAGTACGGTTTTAGTAACAGTACAGATTAAGTCTCTCACTTGCCACAGATTCAGAAAAAAAAAAAAGAAGCATTTTTAAGGTAAATGTAGCTTCCCAGCACTGTGCATCAGCCACCTCTGTAACTTTGTCCTGTTCCCCACTAAATCTTTTTTTTTTTCTCCTTCCCTTCCACTCAAGATCACTGAATCATCAGTCGTCTTTAGAAGGAGAACCTCATGTCCTTGCTGTAGCCCAGTTTGTCCAGGTTGGGAATGCAAGCATACTGGATCATTGGAGGAGGTCCACACATGAGGATCAGAACATCGTTTTGAGGCGGAGGCAGGTGGTCTCTGATCATCTCTTGGTTCACAAATCCTTGGCTGTAATCCCAACCTGTTTGAAAAACAAAAGTAGGGGAAGCGGACAAGGAAAAAAGGGGGAAAGATAGATCCAAGTCACTTTAGAATGAAGTGAGGGGGTCTGGGTTGTTTTTTTTTTTCTTTCAGTAACATTCTGGACCATAGCATTTGTACACTCTACTCGCATTAGTGTCCTCAACACAGTTACGCTACTTGGAAAACCTGCCACCTCTGCTTTTAAGATGCAAAACTGATGTATGGAGAAAATAAGGGCCAAAATCTCAAGCAGAGCTGTGAACAGAATGTGAATCTTCCCAGCTCCAGCACAGCGAAACAACAACATCCATCCTCCTTACTCCACGGTTTACAAGTTCACTGGGGGAAATCTAGCTGATGAAGTTGTTCCCAGTTGGAACACTCATGGTGCTCATCAGTTAATACTGGGATTCAGGTTTACCCATTGCATCCCCAGCCCTGGATGCAAAAACTGCTGACTCATGCCTTTGTGCACAGTAAGACTCGACACATTTTTCTCCCACAGATTATCCAAAAACATCCAGTTTTGGTCCATTTTCACATGTGGTAATGAAAGGCTGCAGAACAGTGTTGAGGGGGTCTAAGGAACAACTTTTATCGCAACTGCTAAGATCAGCTCACAATTCACAAATACCAAAGAAAAGAAAGAGTGATTAGAAATTGCAGGAGAACGCTAATTGCAGAAGAGGACATGACAGCAACAGACTGTGTGGGGACTGCACCCCGCCCTACCGGAGGTGTATGCTTGGTCACAAGGTAAGAGGGCATATGGCTTTTCCTTCTCTGCCCCAAACTACCACTGAACAGGAGCATTGATCTATCCTGAACTGAGTGGGCATGACAAGGAATGGTAAGAAAGGAAAACAAGGAAGACATTTCTTCTTGGAAAGGGTGGTTGCAAATTGGAACAGGTTGCCCAGGGAGGTGGTGGAGTCACCATCCCTGGGGGTGTTTAAAGAAAGGTTGGATTTGGTACTGAAGGACATGGTTTAGTGGGTAATAGGTGGTGGGGGGATGGTTGGACTAGATGATCCTTGAGGTCTCTTCCAACCTTTATGATTCTATGAATGACACAGAAACAATTTAGCTTTTTCACAACAGCAGTAACTATTTAGTCTTTTCTTCCTCAAACTTCCACTGCTGAGGGAAGCACACTTAGGTAGCTCATCCTCTCCCTGAGACCATCACGTTATCTTTAAAACTGGACTGCACCAAGCTGGAACAGTGTTTTCAGTAAGAAACACTGTTAATACAAAGGTAATTCCATTGCCTAGAAAGAAGATCAGCTATGATGAACTGCCATACAATGACAGCTAGTTAGGAGTCTGCACTTGGCCACGTCTCCATGAGATACGGTGCCTCTGACACTCCTGTTGCAGCACCCTTGTTGGAGATGCTCTACACATGGGACAATAAGATAATGTGTTATGTCTTTGGGGAAGGGGAAAGGGAAGTCACCTTGAATCAGTGAAAATAATGGTAAATATTCAGGTGTGGTCATGGGAGGAACACTACACTACCATTCGCCTGAGGTGAGCTGCAGTTTGGAAACACTGCCCCATTACATCTGGAGTTTCTGTGCATCACAGTGGGAAGAATGATGCATTCAGATACGACCTATTGAGCTAGAAAGGAGCCCAGAAATACACATATGACGTAGCATGTCTCCTGTCAAACACATGCATTAATACTCATTAACTTAATTAATACTCAATAACTTAAGCTTCAGTGGAAGTAGTATGTTAGATCTTACTTTCAGGTGGTCTGTCCAGTGTGTACCAAAACTTAAAGCGACCGGGATTCTGAACCTGGATCTCCTCTAGCTCAGAGCGTAACAGGATATCCTTCTCGGTCTGCAAGATAAGGAAAACAATGATTACATGCTGCGTTTGAGTGTAGCCCTCAGAGGACCATGGAACATTAGCTAGTCTTTAGCTCTGTGAGATGGAACAGATTATTAAACTCCATTTTACGGGCTGAAGAGAGCAAACGCTTATTATTTCCATGACTACCCCGTGGCAGAGCTAATAAAAAGGTTCAGAGCCTCCCCAAATCCTGACCATGCAATGCTTCCTCCCTAAAAAGAAAACAAAGCAAAACCTGTATCAAAACACAGGACCTTAACTTGTTCAGGGACTTAGTGGCAGCATCAGAAGAGTAAATCCCTCTTTCAGCACTCTCCTTACAAAAGCAACTTTCATCAAAAAACTAACATCTCCCTACCCCTCCATACTGTGCCATTTGGTCAGGAAAACGTCAAGTTTTTCACCTTGGCCACTTCAAATTTCATCAGCATTGCCATATAGAGATTGCTTGGTTTTTAAGCAGAATGTGGTAGAACAAATAACCAAAAGGGTATTAAGTTCTGATTGGAACAGCACATGTTACCCAGGGTATCAAGTTCTGCTCCTCCCTGATGCAATCACCAAAGGCCAAAAGAGCGCTTTATTCCCGTAAGAGCAGCTGCGGTTTGGGAAGGAGAGAAAAGGGTAGAGACTAAAAGTGGCACCATCCTCTGCAGCCTTAATAATTTGGGACTGAGGACACCACTATGTCTGTAACTGTGGGGGTAAGGCAGAATATGTGTCAGCAACTATTGCCGATAAGGTGCCTATTTCTGGATCTGCAGTTGCGTGTGTTCCTGAAAGGCTGCTACTGGGTCTGAGCAACTCGAAATGTGCTGGTCAGAAACACGGTACGAGCCCAAGTATGTTGTCATCTGTAATCCAACACAGCTCTTTCAGGTGAGCCAGAACAAAAGATCAGCAAAACACACGTTAAAAAATATTTTAAAATATTTTTCGATACTAAATATTAGAAAACATCCAGTCTGCAGGCTTTCCTGACTGACCGTTTGTCAGGAGGCGGCTTTATATTTGCGCAGTTACTGGGTACAAGGACTCTTTAAAGCCAAGGACTGATGTTTACACAGACTGTTGCTAATACGCAGGCAACTGTTCCCCGAGTCGTCCCTGCAAGAAGCAGTACCTTCCCAAGAAGCCCTGTATTAGTCACTTTGGATTACTCACAGCAAATCCTGCCCCTCCTGCCCTGATACCGACTGTACTTGATGCCAACTCCTGGTGCTCAGCAGAGACCAGCTGCTGCAGCCGCACTGGCCAGCACCAGAGGGCACCGGCAGGGCTCTGAGGGAGCTCTTACGGTAATAAAGCGCCAGAACAGGGCGTCTGTGGGTACCTGATCACAGCTTCTGGAGAGAAAAACTTTGGTATATAATTCAGGTGTGGTTCAAAGGAAATAAGGACACACTGAATGTCAGAGGACAGAGGAATGACAGAGGAGAGCCTAAAGAAGCTAAAAAACACGGGCATGAAGTGAAGTTCACTACAAATAATGCCTCATAATCCAGAAATGAATCTTCATGGAGAGATTTAAAAGCAAAAGGACTAACACCGGAAGAAGGTCAGGCAAAGTCGGGGTGTTGCAGTTCAGCAGCACACCGCCATTTGGGTTGCCTGGTCATCCAAGAAATCTCTATTGCAAGGATTGCATGGATGAGAGAGCTTCCCTTTGTCCAGCACGGCAGTATGATACACCTCAAAGAGCAAAAGAAACGCAGGAAGAACTGACAGAGGGAATGGAACGGAAAGGTGACAACCATGCAGAATCATGGCTCCATAGCTGAGGGAGCTGCTGGAGATCAATGTCAATTTTAGCCTCATCTAAGGTATTCTCCAGCAGAAAGATTCCACATACAAACCCTGCTGCCAAGTTGGGGAACTGCAATTGCTGAAGGAGGCAGACGTCCACCTCTTTCATGTTTCCTCTAAGAAAGACAGCCCTGAAAGTCTGCCCAAAACATAAACAACTTGCACAAAGGAATGCAGAGTTTTAAAGCATTTATAAACCAGATTTGAAACAGTGCAATGAGACACAGGAAAGTGAGTGTTAGCCGGGAGGAAAGCGGCATTTCTGCAGTAACACTAAAAAACCAGTTCGTTATAGTGCTTTTATACAGGAAGTTTTCAACATTTTAGCTTATTTCTCCACTCAGGGTTTGCATTTCTGTACCAGGCTTTCTCAGCAAGAATTTAATTTGCTGAGTGGAGTTCTGTTAGTTAAGTAAAACTTTATAAAAAAGGACAGAATTACCTGATTAGCAAACAGCAGCTGACAAATGGTAGGGTCGTCTTTGTCTTTCATGATTGCTCGAATGATCTGCAACATAGGTGTTATCCCTGAAAGACAAAGGCAGGTCAATGATGCGAGAATGTGAAGGAGCAAAAGAAAGTGCAAGTAAGCATGTGACAGAAAATATGAACACACACGTCTACCAGATGTGAGAAACCAAGGATGAATCTTCACAGATACGTACCAGTCCCACCTGCAATCAGTCCCACATACTTCACTTTCCTAGTAACAGCTTCAGCCTTCTTTTCAGGCCGAATAGCAAACTCGCCTGAAAAGAGAGAGAGAGAGAAAGATGGGAAATAGTGACAAAAGCACGAAACAGGGCCTATGATGCCTTCCCAGCACGTTCAGCTAATTGACTTACTTTCAGCCCTGTCATCCTTCCCCCTCCACAAAGCAGGAGCAGGAAACAAAGACGAAGATACCACAAATTAAAACAAATCCTGAAAGATGATTAGAGATTCTAAGACGTGCTGATAACATCAGACACTGACATGGGTTATGACTTACTCTGCACTATAGCATCAAGCCATGACTACCTGTATTTCTATTTGCTTACATTCCATACCCCCAGTGATACTCAGAAGCCCAGATTCTGGAAACAGTTCTACACAAAGGAATTAATCTGTTCAGAGAGTTTATTTACCCCACGCAGATTATTTTAAGGGAAAACCTGAAATATGCAGGGTGTATTTTTTTGTATATTTATCTCCTCAGCTTTTTGAGCTGATTTGCCAGTTTCAGCCAAATCTGACAGAGAGTTCGAAACTGCCCAAAACATGTTGTTGTATTTGCACCTCTCTTCATCCAGGACAACATGAACACAACATACAAACCCCTAGAAAATCACTGTCTGAGTTCTGCTGCTCACAAAACTGCCAGCAGGTTTTTGTGACACATTTGTGGCTGGACTATGCCGAAGTGAGGTATCTGATATTGGCATAACAGCACTTCCTGCTGATAAAGTTCAGGGAAATTAGCATTGGACAGCACAAACACACAGTGTTTTTATCAGTGTATAAACTATGGCCATATAAGCAGGGAGAGAATTCCCTTCTCTGAGAATAGTATCAATAAAAAGCACTTCTATCGTCACACAGCTAAAAGAGGGCACATTTAGACGAGATGGAAGAAATTGTTTACAGTGAGGGTGGTGAAACTCGGGAACAGGTTGCCCAGAGAGGTGGTAGATGCCCCATTCCTGGAAACATCCAAGGTCAGGCTGGACGGGGCTCTGAGCAACCTGATCTAGTTGAAGCTGTCCCTGCTCATTGCAGTGGGGTTGGACTAGATAACCTTTCAAGGTCCCTTCCAACCCAAACTATTCTATGATTCTATAAAGATTTGAATCCAGCTGGAAAAAAGCCTGAGCACTATTACTACTACTTTATAATGTTTTTTCTGTATTGTTTACTCTGAATAGATTATATCTTCTGAGTCAGCCTTGCCTTTTCCTTTGTAGACAAGTAGGCCACTTGGTCCTCTGAAGTCAATAGTATCCCCTATTTTCAGGCTGTCCAAGTACTGAGACATCTTCCCTCCATCAGGAAACTTTGGATGGACACCTTTAAAGTAGATCTGTTAAAAATAACAATAAAGCGATTAATCTCACAGCTCAAAGATGAGCATTTGTCCTTCATATATTTAGGTACCCATATTCCTCATGCAAAGAACACAATTACTACATACAGACATACTATCAATGCAGATGTGACCAACAATGAGAGAAGAACTGAGTTTTTCTGAAAAAGATTATAATGCCACCCTTGCCCCAATTTTGATTAGATTGGACACAGACTGGCAATTTCTCTGTTGTAATTCTGTAATACAGAAAATATCTCTAAATAGTCACCATGATTTACACCCAACTTCAAAAGTTAAAAACACCCACACAAAACCACTGCGATTTGAAATAGAAACACTCCTGAGAAAGATCCCTGACAGCTCAGTTGCAAAGGGTTGCATCTTGGGATGCCAACTGTTTGCACCTCAAAGTCAGAATAACAAAAAAATTGGATACCAACTAATTGAATATTCAGCTGTTCACCAACACGTATCAGTGGGTGTAGTTACATTGCTGGAACTGTGCTGTTTTTTTTTTGTTTTACATCACATGGGTGTGAAAGACTCAAGCTGAGACTAGCTACACTTCTCCAAGAACAGCATCAGTTGCGTGCATGGAGAGACACACTGGGAAGAAGGAGTCTTGTGAAGCATTTCCATTGAGTCAAAAATTTACATTTTTCCCTTGTCATGTTTTCAGTGTGCAACTCTATGCTCATGAAGATAAGTAGGTCATAAAAGGCAAATTCACATCCAGTTTCACAATAAATGAATGAAGTGTTATTAGTTGTAAAAAAGAAAAAAACCTGAGTAAAATTCTAAAAGGAAATCCAGTGCAGATATTCAGGTTTTAAATTCTTCTCAGCTTTAAATATATTTGCTTAGTCTAGCTACCAAGAGACAAACCAAAAGTACATTATCACAAGACTCAAAATCATGTTCTTGCCAATTAAATCAGTCATTCAGATTGTTTGATCAGTAACAATAATGACCACCGCTCTTAATGATCATAATGACCATATTACATTAGCTTCAGAAGAAGCTGGTAGTTCGGGTAAGGTTAATTCCTTATTTCAAAAGGATTAAAAAAGGATGTGAACATCTGCAGGTCTACACAGATTTTGAAAAATTGCAGTATGCAAATAAAGATAATTATGCAGCATCTCATGAGAACACTGACTGAAGAAGCACTTGCAAAATGCCGTATGGATTGTAGGTAATTGCAGATCATTTGTCACAATAGTGAAGTCCGCAGTGACACATATCTGAACAGAAGCCAGCACCTCAGATTTCACGTACCACTGCAAGCGTAAAGGTGGGCTCAGAGATTGCCCAGCCCAGTAAAAGAGCATGACGTCCTCACCTTGATAACAAGATCCACAAAGCCCTTGTCATCATCACTGGAAACTGGAGTGTAAGGTCTAACAACCAGAGCTCCATTAATCCGTGCAGACAAGTAGATATGCTGTCCTGTACACAGGGAAGAAAAAAAGCAGTCTGCTTTCAAAAGACTTTTCTTTCAGTGGATGTACTGAGTTGGCATGGATTGCAAACGTGGTCTCAAAGCTCTTCTAACTACCTTGTTTTGGGGCACCACTTTTTCCTCTCTCATTTTCCTGACAGTGTAACACCTTGCCAGAGTCATTGTTAACCACGCACAGATTCTACCTGGAAGGGCGGACAACTCCACTGCTAACTGTGTCAATCATGTCTGTTCTGACAGCTTCATGCATTACATTTACCGAAGCCTTAACTGCATGTAGTATCTTGCTAAGATGTGATGTGTCTCCTGAGCAGACAAGTGAAAAGGAAAAAGGAGGGGAAAACTGTCAAGTGCTGTTCACACTTCTTTATTAACATGTTAGCTATAAACTCTTATACTTCAGTTACAGCACTTCTTACTTTGACCACTCATGTCTATCAGGAGGTCTTCCAGCTGCCTTTGATAAGGCATAAAGCAACTTTCTAAGTAACATTTGAGTGTGCCAATCATGTTTCAGTGTCACGCATTTGCTAAACTCTCCACAACAGTTTCAGTTCAAGGTCTACCTTTTTGATGAAAAAAACCCTAAAATTAACTCCTTTGAGAGGGCTTCCTATGAAATTCCAACACCCTGAAGAAACCCAAGTGAGTAATACCTAGGGGCTATTTGGTTTTCATTATTTCATCACCACTAGGTCAACAGAACCTCTCTCTTGAAATGAATGCAGCTCTCCAAAGATGGTGCAGCTTCTCTGGCTGTTACATGAACACAAGGAGGGCATTTTACTGGGAGCTGGTTTGTCAAGCCAGAGGGCCAGTGAGGCAAACCAGCGGATGAACGAAGATGTGCTACCTGGTGACTTGGGAACCGAGCAACCATAACTGACTTGAAGCTGTACACAGATATAAGGGTGACTCAAATAACCCCCTCAGCAAAGCCTAACCACATCTGGTAGCATGTGTATTTCCTGCTAGGGGAAGACCTGATGGGAGGTACAGCAGCAGCCTCCCATTCCTCTCCCAGGCTAAGGGTGGCCTTGCCACCCCCCTCCAGGAACAGACCCATGGTGACTGCTGCGGACTGTGAACCTGGACAGACGGAACCCTGTTGGGGCACGCCTCACAAGAATGGGTAAACATCCAAAAAGGTGCTCCTCCCAAAGGGAAAACATGCCTTATGCTCTTACTTGTTAGAGCTTTACCCCACCCTGACAGGACAGCAGCTGCTGGCAGCGTCTGTATGGGGCCATACACAATCCCACTCTTCCTCAGCATGACTCACATTTTTTTCCTGTAACACTCCAACTGGTGGTAAAAGCAAAACACTGGTGCTGGAATAAACATGCAGAGAGCATGCCAGTATCTGTCCCACGGCTGACAAGCCTGCTGCTCCCAGTTGCTTTTACCACCCCCACCAGCTCTCTTAGCTTCCCACGTCTCACCCAGTAAACAACTCCGAGTTACCCACAGATTAGCTGGTGCAGAGCACCTTCCCGAGTATGACTGTGCTGCTTCTGGGATCATGCAGGGCCAGGCACGCACCTTCTCGGGCTATGCTGAAACAACTTGCTAATTTGCCCTGATCTTACTAACACACTGGACGAAATCATGGCATCCAGCAGGCCAAGTTCAACCCAGATGGCTTCCTTTCTGTTAGCGTGTAGGACAAGAACAATTACAGAGGGGAGACAGCTCACTCCTGAGCGTTCATCGTGGTCGAGGGAAGGAAACCAGCTTTGCACTCACAGCTACTTAACAGGAGCATGAGACTAATATATGCCAAAAAAGAGGGAACCTAAACACAATGGACTGTAATGCTGGAAAGGTGCTGAGGACTACCACAAAGAACCTCTGATCCACAGATCACTGCAACAGGTTGTTAAGGCAGAAATACCTATTAAACATAAGCTACAATTAAATGCTCTTTATATAAACAGTAGGAAACAATAGCACTAAGCTATTACAGAAGGCAACATGCCACATGGCAAGGCCGAAGGAAACGCCTACCCCATGCTGATTAAGAAGTTTCAGGAGACTGGCTGCAAATTCAGAAGTGAGGAGATCATCTGTTAAACCACACTGTTAGAGGAGAAGTAGCTGTGAGCACTGCCTCCGGGAATGGAAAGGGAGCACAGAAATCAAGCACCATGAGAATAACACAAAATGGAAAATTGAGACTGGAAAAATACAAGTAAAGACCAACGTTTGTTTCTGGTGTTGTTGCAGGAACAAGCTGGATGCACACTCTCCGTAAGTACACAAGATTTCAGACCCTGCAGATGACTCACAACACAAGGACAATCTTGCAAAGCTCTAAATACCAGCTCAAGCCATGTGGACAGTATTTGAAATTCAACAGTTTAAAATGTACGGAAAAAATCCCCACAAAATCTCTTAATAGCATAATTAACAATGCTTGGATTCTGAGTAAGGAAAGACAGAACGTACCTACAGGGAGACCCAGAACATGATCTATGGAAGGGAGAGCAAAACGAAATCTTCTTGTGTCATGACTAACTTCCTGAAAGAGGAAAATAAAAAGAATAATCAGTTATGTTGTTGGGATTTAATGTTTGCGATTTGTTTGTCAAATCAATACATTAGTCTGGCTTCCTGCAGGATGAAATGTTTGGGGGAGAGCAGCACCATAACTAAAATTTTTGCATAATCCAAGTATGAACTCCTCTGAACATAGCAATCCTGTAGAGGTCAACTTCTCATTCAAACTCTCTGAAAACTTAAATTTATCTCAAAATATTTTAAAAGTAATACAGAAGTAAAAAACAGAAATAAAACAGACAAATGCAAATACTGTTTTGATGTATTTCTATACGTGAATAGCAAAACTTAGTAAGATACTCCTAAGACTAAATGAATACATTCTAAATAGTATGAACATTTACAGTGCCTTCTGTGAGAAGGCCACAAGATAAAAATTAATCAGTTCTTCAATTCTTATTTAGTGTTTAAATATGCAGGAGTTCACAGCCAAACAATTTGATTTTGATGCTCAAAATCAGATGAATTAATAATTTCAATGCAGAAGATGATTTCAGAAGACACTAGTGGATGTCAAGATTAGGAAGTTGCAACCTGGTCCCCTTTGCTATGCTAAGAGCCTTCAAAATATTTTCCCCCATAAAAACTGAATCAGTTCTTCATTAAAATTGAAAAGAGCACTCTATTTAGAGAAGAATTTTATTATAAAATTATGACAATTTATGTAGTCCAGCTGGGATGCTTATTCTAACCTTTGGCTAGGAAAGTTGTAACTTGAATAAAATTTTGTTAATAAGTAAATAAAATGCTATTTCTTATACTAGGCAAGTTTTCTCTTTTAAATGTCAGGTCACACTCATGGGATTGAAAAAGGCAGTAAAAAAAGACAGAAAGGAACAGCATACATATTTTTTTTAAAGCCCCACAGAACATAATATCCCTCCTAGAGAAAATTTCACAAACATACCATAAAATACTGCAACCCTTGGTTTGTTTGTTTGTTTTTAAAGTAACCAACGTAGACAGATTTCTTTCTCATCACAGCTCATCTAGTCTTCACTTAGGAGTTCTGATCACACTGATGGAATTTTACTCACAATAAATCATTTTAAGGTAAATGCTGAAGAAAGGAGGGAACCGAATGGCAGCCTAAAGAGGGCTTCTCTGTACTTACGCCTATTCAGGAACAGTAACTGCCATGGAAAGATTCCACTAGAAAGACAGCTGATGTGGACTTAACGCTGCTGCTCCCCCACTGACTGCTGCTGTTTCTGTATGAAAATTTCAGCACCAGCTTCACTATTTGAAAGCTGGATTTTGCCAATAATCCTTTATTTTAAGATGCTGTCTTTAATAGCACACAGAAAGAACAAAGTTCCCAGTTAATTGTCAATTAGAGTCAAGATATCTTAGCCAAAGGTATCTGAACACAAGTGTTTTGGTGCAGCACAAGAGACAGCTTCGAGAAACACCAAAAGGCTCAAGAAATTCCTACTACGTAGATCAGCATGTCTACGCCTTGTCTCTGTTACTTGGCCAAGACACTGAGAGTGTCATTCAGAGTTGTTAGTCAAGGCTAGATTAAAGATAGCCTTGAAACAGGACGCAGAAGCCATTTCCAGCATGGGGTTATCTCCACTGCACTCCTCAGTGACGTCATTTGGTATCGCCCTAAGCGCCTGGAAGCCCTTGGGCTCTGGCTACCACTGCACATTTCTCCCTCAAGTTGCAGGTACTGCAGAGTTTTCCACATTCACAACTGCAAAAGCAAAGCTGAACAGTTTTTGCAGACGCATGCTTTGCTGAAGACACTGAAAGGCAACAATTGAATTATTCTTATCATTGCCAAAAAAAACCACCAAACCCCAACCTGAGATTGTGGGCTTTTAAAACTAAATTAGCACATTTAACTGTATTATGACAGTTTTTTCCTATGCTAAACACTAGGAAACAGCCTTGTGACCCCTCTTTCTCTGTTCAAGAGCCGGGAGGTATGGCAGACTCAATCTGGGCAGATATTAACGTTTCAGCTGGTGGGGAAAAGGCAGACTGTGTAGAGGAAGAAAGGCTGCTGCTTGCAACAGCTTGACAAAATGGTACATTCGATTTCCAGCTTTCACACACGAAGATCTAAGCTGCGTTAAAAGATACGTGTACGTCAAACTAGGCGTTCTCTAGACCAATGCTTTTCAAACTTCAGGCACCTAAAAACTGTTTCTACATAACTATGGAATCTTTCTGAAATTTCACATACATGTATTGCTGTACACAGCCCAGTACATGCAACTCAGTTTTCCATTGCAATCAGTGGTCCATTTTCTTTAGTTGGAAATTGGTCTAAGCAGTTCCCGGTGCTTCCTTTCCTGGTCAAGCTTCTTGTTCCTTTGCTTGGGCCACAGTACACTAAGAAAAGTTTCTGCAATGCCATACTCTCAACTAGATCATCAAAATACATCAGGTTAAAAATTACAACCCCCAGCTACTCCCAGAACAGTGAGTTCATTTGTTCGTTTTTTGTTTCAAACATAAATAATTTTGGTGCTCTGCTGAAGGTACCGACAACTTCACAGTCATAAAAAAGGGAATGATAAATACTAAGATGGGAACAGCTGAAACTCTAAAAATATGAGGGTCTTCAGTGAGGCGGGGCAAGCAAAAGGAGCAACACTACAAGGTAAAAGCAGCTTACTGAAATTCCTCTTGCAATAGAAGGTAAACTCTAGCTAACCACACAGATGTCTTGAGTAGGCTCCACAACCACACTGAGAACCACGGTTCTCTTCCCAAGTTAAAATGGTTTTGTGTAACAACAGGTGGTTTTAGATTGAAGTTCTCACCTACTTAAAATTTAATAGCTTGTAAAATACAAACTGAAGTATGTCAGAAAGACTGACTAATTTCATCTTTCCCAGACAGGTGGATATGGCAATGTTGAGAAGTTTACTACCAAAGATCAGAGTGTCTGCATCAGATTTTTGGCAGGATGTTAGAAGCCACTGGCAGTTATTGCACCAAGTTATTATTTTCCAAAATTAACTTCTGTTTCCAGGACACATTTCCCATTTAGGCAAAAAAATTATAAAGATCCATCAGTCATTCTCAGTTGATCAAGGTACCCCATGCGGCAGCATTTGACCTGGTTATTTAAGGGTGGTTCCTCCATCCCAAGATTAAAAAAAGCATCCAAAAAAATAACAACAGAGTGAGAAAAAAAAATAATCAGCATTTAGCAAAAAAATCAAGTGAACTGTGAATACTCTTCTATTACAAACTGTTACAGCAGAAACCTGCAAGTAGCTTGATTCTTGGGAGCATGTGCAGTGCCTCAAGCTTCCCTCCTCTCCTGCAGATCAGGCAGAATGTACCTGCAACCACATGCTAGGGATCTCATGAGAAAGTGGGGACTATATAATAATAGCAGGGAGTATATAATAATAGCATTGTTGCAGTACACATGGGAAATAAATTCAGTAATGCCACCCAGCCCAAGCCACAGGGAAGCTTTCAGTTCCCACGAAACCAGGATTCGGAATGACAGCAATTGTTTCCTTTGACAGACAGAACAAATGACAGCCAAGCTATCGGTGCACTCTCTATACCTCAAACAAAGCTTTGTTCCAGTCCACAGTCCTTTTCATCAAAACTCTTCTGATAACTTTCTGACTAACTCATTGACTTAAAAAGTCAACACTAAAAATATCTTCGGGTGTGACTTCACACATGAAAAGCCAAGATTTCTGTCTCAGGCTTTTGATGGTGAGTTTACCCGAGGGAAATAGGGACTTTTCACCTTTCATGGCTTTGGTCACCTTCCCCCAAGTTGAGTTACCAGCTTCTGATAGCAAGATCCACCCCAAAAGGGTCATGACTTTCCTCTGAAAACCCAGTTGAGCAGCCTGGGAGGTACAGAACAGCTTCTACTTTTAACAGAGAGAAAAAGAACTTGAGACAGCTCAGGTGCAGTCAGGACTACATCATTTAAACACCTTTCTTTCTGTAACACATTAGAGTACATAAACCCAGTAACAGGAATCACTATCAACATAGTTCTGACAGCTACTATGCTGAATGCTACTGACCATGAAAAAACTGCCTGCTCCGCCTGACAGCATGACTTTCATCTCATAATTAGTCTAGGAATGCAGAGTTTAGCAATTTTTTTCTGATGTACTCCATGCCATGAGACACACATGACAGAAACTACAAGCCTGGTGATTTCCACAGCAGCATTCTCCACTCTAACTTGCTTGGAAACAAGCTGCAGAACTGCAGAACTCAGTTATACTAGGAAAGGAGCATTTATAAAGAAGTCCTTTCTTTAAAATACAAATATTTGCCTTGTTTCAACATTACCCCCGATTTAAGGAGCTACAAGCATTTCACAGTATCCATGGAGATGTCATGCTCATCACTGTACAGGCACTTACCTCCTTATCAACCAGCCTCAATGCATACTTCACTTCAGGATCCTTCAGAGTAATCGCAGGATGGGGATTCCTGAAGAGCCTCAGGATGGTGGTGTAGATTAGCCATATTGGGTACGTCACAACCCGACTCAACTGCAGCAGTACAGAAAGAGCATTAGATGTGTGTGCATAACGAGAAAAGCTATTTTGGGGAGAAGGAATATGGCAGCATGGTATGACAATTTTTATTAAAAAACCACCAGCCAATGTAACACACAGATTTGCTTTATGAATACCTGGTGTCACTGCTATGTTGAGGCACCTGGCACACTGGTGGAGGGTTGCCAAACCCAGCGGCTCAACAGAAGTTGGAATGCCACAGCTCCGTGTCCCCCAGGTCCAACCATTAGCAAGGCTACGCACATATATCCAGCAGGCACGCACACTAACTCACCTACACAACACGTGCCCAAATGCACACGTGGCTGGCCACACTGATCAACACAGATGGATGCTCACAGAAACAGCACCAATAGCCTCACCCTGTTCCCCTCCCTGATCGATCGGGATGAAGGTACGTTAGTGGGAAATACACACACATGTATAAGCTGGATCCATCAGCAGTTGACTTAATCTTTGCAGCAGCCATCCCCAGATTCCAATCTCCCCAGCTGCTGACATCTGGACATACGAGTGAGCTGCTGTTGCACAGACCCCTTCACATACGCCCCCAAGAAACTGGGGGCCTCACACTCAAACACAGACCCCACTTTCTCTCTGGCAGCTGGCCGGGACCCCTGAACCCTCCAGCAGCCAGCACCTTCAGTGGTCTCACCCTCAGACGCACGCACGCCTGGCCCCCAGGCCACCTCATCTACTTGCTGGCTAGTCCATCCTGATCTTTGCTAGCCATCACACACCCACAGTGCGTGCTCGCACCACAGACGCACAGGTCCTCTGACCTGCAGTCTGGCTCCAGGCACTAGTGCCTACAGCTCCACACAGACACATGCATGCAGAACAGCATCCCTTCCCCAGGAAAGCAGCTACAGGGTTTGATGAGGACACAGGGCAGACTCTGCTGACTGGCTGCAGGACACAGTCAGACAGTACTGAGCAGGCCTACTTACACAGGGTCAGCCCTTTTTATCCTTTCATTTTCCCCACATTTGTCCCTCCCCAAATGGCTTCAGTCCCTGCTTTCGGTTCCTCCTCTAAATGTCCCACAATCCCCAAACGCTGTTCCCCCGCACCCCCAGCCTGCATGGCGAGCCAGCCTCCCACTGACACAGGCAGACCAGCATCACCCCTGGGGCAATGGCTCACCTGGACAGCTCTGGGAAGGGCTAGGGCACATTTCTCTGAATGGGTTATTGGGGCTCCCCTACCTGCCAGTGCCTCTGTGCTCCTTTGCGCGCACGTGTGTGGAGATAAGCCTTTATGAGTTGGCTGCTCTCTTGTGATGGGCCTGGAAGTAGGCGGGTCAGCTGTCACCCAGGTTCCCCATCCACCGTTGTGAATCTGCACTCCTTGGTGCACACATGTGCAAACAGGATCCTCAACTACATCACCTAACATGCACCACTGGTTTGAGCCTTTTATATCACAGCGCTTCGAGGCAGAGACATAGTCGCATAGCCTGCTACAGGGATAAGCTTCACCCCCAGGCTGAAGCCCCACGGGGCGGGAGGAGGTTATGGTCCCACACCATCTCTCCATCCCCAACACCATGCATGGGCTGCCTAGCCAGGTGGGACTGAGTGGCCACACCAGTCCAGGAAAGCACAGAAGAGACCACGCCGCTGCAACTACAGCGCTGCAGACAAGATGGAAGGAAGGTGTCACCTCCCTGGTCCAGAGCCAGACAGCTCAGGCACTTGGTGGGTCTAATGGTGTTGAAGATGGGTCACCTGCAGGCTACAAGCACAGAGCCTGCCAGTACTGTGCTCAGTTAGAGGCCCATGCCTTTGTTTCTACTGCCTATTCCCAGGGACAGTCCTGTTCTTGTGAGGTTAGAAAAGCACTACAACATACTACAAAATCAGGTGTGTAGGTAGGCTTGGTCCTAACTTAGGACAGGAGAATAAACTGAACAAGTACTTACAAAAATCTTCTCCAACTCCACAATTTGTTATTCAATGCTTTAACAGAGGAGAGAGGAAAAGCATGACCGTAGATACACATTAAAAAAAAAAGTACTTTGCCTACAATGCACTTACTAATTTTTGGAAGAGGTCAAAGTCCTGCCTAGTTAACTTTATTTTCAAGGGACCTGACCAGTATTTTAGAATGGTATTTCCACAAGTGTCACAGTTCTCAGGGGGTTATAAAAAAAAACACCCCACATTATTGTTACTAAAACTGTGCAAGTGTAAAATTAAAAAAAGGACAGCATAAACTCTTCTTAAAATGCTGCTGCACAGGTTTAAAAAGATACCAATGCTGGACATAGCTTGAAGACACACCATGCCATACACACACACATACACTGCATTTTTTCCTTTTATTTGAAAATACTGAAATAGCTCCACAGGGATTGTTTCTGAAGAAGCTGAAGTTTATAGGACTGTTGTTCCTTAATTACTGCAGATCCACCAGATTACTTGGACTCCCGGAAGAACTTGTGTTATCACAAAAGAGGTGGAGAGGGAGAGGAGCTGTTTAAGATCTTAAAGTGACAGAGCAAATAAACTCCCTAAGGAGAATTGCAATAGGTGAGTGAGAACTGGTGGAGACAGCAAGCTGAATCTGCAGCAGATGATGTTTCAAATAAGACATTAATGTGTCAAAATAAACTAGTTGCATTTACCGATGTGGCTATCTAAAATGGACCAAAAAAGTATAGCTGTGGTCTAGCAAAACTGCAGTTGAAAATGGGAATTCAAAACCTTAGGCTCAGTCTTAACTCCAACATCAATGTATGTCAGTATCAGATGATCAGGAACACAGGAAGAGAGTGGAGTTCAAAATATCACCCCTGCAAGTCAGCTTCTCCACCTGTGTGCAGAGATAAATGTTTTCTGCCATCTTTGCAAAACATTTGTGGGTCATCAGATGTCACATGAAAACTACCACAGCTGTTCAATAAATGAGATTAACACACCCTTTCCCCAAACATGCATAATCATCATTTTGAAGCAACGCACCAGATCTGAGTCTACTGGAACAAAACATAGCTTAATTTTGACAAATACTTTTAACACAGTGTTAGCTTTGTGGAAGGCAATTTGTTAATCATGGTCAATTAGTGCAAAATGCCTCATGGGATTTAGCCTGGAAAGAAAAGAGCACACCCACTCAGCTAGCTATTTTAGCTCCTTACTCAGAAGATATCAGCTGGTGGGCAGTAAAAAGAAGAATCAAAGGCTGAATGATTACAAAAAAAGTTATCATTGCTAAGAAATACATTCTCAGGGTTAAAACTGATCTACATACTCTTACCACAGGGTGTATCAAGATATTCACATAGATAATTCATGCAACCACGGAAGCTGCATCAGATCTACAGAGGGAGTGACTGGCTGACCATAAAGCTAGGGATCACTAAATGAAGACCTGGTGACTCATAGTTTCCAGTCACACAAATCTTTGCTAACAGAGATCACAAAATAAGTAACTGAGCAGGAATTTTTATTAATGGAAACAGATCTCTGTGGGATAAAGAAAAAAAAAGGCCCAAGGGGGAATCCATGGCATGGAGATCACCATCTCTTTCCACTAGGGCATGGTGCGCAAAACACAGTTCAACATGCAAATTTATGGCAGGGCACTCCACCACCAAACTGCCCCACACACAAACAAAATGCTGCTTTGGCAAGACAAACCTTGCACCTGCAGCTCCAATCCCTTCTCCCCCACTTCCGTATTCAAACCTTATTTTTAAGTGATCTTAGCTAAAGATTCTCCTCATATGTTTGAGGATGATGAGAAGATTAAAGGACAGGCATTTCTCTACTTCCGCAGCCTTAGCATCTGCCTCATCCTCTTCTGTTTAAGTAACCTAATAAGCAGCTGCACCCACACCAGCATATGTTGCATCCACCTCCATCCTGCCCCTCTGACATATCCAGGGCCAGAAATGTTTGAGTAGGTGCATCGGAGGAAAGAAACGATGTGTCAGGCTGCTGCAGAAAGAGGGTAACAACGTACGCTACAGATAACAGCACTGCAAATCACTGCTCGCAGACATGATCCCAAAGGAGCTCTCCACCGCAACAGCAGCTACCAGGTTCAAAGCTGTCGGCACAGACACTGGAACAATATCCAGGGAACTAGGAGAATGAAAATGCACACGCCACAGCAGCTAGTACAGGCATCATCACCACCCCCCCACAAAAACCGGGGGTGCTTACCCTGGCACACACGCCCCGGCCTGGATCAGCAGGCCCCTGAGCCACCGCACTGCTGTGGGGACACACCGAGCTCCCCACACAGCCCCCCGTTTTCCCTCCCGGATGATGGGTACACGGCAGGGCCGGCAGCAGGGGCCTCGGGCACGCCGCGACACCGCCCAACGGCCCCCGCTCTGCTCAGGCAGCCGAAGAGGGCCCCTGGGACAGGCGGAGCGGCCCCGCCCGAGGCGCCCGCACCCGCGGCCAGGCCTCGGGGCCTCAGTTCGCGCAGGGCCTCGGCGGGAGGAGCGGGGTGAGAGGAAGAAGGCAGAACGCAGCGGCACCGCAACAGCCCGCCGCGGGGAAGCGCAGGGCCTGCTTCCTGCCTCTGTCCCCCCGCCCGGGGGCCCGGCCACCCCCCGCAGCCCCGGGGCCAGCCTCACTCACTCACCGTGCTGAGCTGCGCCCCCCTCGCTGCCCCCCTCCAGACGC
>VWZZ01008226.1:109075-128731 GCA_013399095.1 Psophia crepitans
CTCCGCCCGCCCTGCCCTGCCCCGCCCAGCTCAGCCCCGCCCCGCCTTGCCCTGCCCCATGACGTCACACGGCGCCTTGCCAATCAGCGCCGAGCCGCTACCGCCCCCTGGAGGCCCCCAGCCGGTTCGCCCTTCCCGCGCGGGGCCGTGGCCCGTCACACCCAGCCGGCGTCCGCCGAGGCCTATCCCCGCTGAGGCGCCCGCGGCACCGGGGTCGGGGCCAGAGGTCGGGGCCCGAGAGCTGGGCCCCTCGCCCGGTGAACGCGCAACGGGGCCCGCTTCCCACTGCGGAGATGGGGAGTGGGATGGGAGGGACGCTGCCCCTGTTGTTTTGGGCCAGTGCGCCCTCGGCCTCGGGAGACCCGCGGGCGCGGCTCCCGACGTCCCTGAGGCGGCGCTGCTCGAAATGGCG
This sequence comes from Psophia crepitans, assembly GCA_013399095.1. NCBI lineage: Eukaryota > Metazoa > Chordata > Aves > Gruiformes > Psophiidae > Psophia > Psophia crepitans. The sequence goes on from VWZZ01008226.1 coordinate 109,488, forward strand.
GCGAGTCGCGGCTGCCCGGAGACGGGCTGGCAGGGCGGTACCTCCCGGTGCCTGCACACATCGCAGCGGGAGGCGTGGAAACCGCAAAGAACTAGCCCCCTGCGGTCACGGCTTTCACCGCCCTCCGCGTTTACCTGCCGCGCCGCCGCACGGCCGCGCCGCCGCGGCGCAAGCGTGGTTTGCCGTACGTGTGACGGCCTTCGCCCGTTGCGTGCATACCGGCAGGGGAAAGCAAGGGCAATAAAATTACAGTATCTCCCTTCCTCTAATCAGCTATCCGAGCCCCGCGCCCTTTTCGAGATAAGAAGGGGGCAACTGAGGTTTGTCAACACCGTGATTCTTTATTACATCAATAAACTTCTCAAGCCGTGACTTCCCCCGCTCGCACTGCTTCGGAGCCGGCACCTGCATGCAGCCCGGCGTGAGGAGAAGGGTGCCCGGGTGCCCGGGCGCCCAGCGCTGGGAATCCGTCTCGCCCAGGCCGGTGACCGCCGACGGCTGGCTTCACGAGCGGCAACACCCGAAACGCACGAGAACTCGGCTGTGGAACGAGGGAGGGTGCTGCAGCCAGACAGCCTGGAATTTTGGTTTACACCGATGCGTACAAATTAATGGCTAATAAGCAAATGCGTCTTGTCTCTATGCTAAACATCAAACGCTCCAAAGCTCTTTAATTACTATGTCCTAACTTGCAGTAAACAGGCCTCGATTATTCCTAGACACAGTTTCTCCTCACAAAATCAAAGAAAGGCATATAATATTAAGATTTAAAGAAAGCAATTAAAAAAATGTCCTCCATTAGCCCCTCAGCTCACTCAGGGGTACTGAGCCACCCTTGTCCCCAGGCACTTGCTTTCTCCAGCCTCAGTGTTTGCTGTCTGCAAGCAGCTCGCCGGCTGGGAGCACATTCGTAAGTCAGCAATGGTTTAGCTATTAAAACCGGGAACTAGCACTGGTAAATAACGGCAGGTTAACAGACCGAACTAGAGGTAAGCGGGTCACGTCACTGCATGTGCTAGGTAAAGGCAGTAAGCTGCAGGAATGGAATTACTTTATTCCTGGCATTTCCATGACAAAAAACATGCCTGGCTGTGTGTAATCCTCTTACTTTTCCCTTTGAGGACGGCTGCTGCATCAGAAACTCCCAAGTAAGCGGAGGGTTTATAACACTCTTGGCTAGAGAGAAGGAAGACTTCGGGATTGAGAGGCTCATGCTTATTAAACTGGGGAGGTAACTAAGAGACTGGCTGGACACAGGGCCCATGGACCTTGGTGGGAGGCAATCTGTCAGGTGAGTCTCCAGCTTGAGAATTAATGCTTAGGAAAGAGCGGAGACCTCAGAATCCCTTCTCCTTGCTCTCTGTGAGCTCTGACCTGCCTAGATCACTGCTTGTCAGTGTTGGTCAGTTTGTAGCAATAGCCAAAGCTCCCAATGGAATACCCAGCACACTCAATTTCTCGGAAACTGTCCTCTTCCCTATATCCACGCACAAAAAGTGACCCAAAGGCCTGTTCTGGCTTCTCCGAGGAAAGGACTGAGCCTCCTGTAGATCTGCACAGTGTTTGTTCTAGCTGTTAGCTTTTTACTCAGTCTCCCTGAGTGAGCCTGTCCAGCACAAATATGTCCTCCGTGCACATGTGAGCCCTGGCTACTTCGGTCTAGAGGCTTGTAAAGCATGGTGTTCTCACTCGCCTTCTTTAGATCCTCCAAGAAGTTTAAATTAACTCTGAACAAGCTCTTTGCCTCCTCAGAGAAGTTTAGGCATCTGACCTGTGGTAACAGACTAGCGCTTATCCATTGTTTGCCTTAGTTAAAAAAGCAAAATACTTAGTCCAGAAATGCAGAAAGATGCCTACGTGCTTTAGAAGCAGGTCTTATTCACAGGGTTTCCTTGATCCTTGAATTTAGCAAAGGTCAGCATCTGATGCTTGAGGTGGCAGTTTCATTAGGCAAAGCGTCTTTTGCAAGTCTATTGCCCCACTCCTTTGGAAATGCTGTTCACGTGTGAGTGAGACAGCACCAAATACTCTTCCCTTTCCCTTGTGCCAGAAAAGAGGAACAGAGAGCAGGGGGAGCCTGACCTCAGCTCTTGCAGAACAGACACTGCCCTGTGCAATGGGTTTGACAAAGTATTGCCTGGTCTCTTCAGCAGAGAAAGCCAACCCACGGTGTTAGCAAGGTCACTCTCTGGGTGCTCAGGTTTTCTTACTGCATTAGACCTGGGAACGACCCAGATTCTGCGGTGATCTCACTTGCCTTTCATCCGCGCTTCATTTCTGTTGGCAAACGCTACCTTTTACACTCTTCAGGATCCTTACATTTTTCTTAGCTCAACAGCTAAATCATAGGACAGAGGTTTTACAACAGATTTAAGTATATGTTTAGTTATGAAATTGCTAATGATGCTACTGATCTGACCTGTAATTTTATCAAAGATTAACTTAAATTTGCTGACTTCGGTGATGCTGCTGCTTGTAAATGGAAGTTCCCTGGGTTTGCATCTGGGCTCTTTCTGCTAATGTGCAAAAAGGAGTTGCAAATTTGTTATGGACAGAATGGCTTTTGTATTTTCAATGAAAAGCCTAGGACAAGACTTCTGCATTCAGCTGATAAACACAGGCACTGTGTTTTTGTCACTTTTCTTGCTTACCCAGAACTGCAGTAAATAGTGAGAAAAAAAGGTGAAGAAAGAGTTCTGTTAAAATTAAGGATATTCAACTTTGAGATACATTCATTTCCCGTACTAGTGTCAGAAGGAAGCTTCACTTTTAAGTGAGCTAGTTGCATGTCCTGTCCCCTATGCAATTCCATGTGGCAGGCATCCTCATTACCTGCAGCTTTGTATTGCTCTAATACGATTCTCTGAAGGAGTACATGCATCAGAAGTGCAGAACCAAATAGGAACCTAATGTCAAACCATTTGGCTTCTGCATATATATATGTGTGTATATATAAACATATATGTGTGTATATATATATATAGTTTAAACCCAAAGGTATGTTTTTCAGGAATTTATTATTATGAAGAATCATAGAATCTTTAAGGTTGGAAAAGACCTCTAGGATCATCAAGTCCAACGGTGAACCTAACACCGCTATGTCTACAAAAACGCATCCCGAAGTGCCACGTCTACAAGCTTTTTGAACACCTCCAGAGACGGTGACTCCACCACCTCTTTGGGGAACCCATTCCAATGTCTGAGCATCCTTTCAGTGAAGAAATCTTTCCTAATATATAACCTAAACCTCCCCTGGAGCAATTTGAGGCAATTTTCTTCTTGAAAATAAGAAAAATTTAAAAGTATCAAACAAAAATAAGCTTTAAGGTTAATTTAGCCATATAACGAATGCATGTTTCCCAGCAGCGGCACTGAAGTGGGTGCCTGCTCTTACTGGCACCTGCCACCACTTGCTTCCAGTGGTGCATGCAAAGTGCTGCCTTTGTAAAACACGTCCTGGTTATAGTGCCTCCTAATATTCACAAGGTTGCAACTAGCAATTTCAGCTGTAAATACAGAAGAACACTTTTTTTTTTAATTTTTCTTCCCCACCTATAATTTTTTGATCCCTGTTTTATTACCATCTTCCCTTCCATTGTCAGATAACTGTATATAGAGCGGCAAGACCAGAACGGCCCATCTGTCTCAGCCAAGGCTTTCAGACCTGACGAGCTTATTTCCGGGCCCAAAATTCATGCAGGACTCTAAAATCCATTAATAAATAATCCAGCATAACTCCAGAAGCATTGCTGTGACTCGTGCCTGTGGTTTATACAAAGATCTCAGGTTCGTATCTGAAAACCCAGGTGGCAGAAGGCGGCAGTGGCCGTGCATCTCTCCGCCGTCACCTTCTGTGTTCCCTGCCATACCGATTGTCTGTGGCGATGAGGGGAAGCAGGAACCTGGTAAATGTGGCTCTGACTTCCTGATCTGAGCGTGCCTACGCTGAGAGAGGCGTGAGACTTGATACTTTCCTTACACTCCACGTCTTCCTGTGGGGTTTGGCACCTCCTGCTTCTCGCTTGCCTTCCGGTGCTGCCTGTCAGTCTGAGTGACAGTCCTCAGCGGGCAAGCGGAGTATAAGAGGGAAACAGCTTCATGCCTTGGACTACCAGAAGGATTTCTGGGCTTCAGGTTGCATGTTCCCTGCTCAGTGTGTTTGCACTTCTCCCTGGCATGGCTGACGGGTAAGAGAAAACCCTACTAATTCTCGAATGTGAAGGGCAGTGGGGATGGGATATATTCGTCTAGGAGACGTGTAAAAGAGTTATGTGATAACCCTGCTTCATATTTCTATTCTGTTCTACCAACTCACCTCAGCATAAAAAGTTGGTGAGACAACTGAATCATAAGCCGTTTTAGCTAAAACAAAGTGATGCTAAGATCCGTTTTTGCTTAAACATAGCTGATAGCATAGAATCAGTTCTCCAAATGTCACCTGCGTGCCCAGGACCTTTACAGAGTGTTTGCTGAGTAACTGCCCACTCTTATGTTTGTCCCTTGACAATGCATTTTCCTTTCCACTTGCAAAACCTATATTATTTATCCTTTGGTATTTTAAATACCAACTTTAAACTAAGAAAAACAGTACTGGACTCAAGTCAAAGGAACATACACGCTGTCATAAGATGAAAATCGAGAGAATTGCTTGTGTCTTCTATTAACCATATACGCTAATGCATGTATTTCATAATGTTTGAACCAATTTTTTTTTTAAATGATTGGAAACTCCTCGTAAATGGCTGCTCATCAGGCTTTCCAAATGCTTGTCTCCTCTATGCCAAGATTAAAGGCTTTTTAAAAATTGGATGTTGTTGAAAGGATCTCTGAAGGTAAATTTACTTTAGAGATGTTCAATCAAACCTTTGCAGGGTTCCATGTGACACATTTGCAATACGTGTTTTTCTTGCTTTGACACTGCTGATTTGCTCAGATGATTCGCCACTGACCCTTTAATTCTCTTCATGTCTTGAGTCATTTTTGATTTATAGCAATAAAAGACTACTACTTGAAGCATCATTTTAGATAGAATGAAGCTTTCATGCAAGAAAAACATTTGGAAAAACAGGCATACCATGTGAATATTTCACTTGAAAGCAATAATAAAATGGATATATTACATTTTTTTTGCTATAGTTGCACTGCTGCTGCACTAGTTACTATTGCAAAGAGCCTCCTCGAGCAGTTTTCTCAGCTCTTACAAGTGAAAAGTGTTCTTGTTATTGGATTGGTGCTTTGTGCACATAAGCACATCCAAGCAAGACTCCAGCTGGACAAAATCCTATTGGCCAGGCTTCTTGCACAGAAATAATTTATTCTACATGAAAGCACAAATCTACCACCTGAGAGATTTCACCGTAGGGAGAGGATTGAGAATTAATGATAAAAATCTCTGGTTTGAGTCATACATGCAATTGCACTGACAACCAGAGAAATACACTGTACTCTTTTTCAGGAGAACCTTACCTAAATGCTGTGTGTCATGGATTTGCATGAAGGTGTTGGGCTGCTTCTCTTTGAAGTTGTCTTGCCTCATATGTGTAAGCTAAGTTTGTGGACCTTTTTTGAAGAAATACTGTCCAGAAAGAGTTTTTACAAGATGACTATGTAAGTTGCTAAACAAGTTCTTTGCTTTGGCAGAGATATATATTTTTCTTTATTCTAATCTTCAGTTACAGTGTGTACAGGAGCTCTGCTCTGTTTGATAACTGAAGGGACAACAAAAAGAAGAGGAAAAGTCCTTGGTATTGTGGTAGCAACCAGCAGATAAAGAGGAGACAAAAGGCTTTTATTTTATAAAATTAAGTGACTTTAGAGTTTTGGGACACATTTTCCGAATGCAGGAATACATTTAGTAGAAGTATATTTATTAAATAAAAATGAGGATTGAAATCTGTAGGTAAGCTCTCGCTGTAACCCTCTCCTGAGTAGCCACTTGAGCTTACCTCCATGAGCTTATGTGATATTCCATAACATTTCTAGAGGAGGAAAGATCAAACAGAGCCCTACAGTCCTTTATAAAACACAGGACAAATCTGCCCAGCGCAGATCAAGAACAAGAAATAGATAGTGAAGGGATGACAGATTTGCTGTGTAGGTGACTTTCACCAAAGTACACACCTGGTAAAATATACGTATGTGAAATGCCATATACATGGAACAAAATATTAACCCACCCCCCCACCTTACATCCCCCCTACTAGTTCACGTACCTTGAATGTTCAACAGACAGCAGACTCCTGTCCGCCACTGGTAGTTATTTCCAAAGTAAAAACTATATTAAACATAATACGGTAGTACTCAAACAGATGGGACGAGCTGATGCAGAGGAGTAGACAGCAGGAGGGTCCAGAACCCAGGAGAAGAGTAATCCAATAGAAGTATTCAGTCCAAGGTAACATGGATGTAGTCAGTTCTAGAAGTTTGAAAAACATCTCCAGTACTGTTCTGTGAACTTGCCGATCCTGTTCTTGGGTCTTCAGCTGAGCTGGTGAGATGAACAATTTTCTGTTTAGTGTTGGTTTGTAAGCTCTTTTGAGAAGGAATTTCTTGTCTTAAGAGTCTGGAAAGAATGTAGGGGTAGGCTGAAAATAAATAAAAATGCTGCTGTTGGTGGCTTCTGTGATATGCTGTGAGGCTAACTCCCTGTGAAGCTGCACAGCCAGTACCGATAATGTGATGCCACAAGCCACACTTCTGCTGTATAAGCAGAGCCTGGGATTTGGGCAAGGGCTGAATTGTGACAGCCTCCTTTTGCTCCACTGCAAGATCCATGCAAGTACTTGTTCCAAGGAGAAGCCTGCCTTCATATTTGTGTTTAACCCTAGCAAGAAACATATCCTTTGGCTCCCATATACCAGAATTTTTAGTCCTTTTCCTTCTTTCAGGTATTGACGCCTATTCAAGCCCAGTTCAAAATTCAAGTGATCTTGTAGATTTCCCGTCAACAATGATCTCAAAGTATCACAGAGCGAAAATGGACTGGCAGTGCCTCCAGCGTAGCTGGGGTACGTGATGGCTCAGATTCCCAGCTGCAGGCAGACCGAGGTGTGGCAGCCAAAGCAGTTGTGGTTGTCTGCCCTGCCCTTCTGTAGGAGGTTGCTTTCCCCACTCTAAATACTGCTGAGTGTAATGTGAATATTATATATGTTCTTTGTGCTCCTCAGCTGCTGCAGCTTATCCTCTGGTGATTTAATGTAAACTGACTGCTTTTGGCTCTTAGCTCAGGGATATGAACTTCTTTGGGCAATACGCTCTCAAGGAGTTAAGCGCACATTGATTGCACTTTTCAGAATTTTAATTTTAGGCTGTATGAGTTCCATCCCACAGTTACACAGCAATTCTGGAGAAAAAGGATTGCTCAATAATCTGAAAAAAACAGAAGTCCCAGTTTTACTGGCACAGTTTGCTACTTTCTGTTTCTTTCAATATGGAGTTTAGAGCAGGAGTTTCTGAGCCAGCCACAAAGTGCAGTCTGGGACAGGAGAAGGCACATAAAATCTTGCTGTACTTTTTCTAGACTATTCTTCCACCATTTGATTAATGCTCTCCTTTCTGCTATGACTTCTATTCCCTCCCTGCCAAGAAACAGGGCAGGTGCCCGCCTGCCTCATGTTTTGCTCTTCCTGGCTCTCAAGCTGCCTCACATCAAGGCTGCCACATCAGAAGACTGTTTGTGACCTTACCAGAATATTTGTTTGCTCTTTCTGCTAGAGAGCATGGAGTTTTCCTGTGGCAGGAGGATGCAGTGAGTATTTCTATCCTGGCCAGAATAGAAGAAGAAGACATAATAGTAATCTGTTAGGAGGTTCAGAGTTGGACTTGAAGGTGCCTCGATTCAGTCTAGGAGAACCAGTTGTTAAAATCATGGCAAGTTGGCCAAGTGCCTGTTTGAAAGAAATGCCCATTGTTGGCAAATTTCTGTACTTGTTTTCTTTTCTTGAAAATATCTGATTTGGAGGAGAAATTAAAAATTATCAATTGGTTCTTCTCTGGGCTTCAATGCATGTGTTGGTTTGTAACTGATTAATTCAACTGTCAGTAATTTAAAGATTAATCCATTTCTCTTTCTTCTCCGCTCTGTTCTTTGTCTTGATCTTATATGTTAGTATGGACATAATGCCCTTGAAACTGGAGCTACCTTTGGGTGACTCATCACGATAACAACCCTTCCTAAATCTTGTTGATAGATGGATGGGCATCTGAAAACTATACACTGTTACGCAGGATAAAATTCTATTAAAATGAGGAAAGGGCCAGCCTGGGTAGGTTTCTATGTGCACTAGAGATCAGTGCATGACAAAATTTTACTGTATGCAGATCCTGTGTTTAGAGTCTAACACTAACTTTATGCTGGGATAACGATGCGTATGGGTGAAGGAAGGCATCTCTGGTGTGGAGTCTTGCAAGAAAAAAGGTAGGAGTAGTTGTATATAAGACTGCTGGTAGAAAAGCATCATAGAGAGAAGTCTTTGCTCCCGGTTTTGTCAGGTAGTGTTGCTGCATGCTGATAATAATCTCCTGCTTGCCTCTGGTTTGTACATAGAATACTCCTGAATGAAATGTTACCATATTCATTTTTATTTCAGTGCATGGAAAACTGTGGGAAGGCTTATTGACAAGAAATTTGTTAAAATATCCTCTAAAATAACCTTAAGGAAGGCTCAAGTTTCCTTACAGGTTACCTACATTCTTTAGATATGAACATGAACTGAAAGATCTGTGACTTTCAGAGCAGCACTGCCAGGAAGGTGTGGGGAGAAGAGAAAGCTCTCCTGATGACAAGCTAGTATCCAGAACACAGAATGACATTAGAAGACTCTAGAAGTGACTTGCAGAAATAACAGCATGTGTCTTTTTCAATATATGTATTTCTCTGGATTTCTTGACAGGAAGGCCTTAAATCATGAACTTTCTAAACTTTTCAATGAGATGTGGGATATGGATGTTAACCGTCTTACGCCTGGGAAAGACTACACAATTGATTTGCAGGTAACCAGTTGCTAAGTCCCATGAGGATTCAGGGCAGTATGGTGCTGTAGGAAAAAATGTCTGCAAAACTGCCTTTTCCTAAAAGAATTACCTATGCTTCATCATTTCCACTAATAGCATAGGCAGAACTTCCTAATGATAAAGAATCACCTAGGAGAGGGTGTGTACAGAGAACACATTAATAGTCCACACTGCCTGGACATTCGTTACAAGTGGAGTGTCTCAGGTGTCTGTCTTGGGTCCTATACCATTTAATATCTTCATCGGTGGCCTGGAGGAGGAGATGGAGTGCAACCTTTCCAATTTTGCAGATTACAGCAAACTGTGGTGATGAAGTTGGTATGCTCAAGTGCAAGGCTTCTCTTCAGCTGGACTTAGGCAGGCCGGAGGAATAGGCTAAGGAAGGAACATTATGAAATTCAACAAGGACAAATGCAACCAGAACAGGATGCCCAGAGAAACCATGAAATCTCCATCTCTGGAGGTTTTCAAGACCCAACAAGATGACATCCTGAGCAATATGGTCTGAATTCAGTGTTGAACATACTTTGAGCAGGACTAGTGGTACCCTGAGGTGTCCTCTACCTTGGATGTTTCTCTGTGTGTATGACTGCTTGTGTGTACAGCGTGCGTGACTTGCAGCAAGGGAGCAGGGGATATAGGTCCGAAGTTATTCTTGGGGGAATAAGGGAGGAATTTGAGGATTTTGATGGAAAATTTGAGGAATTTCATTGGTCTTTCCTGGAGACTGCGGAGTAGCACAGAGGTGTTGGTGAGGATGGGTTCAAGGTTGTTGGTACCAGTCACAGGGAACTGTGAGGGAGGAGTGGGTATCAGATTTGATGAGCAGGCATTTCATTCCTTGCCAACGCAGTGTGATGCAAACGTGACCACGTGTTTTGGCCACAAATTGCAGCAGGCCACTGAATATTCAATATCCAATTTTGTACTCACACAAGTGCTCAAATATTCTTTATTTGAATGATGCTTCATATTATAAGATATAATTTTCTGTTGCTGATAAACTTGAAGAAGGGGTACCTACCTCAGACCAAAATGTGTGTGTGGAAAACTTCTCCCATTCAGTTTCTCCATTTCTCAGAACAAGGGTTTAATCACCCCTTGCCCTTGCTATTCATCTTTTCTCCTCTTTCCTTGAGAATGAGCTTTTTGGAACAGAAACTTGAAAATTGTCAGGAAAGCCTCCTTTCCATTTTGGATGTGCTTATTGGTAACACTGATTAAAATGCCATTAAACCTGGCCAACAAAAAGTGTGAAAACTTCAGAGCACTGGCCGGGGGGGGAGGGGGGGCAGGGAGGCTATACTTCAGAGCACCAGGATTCACCAGTCCAAAGCTGGTGGAGCTGCACAGAACTATCTTGACATCTCCCTGGCCTCAAAAACTATATTTAGTGGGTCTGTAGGTTACAAATGAACAGAGAAGGAAGGTGCACAAATCTCCTTTTTATTTATTTGTAGTGGTAGGGAGCCTTGGCTCTACATTACTTACATTACATTTGTGATGTATATAGCACAGCAGCACATCTAGTTACTGATCAGAACTGAGCTATCACATAGGTCATCGCAATCATCTCTGAAAATGAGTCAAGAGAGAAATTTCAGGCTTTTACAGTGTCAGAGATTATGTCTTTGTCTCTTTATGCTGACAGTTCTGTAATGTCTTCTCTTGTTTCATAGGAAGACCATTCCTAACGAAGAATCCTGATAGCATTATAGGTTTTGTTTTGATTATTGTAAAGGCAGACACTGTCTCATCTAAGGACATCTTGCTTCTTTCATTATTTCACTCTGGTGTTTCTCCTAGGGAAAAGCAGGTGCCGCAAAGGAAGGCGATAGTACTGTCCAGGACAGCGCAGCCAGACATCTGTTTCACAATGTAAATGAAGAACACCTGAAGAGCATAAAAACTTTTGCAAGTGAGACCCATTCTTTTGTTAATGGTGGAAGTGACATGAAGAATCCATGTTGGGGTCTATGTGTTTGCCTAAAATGTAACATCATATGTAATTTGGATGGTGGTGAGGATCATCAGGCTGCATGTCATTTGAAAGTAGTTTCCACAACATTTGTGTGGAGGTTACCTGTAGTTTCAGCCTTAGGAAGAACATCCTTTTGTGCCTGAGCCAAAATCTGAATGTTTCTGTGTTTCTTCCACTACAAAGTGAAATGGATGAGACTTTTGTCATTGCTTTGATGTTATTGCATGTATTGAAAGTAAAGATGCCAAAGTCATCTTTCCTCCTTTGCTCACAGCTTCTAGCCCTTTCAGATAGCACCAGGTTCACAGCTACTTCTTGCATTTCTGTTGGGGGCTATATTTCAAGCATGTCTATGAATATATGTTTCCTTCCCTGATTTGTCTTCTCCCTGGATAGAGTTACATTAAGCTGATCAAACAGCCAGCATACCAGGGAGCACTGTTTTTCTCTGTTCCCCCCGCTCCTCTCTGAGCCACACAATTGTGTGTCTCGTGAAGGTAGCTCTCGTACTCACTGAACCCTGTGCTGAGTCCTTCAGCTCACTAACCGGGCAGGAAATTACTTAGATTTTTGACTTCAAGTATTTTTATATCAGCTTGGTGTGCTGAATCAGTCCCCAAAGTTCACTAAGTGTCGGAGCATGAGTAGATAAAGTGGAGGGAGGGAGCAGGTGGCAAAAGGGGTGCAAAGGAGAAAATGAACCCATCCACATGCTCAAGCCACCTCATGTCGGTTTATGCTATATTATTTCTCTACTGAGGTAATGCCCACAAAGCCTTCTGCCAGCATAGATGAAGTTCACAAGCCTATGTCTTTAATTTTGGTGGTCAGATATGATTTGTTTTGGCATCAAGCACTTGGTTCCATACGGAAACTCAGTAGTGAGCTGTTTACCTTAAAAAGCAGTACAGCAGTGGTCTGGCCTTGAGTCATCTCTAGACCTATATCCAACAGCATACCTGAGAATGCAATCTGACATATAAAGGAATGTCTTCTATTCTGTCAAGGCATATTTTATGGCATATTTTTATGATTAGATTCTCCAATGACTGTATCACAGATATGTTTAGGCATATGGCCTGTTAATCAGGATGAGCACACTGAAAGTTTCTCTTATTCTGCAGCCTTTATTTCCTTATTGGACAACTATGAGACATCAACCGGTGTAGCAGAAGTAGTCACTCCAGAAGAAATAGCTGAAAACAATTGTTTTCTTGATGCTATCTTAACAACAGAAGTCATGAAAGTGAGTAACGCAGATCTTTTTTATTTGTTGAAAACACTGAATTAAAAAGTAAACTGTGAATATATCTTGGTTTTCTATCCTTCAGCTAGCTCATGAATATCTGCTTAAAAAAAACCTAGCAAAGCCAAACCTTGGTGATTTCAAATATCAGCTCTATGACATCTGGTTCCAGCTCTATGCCAGGAAAGAAGGAGACAGGTATGTTTGATGGATATGGCCCCTGATAATCTCAACACTATTTTGATTTAGGTGATTATAAGCCCAAGTGCCATCTACTCAGAATATAGCCTCAGAATATAGCCTCAGAATATAGCCTAAGTTAGGTGTTCATTGCTCTCACACAGATCATGTTTAAAGACTTACTGATCAGATAATTACGGTACTGAGCCTTGGGGTACACCACGGGTGAACTGCCTCCAGCTGCACTTTGTGTCCCTAATCACAGGCCTTCAATCACAAACACTCATCCACTTTTCTAATCCGTTCTTCATCAGTTTGTCTACGAGTCTGTTATGGGAGACTGCGTTAGAAGCCTCGCTAAAGTCTGGATATGCAGCAGTGATGTATCTGTGGCAGTTACTAGCAACCTTCATCATCAAATGCAAATTTACACCTCATGGCTAGATTTCATTGCAAAGAAAACAAATCCAGACAAATTAAAAAAAAAAATCAACTCACAAATCAACCTAAACAAGCTTGGGCTTCTTCTTGCCTTTTACCTCTACCAGTCTGAACTATATAAACCTATAAAAGACCTATAAATTATTCTTTGGTTTATTACAGACCTGATTCTTGCGGTTTTGAGCATGTTTTTGTTGGAGAAACAAGACGTGGTAAACAGATCTTAGGTTTACACAACTGGGTGCAATTTTACCTTCAGGAAAAGCGCAACCAAATTGACTACAAGGGATATGTCACTCGAAAGAACAAAACCAGGGTAAGAACAAGCAGGTTGCCTTTGCAAATAAGACAAATGGATCCAGAGATAAAAGCAGTGGTAATGACTCAAGGCACAAGATGCAATTGTAGGCTCAACTGCTTTGAACCTAATTTGCCCAGGTGTGTATAAGCAGAAGAAATACTAGCATGCCCTCAATTCCAGCTACTTTTTCTTTTTTTCGTGCAAACTATTTTTAAAAAGTAGTGCTGGTGTTTACAGAATTGCAATACTTCTGAAGCTTAATTGAGATAAGTGGTCATGTATGCTGCAGAGGACAGGGAAAAGGCTGTGCTGCAGCTACAGCACTGTGGCACAGCAAGGATGACTTCTTGCAATGCTCTCAAAAATCTGGAGTCAGAAATTGTATCTGTCTAGTCACAGATGTGTTGGAGATTATTCTGTTGTTTTGTTTCTGCTTTCAGCCTGACAAAGATGACCAAGTTTTGAACATCCAGTTCAGCTGGAAAGGCTCGGTCAAGCCCATTGGAAGCACTTTTATTGGTGTCAGTCCAGAGTTTGAAGTTGCCCTTTACACCATCATTTTCCTGCTGGGTAAAGAAAGAGTCACGCGTGAAACAGTGAAGATAGAGCAATATGACCTACAGATGGTTGTTTGCCGTCATGGGCACCACATTGGAACAGCATATCCAGTACTCCTCAGCACCAGTAGTGAAGACTAGTAGTTAGAGTGACCAGGCAATATTGCTTTTTTTTTGTGGGGGGGGCAGGGGGGCCGGGGGGGGATGCAGAGGACCAGATGGCAGAGTAAGTTGACATGTATATGTAGAACAGGAATTTCAAGTAAAAATTGATGACTAATTATTGGACTGCAATGGGCTGTTTAATGAATAGTGTGCCATGGCTCAGTGTCTGAGAAACCATGAAAGGTCCAGCTGCTCATACTAAAGGCTGGATTAAACTTATACCAGCCTTTCTTCATGCATGATAACACTGTAATTTTCATCAGATAATGGAGTTGAGGAAAAGGCTATATTAAAAATGATACACATATTTCTCTTATTTGTTAGCTACTGCATATCTGAAAGAGCAATAACCCCATCTTGCTTACATTTTGCCTTCCAGACAGGAACTTTGATTTGGTACCAGCAGAAACACATTTTTTTCTCTTTCCCTCATTCCATAAAAGGTTAATTTCAAGTGCATTTTTACAATTGTACTGCTCTGGATGCACAGGAAAGACATTCAGACATGGAAACGGTCATCAAATAAATAGCAGGTTGCATCAACTCTGCCCAGGTTTGCTAGAGGCCACAGCTGGCTTTATCTCACCTAAGTTCAGAACCTGTGGTACAGGCAGGCACCTGTGTTCCCATTACAGGCAGTGATGCCTGAAGTCACTTGTCTGCTTGTGTAATCTGCATTAGGGTTAGATGAATGACCCTGCACGATCAGATGACTAAATCCCCAGTGACAATAAGGTGTCACTGAGGACAATGTTCCCAGTCCTGGACCTGATCATTGTCCCTTCTGCTGATGAGGCCGTGTCTGTCCCCATTCTTCCAAAATGTGTTCCATGCTGCAATGAAAGGAAGGTAATGCTTTTCCTTCTCATACCAATGCAGAGACAGGCAGATGCCGAGACCCTCTGAGAGTGTGACAGGGACTGCTTAGATACTCACATGCCACACGAATTTCTCCAACAGAGTGAGGATCTTAACTCACACTGGTAAAAGAACTGCTTTTGACTATTGGTTTTCCTGGAGAGGACCAGAAAAGTCGGCCTGTCGCTGTGGAATGTAAAACAGTAGAAAAGATCATTTGAAATTAAGTCCCTTTGGAAAGCAAGGAAAACTCTACACTGAGAAGAGCAGGGACTGAAAATGTTTTCCATTTCTCAACGCAGTTTTCATATACTCACAGTATCTCTCAAAACTTCACCAGCCATAAAAATCTTTACCACCTGGGGAATTTGATCCTAAGCTCCTCTAGACCTATAGCACTGGCTGACATTTATTTACATACCCAGAAACGTTACAGAGGGCAAGCCAAGGGCTCCTACAGCTGCTGAAACTACACAAGAGGCTTTTCAGACCTCAGACAATTGAGGGAACAGCCACAGAGGAGCAACTGATAGGCGCTGATGAACAAGTTCACCCTTCCCTGCAGCATCAAGGGCTACTGAATGACAATGAGAGAGTCATAACTCAGGTTCGAGTGTATATTTGAAGCACGTGGGATCTGAGGCAGATATCAGGAATGGTACAAAATCACGGAGCAGTCACACAGAATACCTGCTCCCTGGGCTAGAAGACAACTCTGTGGAAGGTGACAGGCACTCAGTTTCCTTCAGGCTGGGGAAAGCTCCCCAGCAGCCAAGGGCCCACAGGTCTCATTACGGCACTCCAGAGTCCTTCTTCATCTTCGCATATGTGGCAGGGCAGAACTGAGAATACAGCTGAGCCAGAAAAGCCTGGGACGTGATGTCTAGCCTCGTCCCATGGCTCAGTTTGTTCCATACATGCAACGCGTAGGTGTTCTTAAGGATCTTGTGAAGCTCCGAGGAGCTGATTGTATCAAATAACTTCTTCCAGTCCTCCCAGGGAATAGGATAAAAGGCTTCTGGGGAAAGAGCACGCACCCCTTTGCAGTTCATGTTGGTCTGGATATTTCCGATGGAGCACAACTTCTTGAAGACACGCGTTAAGAGTCCTGGGCCCTGGTGTGCCCAGATCCAGCCATTGTAGTTATCCACAAAGTCCTGCATGCAAAGCGCTATGAACTCATGCTGGGGTTTAAAGGACAGAAAGGCTCCATTCAGTACATCCTGAGACTGCATACCAAGGGCATTGGTGAGGTTCTTCAAGTTCCTAAGCACAATGAAATCTGTGTCCAGGTAGGTGCCACCAAACTTCCACATGATGGCAATTCTGCAGGCGTCAGACAGGACAGGTAAGAAATAAGGTTCCTTCTGGTGCTCAGGCTGCAAGTACCACTTTGCCAGAGGCGTCCCTGAGAAAAGCTCTGTCAAGTCCAGGTGCCGGAATTCCACATTGCGGAAGCAGCTCAGCAACGAGAAGCCCCAGTGGTTGGGTAACGAGGTGTTGCCACTTGCCAAACCTTTCATGAGTACCACAACCCGTGTCCCAGGGTGCGTCCTGGCCGCTGACTCCACCGAGCACGTGAACAGGTAACTCGGGTCAGTTCGGTCTGAGGTCTCCACAAAAAACAGCTCCCCTGGGGAAGGAGAGGGGCCAAGAGCAGTGGGATGGGGAAGGTAAGGCAAAAACTGAGCACACCTGCTTGGTGTAGGCAAGCTATAGAACTGGCCCTCAACGTCCTCCCCACTTCTCCAGTAGATCATGACAGAAGCAAAGAACACAAATGAAATGGCGAGGATAAACAGACCCCCGAACCTGTGGCTCAGCAGCCCTGTGGTCAGTTTTGTCAGGCAGCTGGACATCCTGGGCAGTCTCTCTCCATTCGGATCCTGCTCTCCCAAGACAACCATTGTGATCTGAAGGGGAGGAAAGAAAGAAAAGACACTGACAGGCAAGGCAGCAGACCACGAGCCTTGGGACAGTACCATAGCAGAGCAGAACTCTCTTTCCTTCACCTCAGGGCAGCATGCTTAAATTATGGTCATTTTGGTCATTTCTGAAATAGTCTTCGAGCTTCTCTGTACTGTCACAGGCCCTTCAGGTTCCACATCAGAAACTACACCCCATTTTTGGATACTTCTCTTTTAAACACAAAATAAGGACGTCTCTCCTTTCCACATATCACAAACCAAGACTGATCCTCAGTTCTGCCCGTATATTTAGTCCATGTATGTTGTGCTTGCCCCTTTGAAGGATACACAGTATTTGACACACAAATGGCATGCTTTCATGGTGGTGCACAACAAACTCTGGGAACAGCATAAGAGACCTTATCTATCATTTTCTAGCATTTCAGATCATTCTGGACATGAGACATATATGCAAAAAACCCTAGGATGAGAAAATAGGAATGGTCCTTATGAATATTCCTGCATTGTCTAGAACTGCTTCCCGGATTAGAGTTTTCCCTCATGATGAGAATTTTTTCCCCTGATACACAACCTGTACTTCCCCAAAACCAAACACAATACTAAAACCCCATTGCTGTCATCAGTTCCAATCAAGAGATTTCAGTCTCCCAGACTGTTGAACCAGCAGTTGCTGTCTTTTGAAATCAACCACACGCGCCTACAGAGAGCCTGGCTCATTTTCTATAGCACTGTAGCATAGCAGAATGGATGAATAGCAGCAGGGGAATTGATACAAGGCAGCTTTGGAGGCCGATGCAGATGATAAAGACAAGAACTGCCTAAGTAAAGAGAGTTTAAAAGCTGCTTCCCAACCCTGCTCCTCTGCCGAGTCCTCACTTCTACCTCCTGTGGTAGATGGTGCTGCTTAACCCAGATGTCACCAACCCAGGAGGCAAAGGCCATGCTGGCTGTGACCTGCTCAGCTCTGCCAGTGGAATTATGTGGTGATGAATATACAATCCCCCCTCTACCCTGACTTTACTTTCTCACTTCCTCCTGCAAAAGGGAGGGATGGAGCGGAGAAGATTATTAACAAGGCAGCAACAAGAAAAGAAGTAACTTTAGCTCCGTTCTCAGCATTAGCATCAGCATTTCTGCCCTTGCCATCCCTTAAAGGACAGCAGAACCAGAACTTCCTGGATCCACCACTGGGGCCCCAAAGGACAATGTGCAAAAGCATGTGAAGAAGCAGCAAGGAGGATTGTGGCACTTAGGACAAGATGAAACATTCTCAAGTTGTGCCAAGGGAGGTTTAGATTGGACATTAGGAAAAATTTACTCATTGAAAGGGCTGTCAAGCACTGGAACAGGCTGCCCAGGGAAGAGGTTGAATCACCATGACTGGAGGCATTTAAAACACACATAGATGTGGTGGTTAGGGACCTGGTTTAGTGGTGGACTTGGCAGTGCTAGGCTTACATTGGACTTGAAAATCTTAGAAGTCTTTTCCAACCTAAATGATTCTAGGATTTCTCCTGCCCCTCTCTGCTCCATCTCCAAATCCAAATCCCCATGCTCCAGAACAGAGAGCTTCAGGAAAGAGCAAAAGCTTTAATCTTTAACCAAACAAACAGAGAACCCAGCTGGCACAATGCCATTTGTCATTCACCCCTGGTTACTGCAGCTACGTCACAAACTAAACTCTCCATGTAGCAGGAAAATGACTTGTCAGCCGTACTGGGAGGTTGCCAAATGAAACAGTATGGAGCTACCGCTCTCCACTAGACACTGTGGACACAGGAGAGGCAGCCAATACACAAATCGTCAGCTATGGATTCCAATAACATTTTCTTCTCCTTCAGAGAAAGGCCATGTGTAACACCCACCAATGCTGTGGGTGTTACAGGCAGCAAAAAGAATCCACTCTACTTTTTGCGTACCTATTGCTCCCTCCCTCCACACCGCTGCCTGTGGAATCCCGTAAATCATTTTTAGCTTGGTAAACTGTAGAAGAGAAAGCAGGTAAAGACTTGAGGGGACAGAGCCTGTTGCTGTAGAGAAGGCAGGAAAGCACAGCTTATATTTTTAGTAAGAAAAGGAACTTCCACTACAATCGTACTTCTATATATTTAGAAATGCATTTCTGCTTTTGTAGCGGATAAGGCGGTGTTTTAGATGCTGCATTAGGCAGTCCATTTATTTCGCAAAACAAACACAGGAAATCTGGCGCTCTACCTTCCCCTGAAACAGCCAGCCCCACTCAACAGAAACTGCAAATACCACTCACCTGTCTCGGCTTTCAAGATGCCACAGAAGTCATGGCTCAGCTGGACAAGATTTTGAAGAGGTCGGTGTCTCTGAGAGCGCCTATAGCTCTATGGTCTGGCACTTCCTTTTTCTGCAAAGAAATGGTGAAAGATGGAGTCTGAACACATGGGGAAAACAAGCAGATCAGGGAGGATGTGACATCATAACATTCAGCTAATACGGTGGCTGATATGAGGGGTCATGCAGCTGTGCTGTGAAGAACTCATCGAATTAGGACTGAATCAGCAAAAAAACCAAACCGAAACAGAAAAAAAAAAAGGAGGAGGAG
>VWZZ01008227.1:12893-80669 GCA_013399095.1 Psophia crepitans
GGGTGTTTAAAGAAAGGTTGGATGTGGTACTTAGGGACATGGTTTAGTGGTTAATAGGTGGTGGGGGGACAGTTGGACTGGATGATCCTTGAGGTCTCTTCCAACCTTAATGATTCTATGATTCTATGAATGTCTTATATGTTATGATTAATGATGCAGCCTTCCAGAAAGAATAAAGTAATTAATGATTGGAAAAAGCACATTAAAATTCCATGGAAGAAAAGGTGCTGTAGGCTTAAAAGATATTACCATGATTGTTTATGTATTATAAACAGCAGCCATCTATAAAGTTATATGAGGAATTCTCTGTCTCTCCATTCCAACCTGAACACAAAAACTCATGATCTTTAACTGATTAAAAAGTGTTGAGTTTCTCCTTTATCCAAAAATATTAATCAGGCCATCAATAAACCTTCTCAAGTTCTTGTGTATATTCCCCACTTTTGACTACCTTCAATCTAAAACTTTGTCCATATAATCATTAGTGTTATCAGCATTAAAGTGTTTACCTTACCTTGACTCTTACCCAGTTTGCTGTAATTGAGCTTGCTAAAAACATGCATAGTAGGGAAGAATTGCATTAAGTGAAATGGAAGACAGCAGAGTTGGTTTTAAAGCTATAAGTACTTGGGGGAGGGGACTTTTATTAAATCTTACTGATGTTTCTGAATTATGAATAAAACACCAGTGCTATGTCTCCCTGAAAATGTACGCTGAAATTACTTATGCCATGTGGTATGCTGCCTTTTCATACAATGTATAACAAGTTTTAGAGAAATGAAGGTACGCATAAATCTTTAAAGAAACATCTACTGTCCACCTCCCGTACATCAAATTCAATGGGAGTTTTTTCTTTACGGACAGATCTGAAAGCTTTGGGGAAATACTTCACTCCTCAAACTCTAAGAATGATTTAGCTCAGTTTTGACTAGAAATATATTCAGAATTAGCTTGCTCCATTGCACTTAAACTTTAGGGGTTTGTGGGTTTTTTGGGTTTTTTTTTGGTTTTCTTTTTGTTTTTTTGATAGAAGTGGGATGAGTTCTGACAAACTATCATTTCCTTTCTGGGAGCAAACAATCAAACCACTGTAGAGTGGAGCTGAGAACACAGGGTCCAGCACAGACACAATGCTATTGCTGCTGATGTTTGCTTTGAAGTTTTTATTACTAATATTGACAGGAGTGTTTGTAGATCCTTTATATCAGGAACTAGGAAACCAGAATCTAATAGCTTAATTAGAGCTCACTTCTTACTTAAAATTAAGGCAAAGGAGCCATAAATGTGGACTACCTGTGGTCCATAAGAAAACACTTTGAACCATGTAAAACCGAGTCCCTTGACAGACAAATTCCAGTTGTGGGGAGGATGCCTGTTCTAAGCATGATTCCTGGGTCACCCCATTTCTTCTGTTTCCTCCTCCTGTGCTCCAGAGCGATCTTTGCAAAGTGCTCTTTACCTGGTTCTCTGTTTAAAAAATCCTTTGGATATCAATATTACAAGTAAATGTGAGACAGAATTAATGCATTAAAATACTCTGGTTTTAGGGTAAAACTGTTTGGGGAATGGGAACACATAGGCAGCTGGCATTCCTTTTCACTTTATAAGGCAATGTGTTTTGTTTAATGATACTGCTTAGTTAGTTCCTCAAGAATCATGGGGTGGGCCACAAGGGTGACATTTGGTGTTGTGGAATGCAACCAAAAATATTTCCAAATTTTAGTTAGATCCTGTCAGTAGCTGTCCCTAAACATCTTATTCAGGGAGTGTAGCTGGAGAACTGCAACAAAGTCAAGGGTACGGAATGTGAGATTGTACTATATAGCCTCCAAACTGAGACTGAAACTCTGGTTCTTGTGTATACTTGGTTCTCATAACATTTGGCCATAAAATCTTATTTCTCAGCAAGAAAAAACAAAACAAAACAAAACATTCTACAGTTTGGAACTTTCCTGGCTTTTTATGAAACTGCAATAGGCTTATTTGCTTCTCATGATATACCTGATATGTTTTTACTAATAACATGTATTTTGCACAATAGTTAAGAAAAATAGTTTAGTGGCTTAGTGGGAATAAAATGGTAATAAAGGAAAAGAAAATGGAGAAACTGCTTGCTGGTGGAACACCCCACTATTATTAATTGTGAACCATGTGATCTGGCAACCTTTTGATTTACCAGCACCATCCGCTCCCTTGTAAATTCTAGCTGGCTTTCCCATACATTATTATGTGGATTCCTTGCAACCACTTCCCTTTCTGATTTTCCAGAGACAGAGTATAAAGTTTCCCCAAATGCCAATAAAATGTGAAATCCTATCCCACTCTTTAAGGTTGCTTTGTGTAGTCATCTTCTAAAATAAGAACCAGCAAAAGTTTTAAACATTGCTTTTTTCTATTTTTACCTTCATTCAACAGTTACTATTCTTCATAAACATCACAGTTTTTGTTTCAACATCTGTATGTTTTGGGTTTTTTTAACTGTTGGCTTTAATACTGAGAAAAATTGTAAGTATTTCCTTGCTGCTTCTTCTAAAAAAAAAAACAAACATGAATATGTTCCACTTCCTCATCTTGACTTTGCTTACAGTTATACTGTGCCATATAACACAGATGTCTATAGGTGAATGAAGTTTGAGTAAAACACGTTAAGTAAACCACATTTAGTGTGTCATTTTATAGGTAAGAATAACCCTAAAGCAATGTACAAATACCTGGCCTGAGAAGTTCTCTGTTTTCCTGCTTGCAATGTCCTCTACTTTTCAAACACACAGTAATGCTGACACTGTTGTTGACTGAAGCAATGAAAACATGGGCTATTTTCTGATCTGTTTTGTTGACAAGTTAGGTGTGGGGGAGGAGAGAAAGGCTGAGTGTGGGTGGATGGGTGGGTGGCTTGCAGCAGACTTCATCATCTATAATTTATTCTTTGGGAGGAAAGGCTTTTGCAGGACACTGGCATGCAAGAGCCTGAACACACTTACACAGCATTACATCATTCCCGTTAAATTATTTCATTTTCTTGGAAGGCTACTTAGGTTAGCGCTTGGACTCATGGAGCTGGAAGAATAAAAACATTCATGAATCTCTAGGAGCTGCAGCAGCAGCAAAAGGTCATGGCTCATGCGGGCTGGCAGAGGGAAACCAGTGAGACTGCACCAGAGATAAGTTTAGCTCTAATTAACAGGTGTTAGGGAAAGAAATGAAAAACACCTCATCATCCTTTATGGGCCAGTGGTTCCGTACTTGCCTACAGCAAGATTCCTCCTGCCTCCCTGGGAGTCAACCGGGACTGGCTACTTGAGCTTGGGATTGCGCCGAGTACTGCTCTGTTCTAAAAGGGGCATGCCTATGTCCTCAGAACTGGGGCAGCCAAACTGTCATAGTCTCTCAGGATGAGTAGATAGGTAGGTAATCATTAAACTACATTTAAAAAGAGAGGGATATGCTGCAGATATTTAAGTATCTTTATAGATTGAGATAGGTATATACATATTTTGCAAAACATTACATTATTTGTTAAAGATACCTTTATCTGAAAAATGTCGGAGTCTACATTGCAGCCACATTTGACATGTACACACACAGCACAGAAGTGGTCTGCTAATGCTCCCAATACTTCCTGAACCTCTAAACTCAGTCAAATAGTAACCCTTGCAATTGCTACCATCCTCATGGTAAGCAACACAAATTCCCACTTCTTCCATTATTCTTGCTGCCTGTTTACTCTTGTTTCAGACACTTAGCCATTGTGCATTATGTTTCTTTCCCTAAAACTGCAACGGCATCCAACTGGCAGCTTTTGGGGCCAGAAGTTGTCAGCTGGTCGGTCTGTTTGTCTGGTTACATGACAGAGCACATACAGAGTTTCAGCTGTGTTGCTGTTTGCTCCTCAACCCTTGATCAGAGTTGGATTCTTATCTTCTAATTTTGTCCCTTAAAGTTTTGGCAGCTAGTTTAAATTAGTCATCTAAGCTTCTCTGATAGCTGGTAGAGAGTAATAAGCACCTCTTGAGAACAATTTGTTCCATTTTAAGAAGGGGGTTTGAAGACAGGTGGGATAAACCCCATTAATCTGTGTCTTTTTACTCTCATGGATTATAGGGGGTAGCTGAGAGACCATCTGATTTCACAACTAACGTTTAGGTGCCTAAAATG
Organism: Psophia crepitans; assembly: GCA_013399095.1. NCBI lineage: Eukaryota > Metazoa > Chordata > Aves > Gruiformes > Psophiidae > Psophia > Psophia crepitans. Next base: position 17,049 of record VWZZ01008227.1, read on the forward strand.
AGGTGTGATCAGTTCCAAGCTGGTCCAAAACAAGGGCACGACAGGAGGTGAAAAATGAAACATTGGATCATGCCCATGGGGGAAGAGTTGTTGGGAATGTGCCAGCAGGACAGAATTTAACATAACCCAGTATACGGGAAGCAACAGTCAAACTGAGGGGAGTTAGCTGGTGCGCAGCCAGCTCTGCTCCTGCATTACACAGGGGAGATCATAAATATCCAGGTCTCTGGAAACTCTAGAAAATGAGGATTAAGATAGTCAGAGAAGTTAACCTGACGATTTCAGAGGGGTTTGGACAGCTTGGAAAGCTGTTTTTCAGCTAGTGCAGCCACTTTTAATTTAGCTGGCCTGCAAAGCATCTGTGTTCACTGCTTCCCAGATGGGATGACCAGGAAAGAGGGACTTTCTGCTGGCTGGGCTGGCATTTTCAGGGGCATGGGGATCTGGGCATGGGGAAATCTGGAAGGCAGGCTTTCTTTGTTGGATGGTTGCTTGGTAGCTTCACACTGCTCTTGACCTGGAAATAGAGAAGTCAGTGACAAGTTCAGTGTGGCCCTTGGGATCATTACAAAATCTCTGTTCAATGGGAGTTGCAGTTCAGAAGTGCCCAGTAAGTCACGGCCGCGCTGGGTTAATGGGCAGAAACTAACCCCGGGCAAGTGCCTTCTGCTTTTTTATTCCTCCCACTCTAGTTTCTTCTGTCCTTTTCCATCACTATGTATGCAGAGCTGGATAAGTGCCTGTCTGTGCAAAGATTTTATTTGGTTTTGCCCTGGAGCTTCAGTAGTCTGAAAATCAGAAAACAAAGTTCAGAGCAGGCTGTTCCACCATAGCAGGTGCGACAAGCAGAGCTCTTTACTCTTCAATTCGACATATCTTGGCCCAGCCTTACACTAATGGTGAACAGTGGTCCACAAAATATTGAAATCAGAAACGTGTAATTTCTGACATAACTGATACTACATTTGCTGCATACATTTGCATGGAACTAAAATTTTAGTGTAGCTGTTCACAGATTTAATTTTGGCTATGGCTTGCTATGCTAAAACTTAATCTTATTTAAGATTGGATAAAAAACCCTCTTTTTTTAATTATAATCACAGATGGCTTTATTTTAATATGCAAGTGTCTTTAATTCCCCAGATGAATATTTATAGTTAGAAATGAGATAGACTTCAGTAAAACTATAAATACCAAGTGAATGTTAGAGGCTGAGCAATCTTCTGATACCAAGACAGACCCTTACATGCATGTAAGCAGTTGTAAAACAGTCAGACAGCATGACAATCAAACCTATAGTAAGCCCTTTCTTGGGGCTGGTCATAGGCAAATAATCCCTCTACAGACCGAACAACAGCTTGTCTGATTTTAGTCAAAAAATTGCCTCTCTTCCTAAAAAGGAATCCATGCTACATGAAGATGAAATAAAGAACGTTTAATAATTGTGTTGACACTTTAGTCAGGATTTGCTAAACAAGTGGCAATAAAAAGGAATCACACATAACTTCCTCACTATTTAGATTTATCTCATTTTGTTAACTCCTAATCAAATTATTTAAACTGCCTTCTTTTTACATGCTCTCCTAAACATCCACAATGGTTTCCTGTCAGAAACAGGGTACCGGGCTAGATGTACCTTGAGGATAAGCTAATACAGAATCCCTATACCCTAATAGTAAGAGAATAAAATGCATATGAAATTTTCAACCAGAGTGACATAATGCATCAGCCCATTTTATGCCAATGAAGAATTGTTCTGTGGAGTTTATTTCCTATGTAGTTCTAAATTCCCAAACAGATGGTTCCTTGATCTAATTACTCTTTGAAAACATCTCATTGGCAGGAATTCATTCCTGATACTTAGCATAAATTCATACCTTAGTCCTGCCTAATTAGTGCTTATTGTGTTTATGCGCATTGCAAATAGGACACTTTCTCATTCTTTTAATCTTCAGTTATTTTTAAGCTCTTCTTGCATGTGCAGCTCTGTTAAACTACATGCATTTATTTGTTAATATTTTCTTAGATAGTGATTCTTCACATATTGAACTTTTGTGCCACTATTCTCTGATCAGTTCAGTTTTTCGCACTAAAACCTAATGAAATTTGCAGGAACTATGTAAAAGTTGTGTTGAGTGAGCTTTTTGTTCCCCCCAATTTTGCCAGCTACAGAGAAATAATGTAAAAAATGCAGACATTTTACTTTCAAAGGCAAGGAATCAAACTTTCAGACAGAGAGGAGATGAAGCCAAATGAAGCTAAACAAAGCAACAGTCTGAATCCTGTTTCTTTCTCTTCCCTTCATTGCCTCAAATCACAATTTATCCAGAGTGCCTATCTTTTCTCCTAATAAAAGCATGACATATACAATCTAAAATTTTTTCTAAACACAGGTAAATACACAGAGGAACTGAGGCATTAAAAGACCTCCATTTCATTTATTTTTTCTTAGACGTTTCCAACACTGATTTAAATTAAGCTCTTCCTGAGTAACTCTACCCAAAAGTCTTGCCTGCACTGGATGTCAAGAGAGTTGATGAGCACTTTTGTAAAAAAAAAATCCTACTCATGATGACCCAAAAAAAAAAAATCTCAGGGAAAGTTCAATCTAACAAAGCATCTACTGCAAATTGAGGCTGCTCATCTAAATATTGGTAAACTTTTAAAAAAGAACAAAGAACATTGTGAAACAAGCTTTAAATCAGGGCCATACAACTTTGTATAGCAAGCTCACTGCTAATTGAAAATTAGGCACTGTTGTGGTTAGTTTAATGACAAGGCTAGAAACATTGGGCCTATGGCAAAGAGACCCAAATCCAAAGACAGACAAGCTTTGCTTAGTTATAGTGATTACATCATGGTCATTAGAATTTAAACCAACTAACCCAAACACAGACATCATATCTTCATTTGATAGCTGCAGTCTAGTAAATAGTGGGAAAGGATGTTATGTATGGATTAGCCCAGCTGAAATGAAAACAGACATTCTTTTTGAACCTGTCTGGCACTGAAAACGAAAACTTCAAAATCAGGCTGTAAAGTGGTCTTATAAAGCCAGAGGCCTTTGATTTTTAAGGATCTGCATAGTGTTTTAACCAGTCTTTGTTTTGCAGGAAAACCACCTCAGCACCCGGGTATGAGCCATCCTTGTATGCAGTCTATCACTGTCCAAGATGTGGAGTTTATCTGTGGGAACACATGAAGATTAGCAATGTCCTCCTTTGTGCTCCGCTGCTAGAACGCCCTCCGAGTTCGTGAGTCATTGTCAGCTGCTTGCTAAAAATAATCCCGTAGCACTGCTTGGACTTGTAGTCATGATGGTGACGTGATGACTAGAGACAGCATAAACACTGCATATTTGAAATGCATTTCATGTAAATTAATGTAATTTCACAGCCTGTGTGCGTGGGGGTTATTCCACTGTCTTACATGAGACATCCCTGTCACCCCCCAAATGAGCTGTGTTCTTCATCTCCCCATATACACAAAGAAGAGATAAAGTGCTCCAAGTCATGTGTAGTCTTTCAAAGAGGGAACCTTGACAGTGAAAAATCCTCTCCCTTTTGGATTTTTGAAGTTAAAAGTTATCATATTCACAGAAACCAACACTTAAAATCCTTATTGCATTTCTAATAAGTTTGTATATAATAAATGGCAAGGATCAAGGTCATTCCCATCCAAATTTAAAATATTTTAGGTCAGAGACTGTGCATATAAATCAAAGTAACTGCATTGATTTCCTGCAAAGAAATTGTGTTGTTATGAAATGTCTCACACCAGAGGCAAAAAACAGAGCCAAATTTAACACATTTACATTTAACATTTAATGTTTAATAGGAGACTACTTGGACACTCCCTAAGATGCTTCACAGACAGACTTATCTCGTAGTCCTAAACCAAAATCCCTGTGTCAGCTATCACAAGCCTTATTCATTTCACCAGAGTGTTAATTCAACTTTGCCTGGCTTCTACCATCTGGCAACTGGAGTTGACTGTTCAACATAGTAACAGTATAGAAAAGAGAGCTCTGAAATGGGCATCAGAACTAGACATAAAATGGCCATTTCACTCGTTGCACCTGATCATCTGTTTCAGATCTAAAGAATTTGCTACTAGAGAAGCGTTTGAAAGGCAGATTTTTTCATGCTAAGCATCAGAGGATTTAGAAGCATAAAACACTGAACTTTTGTAAATATTAAAAGGATATGAAATAATTTAGTTAATTTTACCTCTCCTTCCTTCCTTCCTTCCTTCCTTCCTTCCTTCCTTCCTTCCTTCCTGCCTGCCTGCCTGCCTGCCTGCCTGCCTTGTTCTAATTAATCTAGTGTCCCCAGATAACTGCCAATGTATCTATTATAGACAAAATGTGAGAGAATACTTGCCAGACTTCCATGTTGCTTCATGTTTTCATGTCATGAAGCACTGCTGCCCAAAAAATTTATACATGGTTTTCTGATGTAACTGGACCTGAATCTTGTATGTCACCCATACTTGAGTGGTTCAAAATAAAATAAAATAAGATGAAATCTCACTTTTTTTTTAAGGAAAAGTTTTTAAAAGAAAAAATTTTTAAAAATGTGAAAATATGGAGGAAAAAAATACTGATATTTGTAGACAGCACAGCTGGTCACCAGCAAACCAGCCAAGATGAGATACTGGACCAGTCCACAAATTATGTTCATGAATCAGTCACTGCTTCACTTTGGGAGTTTCATGGAAGAAGTAAACTGAATAATTTCTTCTGAGGCATCATCACTTCCGAGATGAGTTTTGCTCATCTATCTTAGATGGCATTTAGAAAATCAGGCTGCTGACAACCACACCAACAGAATCAGAGAAGGACAATAAAGAATATTTCAAAAGTTAAGTAGTCATTCCAAATAAGTAATCACATGGCTGTTACAAAGAGTGAAATCTCGACTCCACCGATTTTGTACTTTCCTGACCTTCTAACCTCTACAGTGACACAAGGTTGTTTATGGACATAACAATATATGCTAAGTATGAAACCTGGCTACAACCTAAGACACCTGTGTGAGATAGATCACCCATTACATGTGGCTATTCCTTTCCACTGGTTGTAGATGGAGTTTAGGCAATTACCTTAGAGAAGACATCTTGCTGCTGGAGGACAAAATTACTTGAATCAGATCCAAAGTTTTTGATATGAATCTAAAGAAATTTTGATGGTAACTATAAAAAAAGTATGAATTTTACACAGCTAACATAATAGTTTATTTCAAGCTGTCACAAGCATATTTATAAATATGCATATTCAGCAAGTTCAGTTCACAGAGCATAAGAGATGAAGAGACAGAGACTGAAATACCTATTTATACAGAGAAAGCAGCACATGCAGTTATGAGTCACAATACAGTGGCAAAACTCAGTAATAGAAGCAGTTCCAGCCCTTCCCACAAATGTTCAACCTATGCCGTCATGTGAAAAGAAAAGAAAACCAAACAAAGAACCCCAGAATAAAATGTGCTACTCCAGCAAAAATGGCAAACCACTTTCATCTGTAGAAAAACTTCAGTTTATGAAGCTTACTGTGTTACTTGTTACCTTGTTCTGTGTACGAAATGTCAGTTATAACCCTACTGATCATTAGATGTTACCTCATCTGCAATCAAAATTTCAAATCACAAACCAATTAGCTAATATGGGGGCACTGGAACCAAAAACCCCTTGCAGCAACTACGGACAAGGTTGTCTTGCATGCCCTGTGGGAGAATAAGGGAATGGAGAGTACTCCGCATTGTAAACTCTAGAATTCTCTACAGCCTGTGTCCAGCACAGTATTGCCCAGCATGCAGTGCAGCAGAGTGCAGAAATACCTGCATTGTTTAGCAGTACTGGCGCTGTTCAGACTCACGTTATCCTCACGCATCCAGCTAATACAGCATAAAAATTTGTTGAAAGAAGCTCATATTCATATCATGCCATTTTTGGTGGCCAAATGTGTTCACCAGTCTGCTTATAGAGGTGCTCTCTGCCTTGTTTGATCGTGCATTAGATGGATTTCCCCAGTTTTTGGTATTTCAGATTTCTGTTCTGTCTTTGAAAATCAACAAGTCATATTTCCTAATTTTAAGGCCTTGTAATAACTTTGTAGCTTTCATCTTTCCTAATACTAAAATAAATATTCTTCAGAGCTGGACTCTTCTCCAGGGAATCCTAAATTACAAAAATTTCAAGCCTGGGTATTTTAGAAGGTGCCAATGAAAGCTAATGACATTGATGGGTAATTTATATAGAAACAGCAGGTTAAAAAATCATGTACAGAATGCCCATTTTAGTTCATTAACTGAAATCTGCGTTGTTAAACGTTTAAACAGAAAAAGAAAAAGCAATAATGTGAAAAAGTGTTAATTGCTTCACAATGCCATGCTGCAAAGAGCAGTATAGTAAACATTTCAGCAGCTTACTGCATACATTAACAACACAGCCCAGAAATTGCTAGATGTTTGAAAACTTTGTCCCCAAATAGTCTTCATGTATATCCTTATATACTCAAGATACATTCCCTTTTATCAAGTGCTGTTATAGACAGCACCACTCCATTAATAGGAAAGGCAGGCAACGGGGAGCATAGCTGTCTTTGGGGCTATCAGTTTGGCCAGTTGATTTTCATCTGTGAAAAGGTTTTCCTGCACATTTCTGATTACATGGCAGAACCTCCTGGCACTGGAAGTGATGTTTTGAAACATATTTTGATGCTTAAAAATAAGTTGATATTTCTGGGGTTCAGCAGTAAAGAAAGCTTCAACACACGAATTTTTTTTAGTAAGCTTGACACTGAGACACCTATTAGAGGAAAGGTATAAGCTGTAGATTTGTGGGTCAAAATACCAACTACAAAATCTTTTACACCAACACTGCAAAGTGTATTTCTTCCTCGCATTCATCACAGCCTTAAAATACCAGTACCAGCCCTGTGTGAAACTCAGCATTCTTGTGTCACACAGGGTTCATTTTGCTGTGTGCAGGTTTGCACCTTCTCACTTCCCTGCTCAGGTTTCAGACCTGAAAGGTCTCAAGCTCTCCAGTCGCAGCATGGAATGGGTCATGCTTCCTGCTCCCCCAGCAGAAGAATTGCCCTCTTCAATGAGAGAAAAAGAACAAAGAATGAATAACAGTCCATTTCTGGCACATGCTTGGAAACCTGGAGTGATTGGTGGGCATTTTCATGAATACCAGAATGAAATACCTGGTGATAAGCAGGATCATGAATCCATGAATAATGCCAAGCTGAATTTGAGTCATTTATTTGTGCACGTTTGCAAATCTGTTTTTATTTTATTTGATGAGATGTAGCAAATAAACTTTTCTTTATTAATGGAAACGTTCTATAGCATAATTTATTAATGAAACTTAGATGGCAATGAAAGTGCATTACTGTTTTGTCATTTGCTTTCATCAGAAGTCTCATGGCTATTTCTCATCAACATGGGGAAAGTGAATGGCTTTCATGTAGTCCTGACTAGAACTGCAAAGGCCACCTTCCTCTCTGGTGTATGCCCTCAGCCCAGTGGCAGTGCATTGAGGAACCAAGGGAAACAGAGAGTAGGGAGAGAGGAGTGATTATGCACAGTCCCCAGAAGCAGCGTCGAAGGAGTTCCCAAGGATTATTGAGGGCTTAGGTTTTAATAGTCTTCTCCTGTATATTTATGGCAGAAATCTGGTCCAGCCCTCTTCCAAGAGGATCTTTCCCCTTCTTATTAAACACTTTGTATACAAGGCAGAGGAAACATACAGGGGCTAAGCGTAGCATAGCCATTCTCCCATAGAGCATGAATATAATAATGATGTCCTTACAGTTATATCTCTGCTTTTCTCCATTGGTAAGGAGAGGATTTGCTTTTGAATTTTGCAAAGAAGGGGTGGTCAGAGCAATTGCCAATAATTGCATCAATGAAAGAATAGCTGAGATCATACCTTACCACCTCTCTCATCTAATTCCAACTTCCATACACCGTTAAAAATGCATAATAAATCTGACCAATACTTTAAATGAGTGCTGGTATGCATATCTTGGGTGATACTTGAATGGTAGCATACGTCCTTGCCAAACCTGCTGATTTAGGTGACCTCCAGCTGACGTAGCCCAAGAACAAGGGTTTGGAGCAGGTAGCACTTAAAAATTATCTTCCTTGTCTATGAAACTGCCCTTTGTTTGGCTGATTTGGCAGGGATTTCTATTAAAAACTTAATTTTATCTTTTATCCCTTAAATATCAGTTGGAATAGTGAGTAGAGGGAAAAACAATTTTGCTTCTCATATCTATACGCTGTTTCCCTAGCTACACTTTCCAAAAGCAGAAGGTTACAGCCAGAGTTGAAAGCTGACATTTTTCTTTTAAACTCAAACTATCAAAGAATCATAAAGACTCCAGAGTCTCTTTGTTAGAGTAACATGGCTATACTCTGGCATGAATAACTCATAATACATGACTTGAAGCAACCCTGCCAGGAAAAAAGGAAAATCATATTGAAACCGAAACGATAACTTCATTGTCACTGTGCCTTAGAAAAGAAAGTTTGTGGCAATAACTTCTATGAGTGACAGATCAGGAAATTTGTACTGGTAAAGATTGAAGTCTTTAATTTTTGCATTCTTTAATGTGTTCTTGAGCGTAGAAACAAGAAACATCGTACAAGCAAAGGAAAATATTTCAAGGAAGAGAACTTAGGTGGGAAAGTTATTTTAAATTTAACTGTTACACGGCTTTTAGAGCACCTACAGCTGAGAAAAATGCTTTCAGCAAACCTATATTTCATTGTGCCTATATCAGTTAATACATGACACATAAATTATAGAGGCTACTTTTTAAAAATGGTACTGTTTTATGAAAGGGGCAAAGTAAACATTGTTGTTTTAAATTCTAAGTTTGTGCTTCCAGTCTCACTAACTTGTTTTGTTTGAGACTCACTGTCATTTGGATATATGTTAAAAAAGAAAGAAAAAAAAAATCCCCAAAACTTAAGCTTTTGAAGAAAGGACCTTTTCCACCTTTTGAAAAATATCTCATGGCCATTTTGAGCAGTGGTGATCTGGAAAGAAAACAGATTAGAAGGTTTGATAATAGAGGAAGGAAATATTATTATCACAGCTTGAAATCTGTTAACAGGGCCTTCCAAATGGGGCAAACATTAAAGTCAAATAGAAACTCAATTACAGGAAGATTTTCAACTTGTCAAAAATAATTGCATTAATGTCAGCAATGCTGAAGGTCTAAAACAAGGAAACTATTGTACAGTGTCTCTAGAAAGAAAGATTAAAGGAATGCATAGCGTAGTTTTAGCAATAGGTCCAAAAATGCTCACATTTATTTTGGTTTTAGTTTTGAGGCCAAAGACCACAGTACTGCATAAAACTGAAACATCAATCTATAACTTTCTGACAGATGTTACATCACACAAAGACCATGGAATACTCAATAAGAAGAACCATTTATCTGATTTGCTCTGAACCAAAATTCATAGTAAATACCATGTAGAGGGTAAAGATTCCAGCAGTTTGGAGGAGATGTAGCTTTGAGATATGAAGTGGTCTGTGCTTCATTGTTTGGCTCTTATTACGGGGTGGTGTTCTGCATTTGCAACTGAAGCTCCAGCAGGGTAAACTTTATTTAAGAAAAGTCTGTTGAACTATTATAGAAAACATATATCCCTCACTGATTTAAATGGGAAATTTTACCTACCTCCTACCACTTTTTTGATTATGTTCAGTAGGAGTTACAACTCACAAAGGCAAAAACTCTGCTTTTGCTCAAGTCAGAATTAACTCCTGCTGCCCATAGGAGAGGAGCTTGCTGGAGTGGAACTGAAAAGACTCTGTATGCCCCATCTTTCTTTTTTAAACAGAGCGCATTGCCTAACAATATGTGTAACTTCTCCCTGGTATGAAACAAAGACCATCTTCTTTCAAACCTTGTTGTAGAGGTATAGTCCACGGCCATATTTTAACAGGTGTTGAGATTCTTTTGCAGTAATAGACCACAATTCACCTCCCTTACTGTTAGGCAGAGGTTGACTCAACTAAGTTATTTTGCCTTAGGCACAACAAACACCCAATGTTGAGAGAGCTCTCCTATGATTTAGTTGTAGGTGTCTGACTACGCTTGTTGGCTGTGAAGAAAATATAAAGAAACTGGGCACTAAAGTCAAGCATCTATGGTAAGTCAGGTATGATGAATCCAGGGCTGAGCAGGACTTTCAAAAACAGCTGTCTTCAGCTGAGCTAATTTGAAACTTCTCTCAGGTATCTAATTGCATAGAAAGTGCTTAAATGTATTTAGAAAGCTTGATGAAATTTTTGGAGGTTTGTGTGTGTGTGTGTGTGGTAAAGAGAGACCCACCAGAAAAATGGGGAAGAGCATTCTTCAATTTCAGCTGTGCACAATGTCATACTAGAACAAAGTCCTGTTTGTTTTCACTCGTCTACAAGCATCCAGAATAGCTTTGTAAATGCTTGGAGCCTGTACTAGCATAGAAAAATCTTTAAAAACCCAATTCCTGATTTTATTATTTTAAATGCCTAGGTATCACTGATGTTAATGTTGTCTTCAGTATTCTTCTGGAAGACTTACCAAAAATGAATAGTTTTACAATAAAAGAAATACTTTTATTCTCTGTCCTCTGACTTCCTAGCCAAGGCTGAGATACTGTTTACAGTCCTCCTGCTTTCATAAGCAGTTCCTGTGTTCATTCCAAGCTGCAAGGACACATCAGGGCAAACTAGGAAACCAAACTAACAGCATCAGAATTTTTCTTTTCTTTAGCTCTGTGTTGCATTGTAAAAACTCATACATAATTCCCTGCAATGCGCAAAAGTATTTCTCTCCTCCATTTTCTTTTTCTTCTTCTTCCCTCAGGTGTAATTGCAATTATCTGTTGTGACTGGGACGATTCTGCTGAAATTAATGGGAATAAGATCTAGATAAACAGGCACCTACTGAACTTTTTAGAAGTTCTTAGGCAGGTTAGCCATTTTTTAAAATCTCACTGCAGGCCTATTTGCAATTTTAAGCCTCCTGACATCTTTTTCTAGACATGTAAGTTATTTTCACAGAGCATTGGATGTTCTGAAATTAATTGCTTTGAGAGACTGATATTTTCTTCACTTAATTAATCTATTGAAATCTCTCGCCTTCTTCTTTTTGGGTGTACAAAACTGGGAGCTGATTACGCCACGTGACTGGAATGGCTTCTCATGAAAGACTAGCCCATGGAAGTGACACAAATGTTAATTTTCCTTTAATCTTCACAAGCCATTGAAGTTGTACAGCATTAACACTTAATAGCTCATACCAATATTTTAATAGCCAAAGTCACATCCACACTTGTAAGAGCCAGTATTCTGCTAACGGCCAGGGTCAGTAACACTTTAACAGGGCCAGACCAAATACTTTCCCAATCAGTACATTTCCTAAAACTATTTCATGAACCAGTGATGAGAAAGAAATGTTCGACCTCTGGTGCTGTTTGTTTTAAGAGTTATAACAGGTCGTCCCCTAGCATCCCTTCACCTTCGGAAATCTGTTCTCATTTCCTTACACCAGATCTGCTTCCAAACGCTGTGCTTTGTTACGAGAGCACAGGATTTTTTAATAAACAAAATAAATGTACACACCAGAAACACTCTGAGTCTGTGCTAGCTATTTATTTTATTCACATCACAAAGAGATTTGCAGATCACCTTTTCAAAGCTGCATGCAGCTGTATTTCTACAGCAGGGATGTAGAAAGCAGTCTGAGTGACTGCTGAGCTAGAACTCAAGAAATCATGGGTTAGAGTGTACCATAATTCCCTTGGGCTCTTCTATTTCAATACAGGGTGCTGTGGTAATTCTACATCAGAATTGACACATGATCCTGATAAGGCAAGCAACTTTGCATTTAAAGTGCATGGATTGCCTTTAAATGGGAGAGCTGAAGAGCACCATTCATCCAGACGGGACACCAGGGCAGAGTGTGTCATAGCTCCCTCCACCTCATTTTTGTGGATTTCTTTTTTTCTTTAGAAAATAGGGCATGGCAGAAGGGGGAATGGATTGTGCTTCATTTTCCCCTGGCATGAAAACACAGTGCAGTGAGGAGGTGCACCAGGATTCAGGAGGTAAAGAGCAATCACAGCTCCAGGAACTCGGTGCCTCTGGGACAAATAAAGTGGTTATTCCATTCACTTCTCACTCAAGAACTGTTTTAACGACGTGTATCCACTGAGTGGATCCAAGGCTTTGAAGCCTTGGATAAGGCCTACTTGCAATTGTGTCTAGCCAGTAGGGAGTAATGGGTGTCCCTCAGGAGAGATCCATTCCACAGCGTTTGGTGATAAGGTTAGGGGAGATAAATCCCATTCCCTCCTTCCCACCCTGCCTAGTTGTGCTGTTGCAGATGCTGGCAGTTTAGGGGACCAGCGTGGACATTTGTAGGCACAGAAGATATCCCACAGAAGATATTTACCTGAGGCAGCTTCAGCAGGGAAATTCTTTGCCCTGAGACGTGCTTCCAGGTAGTAATAGAGCACACTAAGACCCAAATCACTTTCCAAGAATACCTGTTTCTCATCAATAACTGCACAGGCTGAGTAGAGCAACCCAGGTAAGTGCCTAACATTGAGTGGGAGGAGCCCATCCCATACCGTCTCCTTCTGCTGGGAAGTCTCACAGAGCTCCCCCATACTCTGGTCTCAGTGAGAGCAAAAACTCACTTGCCTGTAATGTTTGCATACGTCAGTTGAACACCTGCATGTGCAAATGAGCATGTGTGGAAAGTGCAGGATTTTGCCTCTTGGTGAGTAATGAAGTACTTGAGGATCTGGTCTCACACATGTCAGATGGGACTGTTCTGGCCCGGAGAAGTCTACCTTAAGGATGGGCATTATACGCTTTTGTTACATGAATGTTTACTCTTTCGTTTTATGTCATCAAACCATCAGAAATCTCAGATGTGCAAGGGAAGCAGAAGGAAACATGGAGTTCACAAAGAATTTCAGACTGAATTTGAAACCTCTGACTTTTTTTAGGGAAGACTCTGGCCACTTATTTTCTGTTTCAGTCTGTCACAGCTACTTAGCTCTTCTACTCGTTGGAGTTTGTGCTGCTGACGATTCATTATTATTATTTGGACAGATCATATGCAGTATAATCAGTGAGGTTTTAATCTGTTATCAGTACATGACTGCAGCATATTACCAGGGTTGTAAGATACAATTTTGTCCTATTTTAAAATGTTCGAGTGAGTTACATAGTAAACTAGGTGGAAGATAGACTTCTATCTTCTCTTAGCATGAGAGAGACATTCCAGCACATTACCAGACTGCAATTTAGCAAGGACTCATTCAAAATGTTGATAATGGCTTAAATAGTTTTGAGCAGAAAAACATAAAGAATCTCCTCCTACTGACTAAAATTTATAGATGTGGCTTACATAGTAGCTTAGCAGTTCACATATGGCTTATGTCAATGGCAGAAACCATGTTATTTTCTAAATCACATTGATTTGTTATGTGGTACTGAAAGATCTTAAACAGAATCATTGGCTATAAATTACAGAATCTAGTCTTCTACATTCTTATCTGTGTTTCAGATCCGTCAAAATGAGCCCAAGAGTCAAGTCTTCTATGTACACAATGCTACTAGTCAAAGAATAAGAACTAAGACCATTCAATTTCCTTTTTTTTTGGAGTCCAGCCAGGCTGACATTTTCCTTTCTGTTAGTTTTGGCAAAGAGGAAAGAGAGGGAAAACTTTACTGCTCTGTTACTGATGGTTTTTTTATTTTGTTTTTATTAAAAATGTTGAAACATGGGCCCTCTGTCAAAATTATTTTATTATTGAAAGCTGGGTGGGGTGAATGAACTGGCAACAGTTCAGAAAGCCATTAATGGTACTGATAACGGAGAATCTTATTCAGCCTCCACAGCACTGCAATGCTTAATTGCAATAAATTTTACTGAAATCTGGTGACTGATGTGCACAGTTAATGAATCGGTAAAGATTCAAAGGTTAATCTGCTGGGAGGTAACAAGCTCTGCCCATCTGATACTGTAACCAAAATATGATATTTGTTAGTTACATGATGATATTTTTTGGGCATACAACAGAAAAAATGAGTTTTTATTGGCTGCAGATTTGTTAGGTCTCCAAGACCAAAACACAGAAAAAGCAACAACTCAAATGGTGATTCTTGAACCACAGACAAAACTTAAATATATTAGAGGTGAAATGTGACTCCCTGAATAAAATATATTGTCAAACATCAAAGGAATTGCCAGAGAAGCAGAGTGTTCCCTGAAGCAGAGTTGCATGCATGCCCAGGAGCAACCCCATCTCAGCCCCAGCCCTTTTCCAGCCAGTGCACCCCATCTCCCGAGAGACCTGAGAGACACAACAGCCATGCAGAATTTGGGAGGGGTGGGGAAAAGTGTGCAGTGAAGCATCTTAAGAACTTCCCTAACAATAAAGTAGCTTTCTAGAAACAAACAAGCAAGGTCCGAGCAGACTCAAAACTTAAGTGAAAACAGGAACGGAAAGGAAGCAAAAGATAATTCGACAAACAAGAAGAGAGGTGGGTGAGGTTAAGAAAGCTGATGATTAATGCCCTTGCTTCATGCTCAGGAGACTTACATTCAGATCTTGTTCTGCCACACCTATTTTGTGGCTTTGGACATGTTGTTTACAGTGTCTGGCCTAGAGCCTCTCTCTTCTCCCCCACCCCTTTGTACGAGGATAGCGGTAGCAACCACACAATGAGGATAAAAATATCGAAGCCTGTGAAAGGTGCAGATCTTGCAGGTATTCATGACAGATAGAAACTGCGTCATGAAAAAGCACTCCCAGTGTCTTTGACAACCCATGGCTTGACAGATAATGCTGCATACCAGACTCTCCATTTCCAGTTCACAGCAGAGGGACATAGTCTAAGTAAGGCTGCCAGGGAGTGAAATATGATGATTCCTCCAGCATATTCATTTCTCTGTACACTTGCCTATGGGCCAGCAAAGCCTGGAAACCAGCTGCTGCCAGGAACCTGTGGAGCACAAGCCCTGCACTTGGTCCTTCATCTTTTCACAGCTCTCAGCACAGGTTGACAGCCCATCAAGCAAGATCTTGCTATACATCCACATCAACTCAGTTTTAGGAACTCTGCCTCTTCCTCCTGCCTTTCTGTGCATGGAATGAAGGTTCATGTGCTGTATTAAAATACATTATTATTTTATTCCTGGCTTTGATAGTTCTCTCTAGCACTGGGAAGATAGTAAAATAGCATAACCATAAGTTTAATGTAGTGTAATTTATTTAACAATGAAACAAGCTTGATGAATAACACATTCCTTTTCTGTAACACTTTTACAAATAAATCTTAAAGCACTTTCTAAGTGGGGTGCTGTAGACAACATTACAACACTTAATTGAAAGACAAGAAACTGATGCACATAGTAGCAAAGCGACTTTCCCGTGGCCATTCAGCAGATCACAGGCAAGGCTGGTCTCTGTTTCTCCAAGGTGTCCTCAAGGCCAGAAGATCTCCTCTTAAGTCTTATGCTATTCTTTTGTATTGATTTGTCAACAGGTTACAACAGAGCCAAGCCGTATGCATTCTGGCTCAACCTAGCAGGATAAAGCAGTGTGCCAGGTTGAAGTCTTCCACTTCAGAACATATCAACATTTGCTTTCTCTTGCAGGATTTGCTAGGAAAACAGAACTACCTTTTCAGTCCAACTCACCTGCATGGTACCCAAGAGCCAACGTGAACATCTCCAGTTGGAGAAGTCTGGAAGTTAATATGTGCCAGGGACCATTCCCAGTAGACAGTGCTAACAACCTCCAGGCACTCTCTGATGAAGAATAAGTAGTTATCAAAGGATGAGCAAGGGGATTAATGCGTTTGGAATTTACCCTCAGTATATTTTGAATTCTGAATTTGCTGTGTATGGAAATGTCTCTCCCTCTGTGACCATGTTGGTGACAAAAAGCTGGCAGCTACAGTGCTGATGGAGGTTTGAAAGAGGAAGGAAGGAATATACTACTGTGTCAGAAAACTGACTGTGGGCTGCTCTGTGGTTTTTCTTTTCTTGGCTAGGCTTCAAAGTGATTTCTTATAACATAATTATTCTTTATAATGTGATATTATTTAGTAATACTCTACCTACAGGTAAATCTGCAGGCAAAATGTATGGATAGCAGGAAAACTCTGGTTCCATTACAGCTTAACACTAATATAATCAACTGCCTATTTCAGAGTTTATGGAAATCAGTGAAACATCTCCAGGGTCTGGACCAGAATCTAACTACAGATTCAGATCAACAGCAACAGTTTCTCTAAAGGGCATGGTGAAATCTCATGGAAGCCAGTTAATCACCAATCTAAAAGTTTAAATTTGCTTTAGATAATGTACCAATAGCATTTATAGTAAATAAAATTTCTTTCCATTTCCCATGACATAATGATTAAGGTTAACAGTCAGAGTCCACAGGACAAATGCACATCAATACATTAAGTAAATTTGATGCTTTTTTTTTTTTAACTTCCAACTAATAAAAATATCACTGCAGCGCTTTCATAGTACTCTTTGAGCAGTTTGTTCATTACTAGTTTTGATGACATTATCCAGCTTGACTGTTCAACACTGAACTAATGGTTTTCAAGTAAAAGACTCAAAAGAATAAATCTGACAGTAGGAACCCCAGTCATTGGCATAGAGTGATGTGAAGACCATGATAATGTCCCACTAAAGCATTTGCCTTGTTTGCAGACAGCTACTTGCATTGGTATTTCAGGACAGGCTTTTTTTAATTAGTAATGATAAAGATTTGATTACATACATTTTCAGATCTTTGCAGGATGATATGAGGAGACATGAATGGCATTAGTAGTATTAAAAGTACATGCTATCTTGTAAATTCAAGACACACAGAAAATGTTAGAACAATACTAAGCGGTGGGCTGATATGGCACCATTAGGCAGCGTACAAAGCTGGATGGAACAGAGGTAAGACACTGAAGTGTTATTTTCACTGGCAGACAAGCTGGAAGGTGGGCAGCTGAATTTTGAAGGTACTTTGTTTCTTTTTTCTTCTTCCTTAATATACACTGAATACATAAGACCAGGAGGTAGTCAGCAGGAGTTCAGCATAAGGACTTGAAATAGCAAAAATATGTCTTTATACTTAACCTGCTTTTTTAGTGCTGAAGGTGAATTTATAATCTGAGAAGGAGAATTTGAAACTTTAGCACTGCAATTCTGGACATTTTGGGGAGAGGCAGGGTAGTTCTTGGTTTATATTTTATTATGGATTTTGTGTTTATATTGAGATTAAATTAGGATGAAATTAAGGAATACCAACAGAATAACGAAATGTCATTGCCATAACTGTATATTTTAGAAGATAATTTTAATTTATTGGAAATAAAATATATTTATATATTTATATAAATACATACAAGCTGGTTGGTTATGAAAGGTAAGGAAGGGTCACTGCAGAAGGCTAGGTTGAGGGTTATAATAATATTGAAATTGAAAAATAGTAAGTGCCATGGTGACCAAAGCAAGCTCCAAAGCATATTAAGTTCGCAGGAGAAGAACTTAGTGTACTGCAGGGTAAGAAGTCAGAATCCAGAACTGGAATTCAACTCAACAATCTCTGAATAAAAAGAAATACCCCTGAAATACCCTCAAAATATACTTTTATTATAACTGCATAGTGATCAAGTTTAGGATACTACCATCTGCTGACTGACTCCATGAAATAACCTCTTATGGACTGTCCCTGAGCTATCTTTGAGTAATTTAATGTCTGTGGTCTAACCAGGGAATATCATGTTCAATGGCAAAAACACATGATGGATGATGCATGGTTAGAGTTCATATCCTGAACATGGTCACACACAGATCAGCTATGTTCATCTACAGCAATGTGGCTGAGAAATGTATTAAGCTGATCCCAAGCAGACTTTGGCTTGTATGATCTTTGAGGGGGTGTGAGGAAAAATGTCACTGTATCTTGAAGGAAAACACAAAGTTAGCAAGGCGATGAAAGGAGCAAAGGTGCATTGTGACTCAGGAACTGTCAAGATTGTGATGGAATGACAAAAGGACGATCACAGGATATCCTTGTCAAGAAGAGCACAAGAAGAGAAAAGTGTTCAGAGAAATTCTTGATGGAATTCTTTTCTGCTCCATCCAGAAGCTGCACACAAAATTTAAAAACCTATCTGGAAAACACACAGAATTTTGCAATCAGATGTTTTATATTGTGTATAAACTTGTCACTAATACATCATACTGATGCAAAACTCAAGTGTGTGTTTTACCACTAGTGAGATACTCTCTGAACACCATTTTCCTAGTTCAATCCACTTGATTCTGATTTTCAGAAGTAATTGGTACTTCTAGGTATCCAATATGAGGGGCCAGATTTTCAGAAAACCATCACTTTCTAATGTGTCTCAAAATGTAAAAAAAATTAAATTCACTGTTGCTTTTTAACAGTTTGACAGCTTTGTTTTTAAATGATTTCTCCTGCACGGTTCTATGGTACCAATGACACAACGGGACTGTGACATCCGAATCTAGTGCAATCCTTCCCTGTGACACTTTGTGGTGCCATATGCAGAAAATTCAAACATCAGGAGTGGAAAGAAGATGACAGGTAGTAACAGCAACATATCTTTAAAATAAAAAGTACAGAAGATATTGTGTAGTTTTAGGTACTACACGGAAGCCTGTCACTGAATTACCTCCTGCTAAAAGACTTCTGTTCTATTTTTTTCTCAGCTGGCAGGGATGTTTCCTAAAGAAAATACTCTACTGTCTATCCCCTTTAATACTTATCTACCATCAAGACACAAAACAAAACAAAATTGAGTCTGCTTCTTTGGCACATGAAACAGGTGGAACATTTCTTCTTTTTCTTTGTTCAACATGAAAGATTGTTGCATCTCTGAACTTTAAGGCATGTGTCCTTTGGAGTAATGCCCCTTCCGCTGGTTCTCCTCAAATATTGGCAGTCGGTCAACTTCTTTCCTTGGCTTTGCCAATGACAATATTCTGTGCTTCGGTGTTTCCTTTGTGTATCTGTGTCTGACATGATTTTCCTTGTATACAGAGAGAAGTATACAGTATTTTAGTTTGAATAGTATAAGCAAAACAAGATGCCTGCAGACTTTACATAAACGAATTTTGCAATGTGTAACAGTGAGAAATCCACAAATTAGTTTAAATACAAAATTTGCTCTGAAACAGGCTGATAAAAATATGGGCCTTACCTTATCCTAGTAGCTGGACTTTTGGTTTTGGGGGAAGAAGGGAGGAAGAAGGCTGAGGTGCTCCCATTGTGTTTAGACATTCATGTTGAAACCACATGTGCATCACTAACCACAACGCAAATCCCTTCAAATGCTGATGCTGTCCTGTTTGTCCTACTTTATCTGTCCATGTCTCCCCTCCCCACCTAGTTACCAAGCACCAATTCCTCCCCAAACAAGGCAATGTATATGTACATTGAAACTGGATGGACACTTTCCATTCCTACTGTTGTGTCTCATGAACAGGTTGCTTATGATTAGTAGTAAAATCTCGCTGGAAAGAAAAAACAAATGTACCTTTAGGTCTTTAAAAGGCAAATGTCCACAGTGGTGGTTGTTTTAGCATGAGCAATCCACTGTTAGCAGAGCTAAGATTTGCAGAAAGTTACGTGGTTTTGGGTCCTCTGATATTTTGTCACTCTGAAGCGCTCCAGTTTTAATCCTGCTTGGATCATGTATTAAGTAATATTTACAATAATAGGATACTTTGAAAGACTATTTCATGTTTGCAGAACTATTATAATTTTTTTCTTTTTATTAAACTTAGTGTTAAAATGTACCCCAGCCTTTCATTTCTTTGTTTTAATATGTAATACTGATCTACACTGGAACAAATGGAAAAAGACAACATTTGCAGTGCACTCAGGAACATCTTTTTGTTTTCACCTGCAGAAGGAGTGGTGAGAGTGAGTAGCTTTGTATGTAATTGTAGATTGGTTTTTCATTACGTTTAAAATGTTTATAGTGTAGCTCCAAGATTAGAGAAAGTCTGCACAGGAAATCGAAGCGTTAAATACACACGTCTCGATTTGACATCAAATGTAGATTCAAAGTTTTCTGATCTCAGTTTACCACAAATTCAGATGATGATATCAAAACAGGACAAGAGAGGGGAAATAAAGAAAAAAATTTACTATTATCAAATTGCAGCTCTGGACCAGGATTTGCCTGTCCAGCACAATAAAGTTCTTACTGTCTATGGGACTTCAGAGAAAACAGTCTTCTTACTTGGCCTTTGAAGTCACCAAGACACCATTGCCTGTGATAAAAGAGTTTATTTATAACTTGGTCAGCTTATGTCTTTTCCCACTGAAGCAGCAGGCTTTCCAAGGTTTGGGGATATAATTTCAAGGGCTGTTAAACCTCTGTCAAAGTTTTTCTGGCCCCCTAAGGAGCCTGACTATCCAGCGTTCTGTTTGCTATGACAGGGCTTCATGTGAAAGCATTCAGAAAACTGACAGCTTCAACTGCTGCAGTTTTTGTAACAGAAAGTGGCATTTAATCTGAAAAATAACATTAGCAAATCAGCATATAATTGGGTTTTTATTTCCTGCCTTTTCCCCCTTTTCTTTTTGCTATCCTAAGAGATAAGACAAAGCACAACGCTGCAAGTTTCTGATCTCTATGGAAAGATGCTGTTTATATATAACCTGACAAACTGCAAGAGGCAGGAATCAGGGATTTTACTATGATGAAAGATGTTAGAGCAAACCCTTAAAAGAGATTATAGCATAGAATGTAGCACTGTTTTAGGATAATATTGTAATCCTTCTGCCAGTTGTTGTCAACAGCAAACAAAGACTGGCTTAAAATATCTAAAGTGCTAGTTCTCAAAGCGCCTGGTTTGTGTGTTGAACTGAGCACATCTATTGTTAAGAATTTCATTGAGAACTTGGCCTAAAGTGTTGCGGAGAGTAAACACTGGATCACTTAGTGTAGACCCACAAGCCTCTACAGGAATCCTTGATCTAGAGGTCTTCCCAAAATGAGTGAATACCAACTACTTCCATGACAATTTGCCACCTGGAGCTCCAGACAGTGTTTTTGGTCTTTCTCTATTGAAAACCAGCACAACAAATGAGATTGCCAAAATCATCAGGTTGACTTAAAAACCAAAGAAGAATTTGAAAAATACAAAGAAATTTGGCCTATTCTTGTGACTTGGCCTCCCTTTTTGAACCCCGGCAATCCCTACTTTCAAGCTTTCCTTCACAGTCTCATGATCAAGAAGTTTTCTTTTCTTCCTCTTTTAAATTCAGGCCAAAACTCTCACATAATCTGACTCAAGATACTGAGGTTAGTGTAAGCACCACATTTTATGAGACTGAAGAAAAAGTCATGGAAGTTGTCCACACTTCTCTGAATATAATTGTACATATGTTTACCTTCAGATAGTAAATAGCACAGAGATAGTCACAGTGAATTAAGAACACTGCCAGCTGAGTAGCAGAGCAGTTCTTAACAATAACCATCTGGGGGCAGAGCAAAGGTCCATCCCAACCAGTTGCCTGCTTCTGGCAGCGGCCGAGGGCAGAAACATGAGGAAGGGTGTAAGGGAAGGATGGCTGTGTCATGCTTCTTCCTTGGCATACTCCTCCGTCAGCTTCTGTGGACTTCCTAGGCCTGAGCTAGTTAATTCGATGGATATTTCAGAAAAGTAAAAGTAAAAATAAAACAAGGACAAGGAAAGAGAAAGGCTGACAAACAGACAATAGGGACTGTTGTGTTTATTAGACTGAGTCAGGAAAGCTGATGATGTAGGACAAGTGCCTGCTTTAGCCGGAACATTATAAGCTTGGCAGAGTTGGTGCACAGAGTGTTATTGCAGCCACAGAAATATTTTATCATTAAGTGTATTCAAGTACATTTGCCCAGACAATCACAGCTTTAATGTGTTCTTCTTAATGACTTCTGTTAACATTAAACAAGGTCTTTGTGAATGTCATAGTGCAGGAAAGTTTTCATATTTGTCTTCTGTTGATATTTATACCTATTCAGCAGGTAGCATCACACTTCTGCAGGAGGAGATAGTGTTGTAGAGCTGCTCTTGCATGTCTGTTTTTTCCTCCCTTAAAACAGAGAAGATAGTAAGCCATAAGACAAAAACTTTGTCCTTCAGTGTGTTTAAGACGTGCTGTGTTTGTACATATTGTGTGTGTGAAGTGTCTTGTGTTCATTAAGCAAAAGATTTTCTAAAATGTCAAAGTATTATTATTGTTAGGTAAAAATTTCTACATGTTGCTCCAAATGATTAAGCTGGTGTAAAGAAATTTGCACTGTGTCAAGGCAATTCAACCAAAAATGCATTAACACTTTCTGCCTTTGACGTCAAAGATCTTGAAAAATATTATGATGGAAAATAAATACTTTGTCCCTATAGCTGTATCTGTTTCCATTGTGAATCTATTAAAATAAGGAGTTTCTCTTGCAGATTAGTGGCAACCAGAGCTGATTTAGGCAACGACAACTTTCGAAGTCAATTTATATTTGAATCAGGAAATGACTCAATATTTTCTGAAGTCTTACTTCAAAGCTCACTCTTTTACAGTTAGGTAAAAGTGATATCACATCTTCAGAATGTTAAATTAAACAATTGCACTGAGTCCAGGATTTATTTCTGATGGTGCTTTAAGCTGTTTTTTCATACTGTATATACATCTCCCAGGATGATTTTTGTCGTATCTGGACAATTAGTGAACAGCGTGATCTACACGTTCCCCAGTTCTATGCCACCTTCTGTAATACTGCGTGTCACACTGTTTTATGTTGCTGTACAAAGAACTTGCCTGTAGTGTGTTAGAATTAGTGGTCTTGCAGTTTATGAATCTCCTGACACTATATCCTATTATTATGTTAGCTGGAATGGGACCTTCAAGCGAAGGTGATAATAAAAAAAGATGTTAGTCAATAAGAAGCATTTCTACAAATGGTCAAATGACAGTGGAAGAGGAAATATTTTAACAAAGCAACGTTAGTATAGCCCAGAACCAATGCAAATAAAATCCCTGAGGACGACTATCTGAAGAAACATACCATACTTTTGGCATGGTGTACTTTACTGCATGCCTGACACATTTTCCACAAAGCTCTTGTATATTTTCTGTATGAAAATCTAAAGCATGAAGTCTTACATTTAGCAGTTGAAAAAATACAGGAGATTTAAAACAGCAACAGTTCTGCTGTATGCCTACAGATATTTTTGGCAATTGGATCTGAAGAAAATGATCTATCTCAAAAAAAAGAGAAAAAAAAGCTGGTGAATATGGTCATATAGTATGATCGAGGTCTTTTTTTCTTTAAGAAGTAGAAGGTTTGAGTGGACTACAGAAACGCATATGAATAACTATTGCTATGATTACTAAGCTTTTTTTTTTTCTATATGATCAGCTTCAGCCTTGGAACCGATCGAATTAAGGAAGTGCTGGGCTCTGTGACCGAGTCCTGCTTGCTGATGCTATTATCCCCTTAAAATGGGACATGTATGGTTGCTTTTCTCTGTGGTAGCAAACATTTCACCACCACATTGGATTCACCTCAACCCTATTTTCTTCTGCTTTGCTTTACCATGTGAAGTTCCGTAGTGATTTTTACACATGTACTGTTGACTATTTTTAAACCTTCGACAGTGCCGCCAACAAAACTTTGCAGGAATTCAAAGGTAGCCACAGGTCACCCACATTCATGATCCTGTCGTGCTGCAGATGGATGCATCCACAAGGGTATAAAGGAAGCCCATTCCACTAAATGGGAATTTCCTCTTATTGTTTCTTCCCTCCAAACGAACAGAGATGAAGAATCACAAATGTATCAGTTTCAAAGAGTTTAAGAGGTGTTTCAATGGCCTACAGTTTGTTACTACACTTGGCATATTTGAAACTGTAATTATGGAAGACTTCCAGACAATCTCAGTGTGACTGAAGGAGTCAGAGGTAAAATGTGCATGGTAAAAGCAGATATGGAAAAAGATGCACTAGTTCCAGTTTCTCAAAGATTCTTTTTTTTTTTCACATCACAATTATTCCTGAATTTTGGTACAGACTTAGATTTATTGTTTTACCCAATATGATTCAGAAACCATGTTCTTCTGCTATTTCAGTAGATCTATGGCTACTAACTACTGTAAGGACGAGCACTGGATTCCAGGCAGTTGCTGTAAGATAGAATAGAGGACATCACCTACAAAAGTGCCTTTAAACTGTGTTTTCTACAGTTGTCTTCACTTGATTTTACCCTAGCAGAATTTCTAAGGGAGACATTGTCTCAACATTAGAATTCAAATGTATTTTACTGCTGTATCTACAAGCAACAAGAAGCTCAGATGTCTTTGTAAGGGTTAGATCTCTTGGATGCACAGAGAGGCTTCAAAAAAGAAACTGAATTGTCCTCAGAAACCCCCCGTGAGCTGAAAACACTTGTGCTCTGGAAGAGTTTCTCTTCCCTCTTTGAATGCTTATGCTCCCTAGTGGATAGTGACTCCCAGGTCAGCAGGGTCTTTGGTACCAGTCCTGCTATTCACACTCCAGTGGATGCAGCAGTGCTGTGGGGCAGCAGCAGAGCTCAGCACATAGGCACAGTGTGGGTGAGCATCTCCAGGAGTGGGTGTAGGGCATGACTAACTCCACCAGGGAAAAAATGATTATTTAAAAGCCTTGTTCTTCCTCTTTAATACAGTGCATGACTATTTCACCCCATCATCTGAGAACTTTTGCCCTGCTATTCTACAAGTCTGGCATACTGATAATGACTTGGATTTCTCTTGCTGTCCTGTAGCACAGTGCAGATATTGAATGTTTTGATTTCTTTGGTAATAAATTTCTTATATTTCTTAGAGAGTTCTGGGAATGCAAGGAGGATATTAGGCAAACAGAGGTGCAGAAATACACAAAATAAAAGTAAAATAAAAGTTTGTCCTGGACTAAATGTCTCCTACATGTTTTGCTGAAAATGCAAGAACATGCAATTCTTCTCTTGTTCAAGAACTTGTAGTTTGCAGAAGAAAAATATGTCAAGAGTCACACTTTCACTTGTAAAATCTTTGGGTTACATGTAGATAAATGGCAGTAAATGGAATTGCCCACGTAATTTTGTTTCCTATGATTCTTGGGCCGTAGATACAGTTCTGACTTTTTGAAAAAAACTCAACACCTGTAGTGCACATAATCTTGTATCTTACCAGAGAGGATGTGGGAGGTGTTTAAATGAGCACGTGAGAGGGAGCACGTGCAAAATCAATGAGCACAGCTGGATTGTCGAGTCTCGAGTGATGAGGGAGTTAACTGGGCACTGCAGCAAGGATACCACAACTCAACCATTTTGAATGTTGCTGAATAAATCAAAACACTGCATTTGAGAAAATCTTGCTGCAGGTTATAAAGAACATACAATTATCCTATCTTTGCTGGAAACAGAGACTTACGCTGCTCCTTGTGTCTGCTCGGTGTAGTTTTGGCTCAGAGATACCTACACTTGTTTGGGCAAGATTGGCCAGATTTTTCACAATGCTCAAACAGTTTTGTATAAATGCCCTAAAATCCATCTCATTCCACCAAGAGGGACCCTCTCCCCCTTCACCCCAAAACCAGATGAGAATTTGGGCAAAGAAGTGTTAAATCTAGGAACTCATGCACATATCTGCAGCTGGAGCCATCCTTACTCTCAGGTGAACTCTAATGGTGAGAGCAAGCCACTGCAGCTCCAGCCAGGGCAGCCCGGAGCAGGACTCCGGTCTGAGCTGTAGCTGCATTGATGCTGAGCTCCAGGAGGACCCCGCTGCCCTAACAGACTTTTTGCAAGTCTCCTATTTGATGTGAAATGAGTGCCTCTGCTTAGATGCTCTGGATTAGAGTCTTCACACTTAATTTTAGGCAATTGATCAGCATGTGTTTTTTAAAAATGAATGACTGCACTAAAAAATTAAACACAGTGGAATTGCCTCCTGGCACTCATGCTACCAGCAGTTCCAGGAAAGATTACTCTATCCACTGCTGCATCAGAAAGCCTTATTCCAAATGAGGAGTCCAGATGTTAAATTTATACATTATCTTCCTGATTTCTTCCCCTATGCTTAGTTCAACATTTCAAATATTTTATCTCTTAACCAGATATTCAAAACCTTCTGCTTCATGGGGAAGATCATGAGATCACCATGTCTGTAGTCTAAAGAACTGAAGAGCGTAGTTGCTCTTTCAGTCAGTTTTTAAGTCCTTAACTCATGACATAGGAATATAAGCTATTATCCCTAAACCATTTTGAGGAAAGTACTTCATAAATAGTCTGGCTGACATAAAGATTGTACCATTTAAACAGCATAGTAAATGCGTAAGAAATATTATCTTATGTTGTAAGCTTTGCTACGTACTTTTAGAAGCTGCCAATAAATCATAACAGATAGCTTAACACTTTGAAACACAGTGGAAAAGCCAATTAAAAATATCTTGGAGCAGCAATTGGAAATACTGTGAGCTAGCTGGTCAAAGGTTGCTTTCAGAAATAATTCTGAGCTTACTAATTTTACTGCTAACAGTCAATCAGAAATACAGCAGCCAACTGGAGTATCCTCATTTTATTTTGAAGTAACACTGGTGTCATAACCAAGGATACTCAAACTAATGTCACCCCTTTGATACAAGTGTCAGCCCAGAACTTCTGTTGTCAGAAACCAAGTGGGAGCTAATAATGAAATGTTTTGCGAATGTTTTTCTATTCCTTTTCTTCCTAACATTTATTTTAAACTATGTATTACAAGCTAGTTAGAGCCTGGGACAGGGGATCTCCCTTGTCAGTGAACACATGTGGAGCAGTGAGTTCCCAATTGATGACTGGAATTATGCAGTGCTAAAATGATATAAGTGATAATTCATAACATCTGTGTTGTCCTTCAGGAAGTATTTGTTATATTCCAAAATATAAACTTAGGATATTTAGAGTTCTCAGGCGAGACATTTTGGCTGTCTTGTGCTGTTGGTGGGTGAGTGGTAACTTTCACTACCATTTTTGCCTTCTGCTAAGACAATACACCAACTTTTAACACATTTTTATTGGAAGCCAGACTGTTAGGAAGGACTCCATGTTCTCTGCCATCATTTCTCACAGCCCAGAAAACCAGCTTTGTTGGAGGCATAGATGGCAAAATGAGCAAGTATCAAGCAGGTAGCAGCGCTGGTAGCAGGGTTTTGCATTAAGCCTGCACTAGTGCCATCTTTCTGACCCATGGATCCGTGAAAAGGCAGTCAGTCACAGCCCCTTTACATGGAACTGGGAGATCTCACCTCTCCCTCATCTGTTCACAATATTAAATCAATGGAGCTTCTTTGAATTCTTTGAAATCTGCCTTCACGTGCCCCACTGCGGGGGAATGAGGCCTCTAACATTTCACCTGTTGTTTTTCTCTGCTTTTTCCCCATAGAAGTATGGCCGTGATAAACTGGCAAAGAGACATCTGCATTAGAACTTTCTCTGTCCTTCACCTCAGCAGGCAGCACAGTGCTCCCAAAATGAGTCCTGGTTAATCTAAGCAGAAGCGTTAAATAAGCATATTAACATCCATTTCTCAGAGGCAGAATCTGACATGCATTTTGACATGCATTACACAGGCTATAAGCTTTAACAGTTAAACTGAAACATTCTGAATTTTTTTTTTTAGTGTCATCAAAAAATGCTTATAAAATAATATGGACAAACGACGTGGGGACGTACAGGAGAGTTACACAGGCTACTCCTGCCTCTGACTTGGAAAGAAGCGATCTTAGGTAAGACTTGTGTAAATATACTAATACTTTATATTGTGTTCACTTATACTGTCAGCACATTTTCGGAACAAGTTACCAGTTCAAAGCATCATTTTACATTCTCATCTTTTATTAGCATTCAGACTCATCTAAAAAATGCTTGGGGACCTCATATAGCTTAGTCATGGTGAAACATCAAAGTAGACAGGAGATTAACAGTGTAGACAAGCACATGGATCTCAGGGATAACTTCAAACAGTTTGAGTGATTTGGTCCAGCTAAAGTTCCCCAAGGAAAACACCACTTCTTATATGAAACTTGACCCTTGAAAAATGTTAAAATATTTTTAACATGATCACCTCACTATCTCTTGTTTTATAGCACTTCTAGAGGTGTAACTCATCATTTCTATAAACAAAGTAACTTCCTGTCTTCAGCCAATTCCTTAAGAAGAATGAAGCATGCCAGCTGATACATCTGATTATAGCAGGGTAGCAAAGGAAGAGCGCTAAGAAACAGGAGAAAAATCCCCATTTGGAAACATGCTACAAAACAGTGATGTGTTTTTGTCACTCATTTGTAAAAAGTACTGTCAAGATTTAAAAAGAAAGATGTCTACTTTAAATTCCTTATCAATAGGAGTTATAGCGCTACAGATTTCTTCAGACTGAAAAAAAAAATGGAAAAGAAAAAAACCCCACACTGTCTTTTCACAACAACTGGATAAATACTGCCAAAGACCATATTTTCTTGTTTTCATCAAAGAGCAAACCTTTCCTTTGATAGTGTCTACAAACTGTTTCTGTTAGGTATGCTATGAGTATTCATATGAGTGATTTTTTCTTCCACAAAGAAGCTCCCAAATGAAAAGAAATGATCAATGCACAAGGTTATTAATGGCTACACAACAAAAATTTTCCACCTAAGCTCTCAAAGTTCATACTTGGAATCAACATGTGTATTTTTTTCTCCAGAAAGAAAGTGGCTCTGATTCCTCAACCTAGAGCAGTTTCCACTAGGCATGAACTATGCACCACAAATTGCAAGCTAGGTATTCTGTACCAAGACTATGAAATATGTAATTAATGTATTTCCCACGTTTTGAGGATATTCAATGGTTACAAGTACGGCCGTTGCATCTCTATTGATCATAGTTTAAACCAGAGCTACAGCTACATATTGGATGAAATCCTAGCTCTAGAGAAGACAGTGTGACTTTTGCATTAGTTTTCGATGGATCAAAATTTTACCCCTTGCTTTTTCTGACAGAGAAAACAGATTTATATTCTGTAAGCTCATTGGCCTGTGTACGAAGTGCAAGTTCAGATCCACCAGCTGTAAATTATTTTGTATTATAAATAGACTTTTTGAACCTCTAGTGAAACAGAGGAAGGTAAATGGGGAAAGAATATAATCCACTTTCATTTGGCCTTTGTTTTTTCAGATTAGCAATAAGTACTGATTTCCATCAGTGAGTAACATGTCTTTGTCAGGCAGCATTTGGTAACACTTTTCAGAGATGAATAGAAGTCATGGTAGTATAAGCATCATTATAGGCTTGAAACTGAAATTTCAGCTGACAATTTTATACCGGCCCTATATTCTAATGTTATCATGAGGTTATGCCTCCTCACGTGTTTTCATTTTGTTAGTACAGCAGAAAGCTAAGACTTCGGTAAAACATTACACATAGCATGAAAAGATTATGCTGGAAATTTGCAATATGTCATTAATTTCTTGCCTCCTGTGCCCTGGCACATTTTGAAGGGAATTAGCAGTACGATATTTACTAGTTCTTTTGGAGAGTTTCGGCTGTAATTGCCCAGATGCCATCTGCTGAAGTGCTCGCAGGTCAGGGCCCAGAGTCAGGAAGGTATTTCAATAAAGTAAAATTCCTTGTATGAGCAGGGTCTGAGGGCAGCTGGCACCTCATGATTTGGTCTCTATACTACACAAATTTCCATTGTTTTTTTCTCCTGGAAAGGATATTTTTCTGTGTGACTGAAAAGAAAAATATTGAAAAAACCCTATAAATATTTAAGTATTGCTATCATTACATTTTGCTGCTTTCTATGAGCATATCATGACCATTTTACAGGAAAACGAACGAACAAAAGGCCATGCCATAGCTGGTGCTGTCTCAGGCTTCCTCAGTCCTGCCTGTTGGGACTGACCCCACAGCTCATGGCCACCATACGGGGAGCTTGTGCTGGCCCTGGGCAAATAGCAGCGCTGGGCAGGGCCATCTGCATGGCAGAGGGCTGGCTGACAGTGCAGAAGAGTAGTGCAGTAAAGAAACCGTGCTGTTGTAGTAAGAAATAGTGGCTCTTTTTTTTTTTTTCTTCTGAAGCTCAGTCACTCATGCTGCAGCATGTCAAGCCCAAGGAAATACAGTTTATTCTTCACACAGTGACAGGCTCACAGTGGGGCTGAGGCTGGCTGGCACCTCTGGAGATGGCCTCATCCAACCCCCAGAGCAGAGGAAGGCCAGCTACAGCAGCTTGCTTGGGGCTGTGTCAGGGAGTGTTCTGAATACTTCCAAGCGTGGAACTCCACAGCCCCTCTGAGCAGCCTGTTGTTAATTTGTATATTGTACCTGCAAAACCCAAGAGTCCCTTTGCTGTTACAGAAATGCCAAAAGGCACCTTTCAGAGTCTTAATAGGTGTGTGGGGGGGGACAGTTGGACTGGATGATCCTTGAGGTCTCTTCCAACCTTAATGACTGAATTCTATTCTATTCTATTCTATTCTATTCTATTCTATTCTATTCTATTCTATTCTATTCTATTCTATTCTATTCTATTCTGTTCTGCAGAGACAATGCTGCCTTTCAACTCCAGTGTAACTGTAGATGATTCTAGAGGACACCAATCTCTGCAAGACTAACCCAAGGCACAGCCTCTAGCCTTTATCCAGAAATAGGGTGCGGTGGAAAAATGACCACAGCCTTGCTGCCCAATTTGCTCAAGCAAGAGCTCAGGCAGCTGGTCCAAGTGCTGTGGGCAGCCCAGGCAGGGTCAGCCCCCCTTGTCTCCCATCTCCCCTCTCGACTCTGTCTTTTCTCAGTGCCAGAGCATAAAATGGTCCGCCTCAAGGGAAGCGAACAGGCTTTTGAGAAGCTTTAGGCTTTAGATCTCAGTGCATAATTATCCTAACCAGTTTCACCCCCAAGGACAAACACCACATTAAGTTCAGTCATTTTTAGCATATTTAAAAGCACAAATTGTATTTCTAGAGATGGAAAAGAGAAAGAGCAGAACAAAATCACCCTCAAACGCCCATGTTGTTGACTCTACTGATTTTTGTCTGCTAGGACTTGATCCTTCAAGCATCCTGCACTTGTAATCTTTTCTGGGAACACCAGCTTAGAAGATGTGGATCTCTACTTGTTTAGCAATGCAGTTCAGTCACAAGCTAAAGCAAGAAGAGATTCAGCAGTATTTTAGCTCTAATTTCCTCTGACATAAAGCATAAAAACATACAGCATAAAGGGCAGCCAATCCCAATTACTGAGTTATCAGATCACTGAGGAGGTCTAGGGAAGTTGAAAGTCATGGGAGAAAAGCTGTAGCAGCAGAACTCATGCAGGGGATTTTGGGCCCATCACCCACCATTTGCTTCATTTTTTTCTTTTTATTCCCACTCAATAAATGAACCAGTATATGATGCTTGACCCCCTCCCCACTACTAGCCTTTTCTTTCTCTCCTCTTCTTCAGACTTCTTTTGGGGAAGGCTGGGTGGAAATACCTTCACTCCTCCAAAAGCTGTGAGAATAGCTGGTCCCCTAACACTTCCAGAGCAGCTTTACTTCAAATGCTGCCACAGCAGCAAGCAGGTCTGATGAGGATTAACACCTCCCTGTAATTGGTGGATTTTGATCATTTACAGGAGTGACGTTACTCCCATTGCTCTCATTGATTTTGTTTCATAAATCCCAAGTGTGATATTATCCCCCTGTAGTTTAACGGCTTTTTAGGTGGTGGGAAGGATGGCGAAGGGGAGGAAAATGAAGGGGCAGGTTGCACAGTTCATACTAAATTTAATACTCCAATTCATATGTTTTATTTCACCTTTCTCTGGTTTAGTCTGCCTAATTTTCATCTTCATCTTTGTTTCACTTCTCATTACTTACTTTAGTTTCTTGCAGTTTCTGATGTGTTACCCTGCTTTCTACTGTCTAAATTTGCTATGTATTTAGAGGTGCTTAGATTCAGTCGTGAAGGAGGTCACACAGAGTTCAGAAATGTTTGGAAAGGGATAAAAAAAAGTCTGAGAAAGATCCCCTATTTTTCTTTTCTTCATGAAGGGTGCTGATGTTTTTGTGATTTGCATGGTAAATGTTATTGGGACTAACTCGGGTATGCCTTGTCCACAGGCAGTCAGGACAGTCAGGGTGGCGATGCTGTGTCCTCGCATGAGATTCTATCTGCAAATGAGCAGCTGGAGATCTACTGGTGGAGGCTGGGAGGAGGAAGGGAAGAGAGCGAGACCATATCAGTCCAATTCAAAATAATTAATCTAATCTTCTTGCTACTAATCTGACCAACTCATATCATCCTTTCCCTCAAAACAAACTGCTGGATGTCACATTCTCTTTTTTATAGACTTCCTGTAGCCATTAGCCCTACGTCAGCTTATGTGATATATCACGTATCCCTTAAAACTCTACATTCATTTGAATGAGTTCCTGAGTTATTAGTTCCTCCATCCACCCACCAATCCCTCCCCTTCTTTCCCCCCGCCCCAGGTAATCAGCAATTCAGCAGGACGCTCAAAGTACCTACTTACAAAATTATCTATCCAGGAGGATGATAGAGGTTTTATGTATATACGGAAAAGGACCAAAAACAATTGGCTGAGTAAAACGTTTACACAGAACTTCTGGCTTTCTCTCAGGCAGAGCTTTTGCAAGGGATTTATAGGTCAGATCGGCTCAGCAGTTTCAGCCTATTGCCCACCCTACCTTAACAAAGCTTGCGTGTGTTTGTACAGCTGTGCTCGTAGCTGTGGGAGTCCCAGGGATCCCACAAGCCTTCAGTTCCTCTACCTCCCCTTCATCATTTACCAGCACACAAATGTGCACAGAATGAAACTGTAGAAAACTGTCTGACTAGCAGGTTAAAGGCCCAGGATTCAAACCCTGTTTATTTTCTTTGCTTGACTTCCTGCTGCTACAGTGAGTAAATGGTATTTTTCTCCTTGCCTTTTTACCTGTTTGTCTATCACTGTCTGGCCAAGAATGAAAGAAACCGTCCCTTTCAGGCTTCTTTAGAGGACTTCAAGGGAGGTACAGTGTTTATGTGCTGCTCTGGGTCTTCAGAGTTCTGTTCTGTTTTGGGGGTGTTGCTATAAAACGGAGGTGGGCACACAGAAGTAAAACCATCTGCATCTCCTGAAACTTTGCGCTGAGGAAGGGACTTGTTTTAATTAATATGAAGCCAATTCATAATTAAGTCCAGTAAATGCTTGATGCTGAGCAGTTTAGAGGCAGTTAATAAACCTTTTTGAACTGGTGCCATGAATTACAAAGTCTGCCATCTGGGGAGGTATTACATTTGAAATTAAATAAAAAAAAAAAAGTCAAGATGTTTCTGAAAATTAGCTAGCAAATTCCAGCCAATCTTACATTCATTAGGGTTTTTTTAAGCAGCAAAAGAAAACAAGGAGGGAAAAAAAGGTTCTGAAATTATATCTATTAACCTAATAAAGTCCAGAAACTCAGAATATCAATAAAATATTAGCTTAGCTAGTGATTTCAAAAGAAACTCTATTTGTATGTCAAGTGTCATTGTCATTCCTAAAGTCTGATGCCAATTTGATAAAAGCTCTAATTCAGAAAAATATAAATTCTACTAACAAAAGAAATTAAAAACTGTCACATTTTCAAAGGATCCTATTACTCAGTTCTTGCAGACATTTCTAATTAAAGAACTGTATTCATTAACACTTGATATGTTAGCAATCTGCCAAGATTTTTCCTTTTCTCTCTCAGGCATTTGGGCCTCCGTTCTGCAATGAGCTAAGTGAAGACTCACGTCCACATCCAGCCTGACTCGGAGGGTGGAAATTCAAACAGCGGGAGTGGTGGCAGGAGGTGGAGAGACTCTGACACAGATAGCTTGCAGGGGCAAAGCAAAGTGATGTTTAAGTTCTTGCCTGTTCTGATCCCCACTTTTTTTTTTTTTCCAATTATGTAGAAAGGAAAAAGGAGAACCTCAGGTGTTGTTTCCATTGACTCCTGTTTACAAAAGCGAACTCACTGATTGTTGTTAAAAGGATCCAGGCTCTGGTTGAGGAATAAAGATCATGTTCCTGCTTGAAAAATCAAACTGATATTTCTGATTTAAAAAGAAAAATAAAAAATGTCAGGCTGCAGGTTCTGTTGCAGCACTCAGAATCCTATGAGAAATCTGGCATATTTGAAAACGTGAAATAAAAGATCCCAGTTAGTATATCTTTTCTGGGATGCTCTAATCTCCATTTGGTTTAGTTTGTTTTTCTCAGATTAACCCGTGCTTTACACATCAGGTAAGATGCTCACCAGTTGAAATGAAGTGAAAAGAGAACGAGGAAGCGTGCGGATATGCCAGTAATGGTCACTCACAAAATGACTTTGTTAAAGTTTTGCATGACCAGTCTCAGTGAGATGCCCCAGGGAAGTATTATAAAGAAACACTGCGCTAAGAAATGTAATTAAGGGTAAGAAATCACCAAATACAGTATTCTTCCAGACAATTACCCATACTACTGGTATACAGAAGGTTTCAAAAATCTTGGGTTTGACCTAAAAGCCTGGAGTAAGAAAAGGAGTGAGGAGGAGAGGAATTACCTTTTGATTTTTGACACGTTTTCAAGCTCATATTTTCATGATTTCTGTCCAATTTTGATGGTTGACACAACTTGGGTTTGTTGGTTGTTTGTTTGTTTTTAATTAAGAGCTGAAATGATTTTGCCATCACACAGTGTTCTCACTTTAGAGCATGGGAGGACTGCAAGGAAGATCTTCATGCCATAACGAATCATATGTCCTACTTAATGCGTGACTACACACTGTTTCTTTCCACTGAGATGTGCACAAGAGACCTTCAAGAGACCTCTGTTTTTCACAATCCCACGTCTTGACGTAGTAGAGAGTCACTTCTGTGTCCTGGAAATAACTGGAGAGGCATTGCAGAGATAAGACAATAGGACTTCCATTGTCAAAGGATAAAGTGAGAGGGGAATAATATTCAAATAACAGTACAGATTGTCAAATTCTGTAAATTTTCACTGAGGGAGTAAGATAAACTGTATTTAGTGCTGAAAGTATGAATAGCTGAAAAAGAAGCTAATCTTCTTTCCAGTTAATGAAGAAAGTTAGATTATAAGCAGACTGTACAGGAAGGGGGTGAGGGACTGGAAAACTCAAGCCCTTCCCCTGAGATACATTTGGAAAAGATCTGTGGGAGAGCTGAAGGAGTTTTTGTTTGACTTTCCGTTTGTTTGGTTTGTTATACTGCAAAACAGAAAAAGGACGTGGGTATAATACAAATCTCTCCAGTGTTACAGGAGATCCACCTCCCATATTAATCAAAACATGTGAAGATAGGCGTTTAACTCCAGGAATTTGTACAGTGTGGCAAGAAGGAGAGATTATTGCAAAAATCTGGAATGGAACCGCTCAGTGAACAGGGATAAGACACAAATGTATCTGGGAATAGCTGAACATGTTTGAAGCTGCCTCTTGCCACGCATGCAGGATTCATGATGTGCTGTGCATCCAAGTAATAAAAGGTATCCTCTAGACTATTAACCTAAAAACTACACATATTTCTGAAGAACTTAGTCCATAACTTACTCAGGCCAGGGGACTTTCTTTTGCTTTAATTCATTTTCCCAGTCCAAATGAATTTTAGCCGTCTCTCACTTATCTAAATAAAAAAGACAAACACATTATAAACAAAGGAATTAGAATAAAGTGGATATGCTGCCTGCCACTTCCTTGCTTCCTTTGTCCTCACTGAGCCTGAAATTAGAGGAAAATCCAAATATATGATTTTTTTTCACCACCTCATGCTAAATGCTTGTTTATACTGCTTAAGATAGGGATCAGATTTTGTCGAGAAGCTTTGGTTTGCTTGCAACACATAATAAACACACCTACACACAACACATTAATAGCTTTCAGAGTACAATGGAAAGTCTTAATTACAATCCCCATGTTTTCCTCACACTTCTAAGGTGCTATACATACAATCCTGACCGCGTAGATCATCTCCAATCATAGACTTCTAGTATGATTAGAGATAAAAAACTTCCAAAGAGAAAATCTGATGTGACTGAATGATAATCCTTTTGTTATGCTGCTATCTTGGGGATAAAATTTCTGAACAGTGGATAATACATTAAGGTAGCTTTTGCTTTTAGGTGACCCAAGTACAGGAATTTATCATTTGGTAGATCTGTACAATGTAACCAGACGGTGTCAGCCCACATTTTTGTAAGTAGAGGGGCACATTACAAAGAACACAATGTGGTTGTTATCAATCCTAGCAGAGAAACCAAGGACCAACAATTTTTAAGGTTTATACCTGGCCTTTGTGAGGTCTGGAGGTTTGTAGAGCACCCTGGAGAAATTTTATAATTAGTAAATGACACCATCCTCACGCTGGTAGCATGTAGGTTAAAATTGTGTTTAATCTCTCTTCTCTCTTTTCAAAAAGGATAGTGCTTCACTTAGGGCTCATTCACCCCATACCCTTCTGTGGCTTTCACTGACATTGTGGCATTTAAGCCTATTCTGCTAATCCACTGCCATTTAAACCTTGACCTGGAAATGCTGCAGAAAATATAGCATACTGCGGAGGATGACTGGGTGGTTGTCAGGAAGGATTTAGGAATATTGGAAAAGCTAATCAAAGAGAAGCAAGAGAAACAGAGAAAGAGGCAGCCAGCATTGAAAGACACAGAGGTAAATTCTTACAGGAGACTGTGCAGTGTAATAGAGATTTCCTCTGGGAGACCAGAGGTCTCTCCCTATAGGTATGGAAAACAGTTTCCATAAACAGCTATTGGTGTTCAGATGAACAGATGACAGAAAGAAAGAGGGGAGGAGGAGAAGAGGGGAAGAATTCAGTAGAAGACTGGAGAGAGGGAAAGGACAGGAAAGAAAATAAATGCACCACCCAGAGTTCTGGTTGTGATTTTAATGGCTCAAGGGCTCACCAAACCTTACTTTGCTCTGTACAGCCACCATCACTGGAGCAGGCAAATCCGTAGCTCCCAGCAAGGAAGTTTGTTGAAGAGGAAGCTTGTCTGCTGCACATGGGAGATAAACTGGATATTGTTCCTCATGTTTGGGTCTTACGAATGACAGTCTTTCATCTCTGCTTTGCGCCTGTGAATGAATATACTTGTAAAATGCTACAAACTTAGAAATGACACAGGTGACTGCGAGTTTGGGTATAATAATAAAATAAAGTTGAAAATGAGGCATAAGTGCTTATGCACAGCAATGCAGTGTTCAAAATCCCTTGATGCAAGATTGATTTGTGCGGGTTTTGACCATTTTTCTGCAGCATAGAAAGCTGCATCTCATAATGGCCAATGTACTGTAACTTTCATTTCTACTGCTGAAGAATTAGTCATAAGAGGCAACTTTTGTCCCTGCCAGACTCCTGTAAACTTTAATCAGGTTTGGGTTTCATACTCAGCTTTCATTTTAAAAACTGCAAAGTTAGAATTTGTAAGTATATAATAAACAATGACATAAATCAACGAGAAAGTTCTACAGAATTGAACTGGGTAAAGCATAGCTATTTTCTATGAAGTCTTATCTAAGCTAGTTTCACTTGTGAATACGAACCAGAATACAGGACACTAAATTATAACTCAACATTTTCTATTGATAACACTTATACTATGTATATGTATTTATATAAGATAATGTAGAACAATACATTCAAATAGTCTTTAAAAGCAGCAT
This sequence comes from Psophia crepitans, assembly GCA_013399095.1. NCBI lineage: Eukaryota > Metazoa > Chordata > Aves > Gruiformes > Psophiidae > Psophia > Psophia crepitans. The sequence goes on from VWZZ01008227.1 coordinate 54,832, forward strand.
GAGTTACCTTTCCTTTCATTTTCATCAGGATTGCAATGTATGAAATAGTTCAAGGAGCTTTTGTCATTCAGCTGGTTTTATAGGTGCACAGTTGGCTCCCTTCCTCCTCATCCTCCTCATCCTTGAAAGCAGCACCACTGTTAGCCTAAGTAGTCTGTTTCCAGTGTAGCCTTCTTTATTCATGATGAAAAGCCTAACAACCAGTAGAAGGTCCAATGTAATGACATTTTTTAAACAGAGAAACACTCAGCAAGTATTTATTGTGATTGGCCTAATTACAGCAGTAGCAGAGACATGCCAATATGCCCATTAGGGTTTTCTCACTCCCTGTAACATCTCATTGCAGAAACTGAGCTTTCAGCTCTAATAATGGTGGCAAATCTGATTGCTTTCTTCCAGCAGAAAATATTCAAGGCCTCTGTCTGCTTATCTGGGTCTACGTCACATTGGTTCTCAGGACTAAAATGACCCCTAGTTTTTTTTTATTTTGAGGATGAGGAAGAGCTCAGACCGTTATGAACTATCTGATTCAATGAACCTCTTCCCATCAGACTCTTTGCTATTACAATTCACACCAGAAAGCATCAGATGTTTTGCTTGGGGGTGTTTTCTGTGTCTCTTTTTTTTCTATGTGGAGAGATTAAATCTTGACATAGTTGTTAAAAAAAACAACTGTTCAAGTAGAGTGACAACTGGTTTTGGTCCGAGTTGTATCAAAAGTGAGAGCTGACCCAATGCATTCTCAGCCAAATTTCACAATGAGTAAGGGTGCACTGGAAGGGAAAAGTGGTGTAGCCTTGCTTACCAGAATGAAGTAGGAAGAGCATAGCAATTAAAAATTTTAACTAAGAACTCATGGTCTTGTTGGCTTTCCATGTAAAGAGTCTTCCTTTCTCCTACAAGACTGCTTTTTAGGGTAGTAACTGTTTATCTCATAGTATTTCATGCAGACTACTGCAGAACAAAGAGCAAGGCTCACCAAAACTGAGGAATGGTCTTGCATCCTCCAAGAGGGCTGAGAGGCCTGTTGTAAATGAGAAAGCTTGCATGATAAGCAGAATATGTCATTCTCCAGGTCCACCAAGATAACTGTCTTCCTGGAAGTCAATTAAAGCCAAGAATTTTTAAACTAGGAGCTCCAAGTTAGGACTAAGCATCTGGACAGATGATGTGGATGTCTGTCAATCAACACGAGGTAACACCTTCACAGGACAAGGGGGAACGGCTGCAAGTTGCGCCAGGGGAGGTTCAGGTTGGAGGTTAGGAGAAATTTCTTCTTGGAAAGAGTGATCAGGCTTTGGAGCGGGTTGCCCTGGGAGGTGGTGGAGTACCCATCCCTGCGGGTGTTTAAAGAAAGGTTGGATGTGGTACTTAAGGACACGGTTTAGTGGGTAATAGGTAGTGGGGGGACGGTTGGTCTAGATGATCCTTGAGGTCTCTTCCAACCTTAATGATTCTATGATTCTGTGATTGGCAATTTAGTGGTCTTAGATGGTCTTTCTTCTTTTGGCATTTCTGTACTAAGGAAATAAGTTTACTGTGATCATGGCCACAATGAACATCTTTAATTTCATTTTCTTGCAGAAGTTTGTAGCAAATTTCAGCTGCTTACGTGGATGTATTTTTATATCACAAAGGCAAAAATTCAGACTGGGTATTTAAAGATCTGTAACCACTCCCTATGTCTTAGAACCAAAGGTAGCATCATACTTTTATCTACAGACAGCATGAGAAATGCACTGCTATCTGGCTTCTTTATCTTTCAGAAGCAGGAATAAACAGCAAGACTGAATCTCTTTATGGCTTCAAACTAAGCTCCTTTCACTTTCTTATATCTAATTCATATTCTGTCTAGTCAATTTGTAACAAAAGTGTCTTTATTGTCCTCACTTGTTAGTACATTTAAGTAATGCAATAGGGAACAGTAGCTTAGCAGTGAGAGCCTGCTCCATGTTTCCTGTTTTCCAGGAGAAAAGGGGAGATTTTGCGTAAGATCAAACATTATATCCTTGCTATGCCTTCTGGACATAGGAGGCTTTTTCATCATCCCAGCAAAACCTTTGCAATTATGTAAAATGATCTTATGGGTGCTGGAAACGTCCAGGGTAGTCTCATATGCCTTTTTAAAAGGCACAATTCATTGCTGTCACCTTACTTTTTAAATAACTGCTGCTGTGACAGACATTTCTGTTTCATATAAATAACATTTTCTAACTAAGGTTCCCAAGTTTAGTTTACTGTACTGTATGATTTAAGACACAAGAAACTCACTGATATATTTTCTGTATCTTTCTTCATATTTCTTTATTTTTATTTTATAAGTGCATTTGTAAAGTTAAGGCAATTATTGTTTGTGTTTCTAAGTTACCACTGATTCGTTTTCACCTGAAATCACAGAACTTAATTGATCCAGGATATGATAAGTTTGGTCCATAATATGTGATTTTCAATCACTTCATAATTTTTATAATAAATAACTGTGAGGATATAAGCAGTCACCACATCCTTTTCTCACCAGGAATATACATGTATTAATTTATATGCACAATAAGCAGCAGGAAAAGATTAACTCCAAAGGGAGAATCCTATATCACTCAAATACGTAATTGCATATTCACTCTATGTGAACAATTACATGCCCAGCTGAGTTGTATAATCACTGTGATTGTAGGTGCAAATTATGTAGTTGTACAGGCTGGTAATTGCCTGTGAAGTCACCTCATTTGCATGCACGACAGTGGCCTCTGCATTTTCAAATTAGGGAATTCATTGTGGGGCAAAACATTTAAGAAAATAGAGTCCTACAGAGTAAGTCTCATTTCCATAGAATTGTCTCTAACCCTGAAACAAGTTGGGAGACGTATACAGAAACAAAAAAAAAATTATGTCTCCCAAGAATGTTACTGGAAGATTTTCACATGGTGTCACAACATTTTTAAACAGCAATTGCCAAATGGCACTGCTGCAAGAATCAGCACGAAAGAGCCCTTGCGGGAAAGTCTGTGAAGAAACCACGGATATTAAAGAGAAGTCATGTGAATGTCAGTTCCATTTTGCAACTATTCACCTACTGCTTCAATCTAACAAGCATTTCCAGCCATTGTATTGCTTCACTTGCATCACATTGGCCTTCTCCAAGGGTAAGCCAGCTGCTCCACAGAAAGAATGGAGAGTGGGCCTGTTTAGTTGACTGACTCTGTACTTTCACCATCTCTGGCACAAGTTCTTTTTCCTTCCTACATTTCCACAAAGCAATCTTAAACTCTTACGCTAAGAGGGAAGGTCACTTGCTTCCTTTATGATTAGCAACCCACTACTGACTGCTGGAATTTTAGAGAGAACAAATCCTCCATAAAATACCAAATTTCGTGATCTGGATGGGCACATGTCCAAAGTTATGATCTAATTCACAGTTTGTTGCTTGAAAATGATGCACAATGCTAACCTAGCCTTAGAAGAAGATTAAGAGCATGTTTACACCACCTGGTGCAGGATAAGAGAGCTTCTTAAGGTAGTGCCATACAAGTGGGTAAACCTGTAGGCACGCTGCACTATAGACCCAAGCAAGTAACACAGCCCTGCTGCTTCCAAGTTAATCACAGGATTAATCCTTCTGCGATGTTTTTCTAACACACGACTCCTCAGCAGGGTGGATTTCCCGAGTCCGAGTACAGCACTTGTGTTGTGGGGCTGTTGCTGGCTCCAAGGACTTCACTGACATCTCGGCCTTATTAGTAGACTTTAAGCAACCACAGTTAACGAGGGATGCATATTAATGCTACACATGACAGTTCCTACTATCTAGTACATTCAGTCTGAAGGCTCATTTTGCAAACAGTAATGATGGATTACTGTACCCTACTATAATTGGCATACAGGTAGGTTAATTGGGCCACTTAGTGGATTTCTTCATGATCCCAAGGTAAGCACCATGCATCACTTAAAGGTAGCCATTTTGTCTAATGCTCTTCCTTAGACTTATCAAGTGAGCATATGATCATTTGTACTTTGATCCTTAGCTTCTGATATCCTATTTAATAAGCACTTTGATGATAAGCACTACTTTAATAGTTTAGTGAATTAGTTCTCCTTGTGATGATGCAGCATCAATCTGCATTTCAATATGCAGTTGTGCTTGTTCAGCCTGGAAAAGAGAAGGTTCCGGGGAGACATAATAGCAGCCTACCAATACTTAAAGGGGACCTACAGGAAAGTGATAGGACAAGGGGGAGTGGGTTTAAACTAAAAGAGGGGAGATTTAGATTAGATATTAGGAAGAAGTTCTTTAGTGTGAGGGTAGTGAGGTACTGGAACAGGTTGCCCAGAGAAGCTGTGGATGCCCCATCCCTGGCAGTGTTCGAGGCCAGGTTGGATGGGGCTTTGGGCAGCCTGGTCTAGTGGAGGGTGTCCCTGCCCATGGCAGGGGGGTTGGAACTAGATGATCTTTGAGCTATGTGGTGGATGCAGACCGTTGTTTGTCCATCTCTTTCCAAACCAAGCTATTTTCTGTCCTCAGGCTCTACCTCATATACCTTCCTTTTGGGAATCCAAAGGCTGCGGAAAATTATGAAAAACTATTTGGCACTTGTATCCTTAAAGCACTTCCAGCAATCTCCATTTGTCAGCTTCCAAGTCAATCTCATGTACAAAATCAGAGCTATAGGTTGCATCACCCACTCCGAGAGCTGAAACCAATGGCTCAGAGAAGGAAATGTATGGAAATTCTTTCACAAAAGACAAATCCTGCCAGAAGCAGGCTACAAAAGCCCATCTGCTCTGGTGAGCAGATATGTGGGCAAGATCCCCTCTTTGTTATTTATGTGGGGCTTAGCTTCATAACCTGGAGTGAGAACAATACCCCCGTTCAACACCAGCTGTATAATTTTAGATAGCACTCAATAGCCAACTGAGCAAGACCGATTCCAATCTGTCAGCGTAGTGTGGTCTGCCCTGTCGCAGGAAGTGTTGTTTTTGGAACAATGTTGAGCAGCCATTGCCATTTTACTGTCTACTGACAGAAATTAATAGTGAAGGCCTCGTAAAGCAATTTATCAACAGCCGTTTGAATTCACACTTTTTTCAGCCCTCCTATCTCCAGACCAGTGAAGGGCTGCCTGCCTATTTATGTCAAAATGTCAGTGGAAGGTAGAAATTGAGCAGTATCGACTCCTGGGAGTAACCGACCTCAGTGACGCAGGGTTTGGTTAAACTCCACCAGGACTGATTTTGAAAGGGGCTGCAATGCCCCGGCTTAGGCCTGTGACCGGCCATGGAAGAGATGTAAACACAGATGCAGCAAAGCCACCGAGAGCCCAGCTCTGCAAACCCAGCTCCCCAGATAGTGCAATTAGCACTGCGCGAGATGAAGCACCAGGAGAAAACCTCTGAAAGAAGCAATCATTTTTCCTTCAAATCAATTGTGTAACATAAAGTAAAAAATACAGACATGTTAACTGATATGCAGTTGTTTTATCCTTTTTTTTTTTTAAATTACAAAAAAAAGCACATTCCCACTCAAAGAATAAATATGAACTGTGGCCGTTTGAAAATCTTTTGTCAATTCAGTTTTGTCCACTGAAAATACCAGGCTGAGATTAGAGTTCCTTCATATCCACAGACTGCGCTTGAAGCACAAATTGTGTTACTATCCGCCTTAAATGACAGTGCAATTCTGCTAGAATACAACAGTACTCACAGATGTACCTTATTAGTAGTGACAGGGTGTATACACAAAGCGCTAGGGTGGCGGTGCAATTTCAGTATTCATAAAGAAATAAATTAACATCAGAATGAAATTCAAGGATACTGTACCATACAAAAGACAAAAAAAAAAAAAAAGAAAGAAATTCCTGGGGTATTGGTATTCCTGTGAAACAAATATCATTTTTTTAAGGAAACAAACAAAATTAGGGCTATTTGCTAATAAGAAAATTATTTGAAGTAATATTTGTGTGTATATATGCATAAAAATAAATTGCAATTAAATCTTAATTAAGAGAATACCACTCTCAGCTACATAGCGATTCTAAAAGGATTACCTTTTTAAGCATGAATGACAGTTACGTAAAAATACCTTTGTATGCAATAGCTTTGAAAAAGATTAATCTCTAGACAGGTTTGTTCCTACCATTTTTCTCACAGTCTAGCATCACTGGGAAAAATAGACTTTACAGTCTTGCAGAAACTTTGAAAGCACATTTTCCAGTAGCAGGCTTTATTTTCAGCAATTTATCTTCTGCTGCTTCCTTTCTTTGAATGCTACTTTTGATGATGTTTTGTGTGAAGGATAACAGCAAACTGGCTGGAAGAACCTCAAAGGGGATGGAGGGAGAAGGAAAAAGAAAAAAGGCTACCCTGCTTGACAAAAATATGCTTTCCCATTCTCTCATGCAAAAAGCTGATTTTTCCAGTATTTAAAAAAAAACCCACCAAACTTATGGGGTTCTTAAATTTTTGGCAAGACCTAACATAACCTTGATTATTTGATATCCTAACCACAGCATCACAACCCCAAAAATTCAATGACAAAAAATTCTTTTTTTTTTTTTCAAATTCAATTTTATTTTATACTCAATGTATACTCCACTGGCAATGCAGAGAGGAGCAGTTTTATTTCCTCTGAAAAGTGTGATTTTTATTGCAAATCAGAAAGCCCGTGGAGGTCTAGGCTATGATTCACACCAAAAGCCTGGCACACAAGGAGCCTTCATAACATACTGCAAGGTCAGGAGCTGTAAAAATTAATGCAAAGAGTACACCCCAGTTAATGAACAATTTTGCAGAATCTGATCAGCCCAGGAATGACTGGAATATACTTTCTTCTTAATATAGTATTTGTCCGTGGTTTATAACTCCTTGGGCATACTGGCTTGGTTATGTACATATTCTTTATTCAGATGAAACGTAGATGCATGAGAAAAACATGTATAGGAACCATTAGTGTGGGGTGAAGGGTGAAGAAACATTGAAGGACAAATAGGACTTTGAAATAGCTTTCTATACCAACTCATCTTAGTAGAAATCGACTGCTCTGTGAAAAGTAATTAGATCCTGCCTTCATTTCACCTGTCCAAATGCCTGACCTGAATGTTGCAGGAGACAAACGCGACTGTTGCATCACTGTTCTGCAAGGGATGCAGAAGAATCCTCATGCCAGTACCCCTTTAGCACAGCTAGTGAGTTCCAGGTGTGCGTATGTACAGCCATATAACCTGCTGGATATTTTGAGATAATATGTCGTCTATCCATGGCATTTATCTAGCAGAGTCTGGGTCATGCCATTTACACATAGGAATTTTTACTCCTTCTCTCAAGATATAGGTGCTTTTATAAAGTCCACAGGAGGCACCTACTATATTTAGAGAAGAAACATCAATAAAAACTGGATATAAAGGTATGTACCTAGTTAGAAATGTGAAACTGAAAATGGACCTGTGAATTGACTGTGGGTGTGCTGACCGTGTTACGGATGTGAAGATGGCAAGAATGTAATCAGCAGGTGCGTTAGAAGAAAACACCTGGGTCCTTCAGAAACCCTGTGAGATCTCAGTTAAATGTGGGTGCTCAGTCTGTCCTGAAAAGTCAGATTATCCCAGTGTACTTTGTAATTATCTATTTATTAGCTCCGTATACTTTGTAGAAATGCTTTTCTTTAAGAGATCTTCCCTTTCAGTACTTCTTGACTATTATTGCATAAATTTTTTTTCAGGTGATACTGAACCCAAGACTCTCCCAGCTTCACAAAATTTACCAGCCCCATCTGGTGAATTTTACTATTCCATTCAAGGTGCTACCTTTCTCATCCATCTATTTACCTTGCCCTTCTACCAGAGGTTGCATCTCTGTGGTGGTACAGGACAGTTCCTGGGTGGACACAGCCATATCTCTGTTGTTCCAGTTCAGTCTAGTGCCTTAGAATAACTCCACCTTCACTGACAGTTAAGATTAAGGAGCTAGGAGCAGTCGAGGTACAATAACATGTGTGTGTTTTTAGATATGTTGTTTGCTATTGGGTTGAACAGTGGGAAAAATTGACATCTTAAACTGGCACAATTAAACTAGAACCCTAAATCAGAGAAAGCTCTAATGTAATTCTCCTTTTTCTAATTTTTTTTTCCCTCTGATAGGACAATATAGACATACACTTACTTCCCATAAGAGAAAGTTCATGTAAGCATGAATGTATTTACGGACAATGTCATTGGAAAAAAAGTGGAGCAAAAGACGGTACCAATATACTATTCATCCTCAGGGCGACAACAAAATGAGATTGCAAAACTAAGTAAAGAAAAATTTAGGTAAACAAAATGTGTTTATGGAGAAAAATTAGAGCACTCTGCCTGACCTGAGTGTGTAATGAGGATGCTGAGTCAGCATTGTTAGTAAAGGAAAGCCAGATCAGAGATGATTGTAAAATAAGCAAGGTTTCAGGCAAGCAGACAAACAAGAAAACAGATAGAAAATACAGTTGTTTACATCTTGCTAGACAGATTCTTCTTCCACAAGGTTTTCTTAATCCATGAAGAAACATCATGATTTCACACTGAGTGTATTAATGGGTTTTGATGATTTAATTTTTCTACCTAGTGTTGAACAAGCCTTCTGTGATTTTGAGACCTGATGAGGTCATTGTAAAAGAGCTTGTACTTACACCTGTTTAAATTTTAAGAAAGTGTACTCAACAGACATGGAAATAAGAGGGTCAAATATATCTTGATCAGAGCTTTGCCCTCAACAGATCACAGCAGTTTAGCCGTAAGGCGGTGAGAGATAATGTTTCAAAGGTAAGACTGTGTGCAAACTGCTTTTGTCTTGCCAAGAGACTAATCTGATTAGCAGACCATTCTTTCACGTTTTGAGTGTAACACCTTAGAAATGAGACTTTTGGTCTCCTTTTCACTGAATTTCTACCAGTAGGAAGAGATGAACGGGTTGGTTTGTGCGCTTTCCACTGAGATATATAAGCAAAAGTAGAGCTGGTTTGTAGGTTATTTCAGCTGGTATAGCCTCTTTATGCTTTCTGTATCAAAAATAGGCGTTTATTACTTGGAAATCCAGTAGAGAGCTGTCCTTTAATCATTTAACTGTGGGATCTGACATGTTATAAAATGCACCTGTTAGAGACTGCTGGAATTCAATTAGCTCTCATGTGACTTTTGCAGCTGAACTAATGGGCTGAAAGGTTACACTGGGTAAATACAAGATCCCAAATTGATTCACAGAGAAGAAGTCTGGAGAAATGTCATGATTTCACTTTGTAAATTTTGGCCATACCACAGTAATCACATTGTTATTTTGCTTTAAATAGACCATGACTGGAGTGATATTGCTTATGTATTTAGAATTTTCAAAACAGAAGTCTTTTAGTTTATACTTCTCATGTTAAATGTGAGGTGCTTCTGAGTAGGAAACAAAAACCTCTGTACTACAATAGTTACAGTTTTATAAATGGTGACAATTTTTTCCCCACTCATTGTTTATGTTATTTGTCATATTTGACTAGTATAGCTGGACGTAGAGCAAATTCATTAAGAAGTTTACTGTGACTTGTTACAGGAAAACAACGGCTTTAATTAGCATGCTTAATATTAGTCTGTAATTGCATTATAACAATTTAATAATAAGATATAATTTTATTTTATGGCATATCTACTATATAAAATATTTTTTGATGGGTGTGTCCACCAAGGATTTTGCAGATTTCTTTCACTTCACGTTTTCTTTCGACATTCTGTAGCATGGTTTGGAATTGGCTGCATGATCCATTTCCTACTCTTTTATTGAACAAACAAAACTTTACTGGTTTACTAATATGACTGATTATAAAAGCTACATATTGGATCAGTTTAATGTAATCTTTTAGAATCTTTTGCATTCTGTTAATTTTAGATTTTATGTCTCGTAAACGCCAAATACTTGAGCTTGTAAAATGTACCTACATAGATCTACACAGTAAAGGTACAAAACCAGAATGTGAACAAGTTAATACAAAAAGTATTAGAAATCTATGTTAATATCTACATAATTTTTATTATCTTGTCAGATTTTGTCCAGTTTTCCAACTGTCAAGACTGAAGTTGTCAAACTTTGGTCTCTTGCTCCAACCCTTCTGCCTCCACAGCTCCCACAACTGCAAATTTTTCATGAGCTGTTGCTTTCCTAATCCAGAGATATGTTTTGCTTTTTATAAAGCCTATGAATAGACCTTGCTCTAAAATGACTGTCAGATCTTGTTTCCAGGTGGGATTCCAAGTGTATTTTGTTGTAAATAAATATGTATACGGATGTACAGCTGTGTGCTTTATGATGTATTAACTTGATGGCAACTTTGATTTTCCCCTTTTGGGAGAACCGGTGGAGCACTGCAAAATCCAGAGGGAAGCTGGAGTACCGTTGAGCTGTGGTCAAAGCCCTTCTGCCAGTTCCTGCTCACTGTTTGTCAGCCTCTGTGAGCAGAGAGAGAAGAGAGCTGGTTCATTACCTTGCCTCCTAAGTTATATTTTCAATAAGCTTGTTCAAACAAACCACCAACCCATTTCAGTTGAAACTTTCAAAATAAATTCAACCTGAGGCAGAATCCTGGCACAGAGAATTTCAGCCTAATGGGCTGAAGTCTGGCAAAGTTGTAGGTGGCTTCTGAGAGAAACATTAGGTGTGCTTCTAAATGGGACAGAAAAAGCCTTAAATCAAGAGGAATAAAAGAAAATCATTAAGTAGGCTGTTTTGTTACTGTGCACATCCAATATTAGCTGAGTTGATAGGTTATCTTGTCCTCCCCATGCTCTCCTGTTTTTAGATTTGGCCTTGTTTTGATTTTTTTAATTTATTTTTTTTTAAGCACAGTACAAAGCTAAGATGAAAGAGTAACCTTAGTAATATTTAGAATGGTTATTGCTCACTATTTCTTTCTCTTTGATTTTTTTTGGCTATGTTTTCTTTATTTATTTGTTCAAGATGTAACAAATTTTGACAGGTAAATGACTGTAAACTGTGGTTCTGTAGGATGAATTCATCCTTTATGAAGTTTACTAGTTCTTGAGCAAGAGAAACCTAACATTGCTGCTGTGTACTTAAGCTGCCTCTAGTCAGTGCTTGGAGACCTGCCACTCCCCGCTGGTTGCTGCTGTGGTTAGGAGCCTAAGTGAGACTAAAGCTATCAGGCAGCTGGGTATGACATTAATTCATACATCTTGAATATATCTTAGCACACAGTCTACTGAAGAACTGAGTCTACTCTTCTATTTGCGGGTTTCCTAGCAAAATGTGCCTCTATAAGTGTAAGAGCTTTTTTTTAAAATTAGATTTCTTTACTTTTAAAATTAATGGCTGATCTTTTTCTAATAGCTAATTTATTCTGTTATTTAGTCCATGGTATAATCTGGAATTTTCTGCCTGGAGCACCAGTGGCTTACGATACAGATGTCTTGTCTGTCTTGAGGATGGTACTGCACTATCTCAGGCCATGGAGTCCCCTTAAACAGTTCAAACAGTAAGACTGTCTGACCCCATAATGACTAACCAGGCAGCTTTCGCTGAACTTGAATCAAATGTCTTCCTAAGATCTATGTTAATTCTTACTTAAATACAGAACTTAAAAAGAAAACATAAAATTGAAGATCAGACAAGCAGCCGCAGAGTCATTTTGATCACTTTTACTACAATGAAAAAAATTGTAGTGCAAGAATTCATAACAGAAGAAAGTTCAGGATGTTCACGTTCACAATAAAATCAACATAATTTTATCACTGCAAGCCAGACATGCCACGTTGAAAATATGAAACATAATAAACCCTCTTTTTATAAAAGAAATTATTGAAGAATGACTGATGAAATACAAAATTACATCTTTCAGTCTTGTATTTCTGTTGTGAAAATGCTGTCAAATCGATGTCAACATTCAAATTAATCTCTCCTCCATCGTCAGTGAAGATCTGGGACATTTCCCTCTCCTCACCTGTTCTTTTTCTCTCTTGATGGTTGTGTTTAATTTGCACTAAGCTACTATGGAGACAAAGAAAGAGAAAGCAGCCTTTTCTAGTTTGTTCCAATTTTAGTCAAAAGCAAGGAGGAGTTGCCTCCCGAAGCACCGGACCCAAAGGCAAGGCTAATCAGAAGCTCAGGCACACCACAGCCCTACGCCTGGCTGTAAAACGCACCCAATTAAGGGGATACGTGCATGTCTGCAAGGTGCAGAAAGGCAGACACGGGCAAGGGGAGTGGCAGTGAGCCGCTATCCCTTTGTTTCCAGAGAGCTTCATTGGAACTAATTCAAGAGAAGTAACTTCTTTTGGGCACTGCATTTGTTGTCAAGCGGACAAGAAAGCTGGTTGCTCCTATCTGTTTCTGTGGAATGCAGAGAAATAGAGCATTGTACATTATCTGTGGCAGAAGAGGAAAGCAGCAAATACATTTTTGGCTCAGCTCATCAGTTTGTTCTCTGGACAAACACAGCCCAGCAAGACCTTGAATGGTCTCTGGTCACCTGAGCCATAAAGGCAGCAGCTCCTTCCTGGGTTGCAGGAAGGCTGGAAAGCTGGGGCGATGGCACTGCACCTCACCTCGTACTGTGCTGTACAAAATATCGTGTGCCCAGTGTGAGCCAAATTGATGGGGTAGCAGCAGGAGGAGATTCCTTGTCTCTCAGAAGTGTAGCTCCCCAGCCGAGTGCTGCCGTGACATGCACTGGTCCTTCCTACCCACTCCTGGGCACAGGGGTCTCCTCCCCTCCAGCCCTCCCTGTGTGCTCACGGGGCCTTACTGCCTCTGGGCTCAGTTTTACTAAGCCGTTTTCAGCCGGCAGCGTAGGAGGGCAGTTACCTCACCGTCAACCAGCAAGGGGAGAACTCCCACAGCAGCTGAGGTTCTCTGGAATACGCTCTTGGGCCATGTCTTCGTAGGCTCTAGGGCAGGCTCTCATCTGGTGTAAATTGTCAGCCTTGCTGCAGTCCAGTCAGCAGAGATCTGTCAAATTTGCACCGCCTGAGAAGCTGTTTCTGTGGTGACAACCCTGCGCGGTTGGGCCTGCTTTGTGTTAGAAGGTGACTGACTCAACCTCTTCAGAGACCTCTGAGCACAGCTCTCATTTTAGTTTCGGGAAAGTTTCTTTGAGGTTCATGTTAATGCTGCCACCAGGAGAAACTGTGTCTGACTTCAGGGTAGGAACACGTGTTCACCTTTTAAGTCCTCGTCAGGGTTTCTAAGACAGCCGAGAAGTGGCAGGATCTTTTAATATCCAGCGGAGAGGATGGCTTAGCAGCTGCCAAGTAGGAGCAGTTGACATTGCTTGGGAACAGGAGCAAGTGTTGCCTTTGCTCACTCCTCCTAGCTCCCTCAGCAGACTGAACATAATAAATATAGTGGTAAGAAACAAATGGTCTCCCCCGCTGATTTACTAGAAACTGGAGTGTCAAGTCTTCCTCTGCCGGATAAAAAATAGAGTGGGCAGGATGTGACGGGATTTCTAAAATAAGCTTTGCAGAAGGTAGAGTGCCTCTCAACCAGGATATGAGCAAGAGCATGGATATGATCTGAGAGGGGCACGACGGCGTGATGGGAAGCCCTGAGGAGGAGTGGGAAGAAAAAAACCGTGAGTGCTTGGTACAGAGCAGAGCATTTACAGTACCACTTCGTGGGGTGTTTGTGGTTTATGAGGTCTGCTGAGGCAGCTGCTGGATGCGTATTAGTGTATTATCACAGTAATAGATGATTGTTTAAATCCCTGTAATGTGCCCAATCCCAAGTAATGCAAAGAAGCAAATTTGGCCCCTGAGCCAAACAAGAAGTTGTGTTGCGGTTGTAAGACACGCTTACAAGGGTGGCACAACTCCTCACCACACACCATGGCGGGCGTGAGTCCTGTACGCAGCTCTGTGGGGAGGCCCCAGGTCTTTCTGCAAGAGGAAGGACACCTCCTGGGGAGGAGGAACACTCCCTTCCTTTGTCCTAGCAAATCTCCTTATTAACAGGGAAAAAAAAACCCAGGCATTCCGCACTTTTCATCCTTTAGTTTAGAACCAGACAGGAAAATGGCCTGGAACAGCTTCAAAAGCTAAGGTAGATCCTCATCTGGTACATGTAGTCAAACTCCCACTGATTCCAACTAAGTTGTAGTAATTTACCCAACAGAGGTAAAAATAGAGTGGTACCACCTGTCCCCATGAGAAGAATCTCAGTCTTTTCTTCCATACCTACACCTCAACGATTTCTGGGCAGAAATTATCATATAGGAGAACTACTCTGCCCTGTTTTGGCATGCAGCAAGCAGAGGAGTGATGGCAGAGGTGATGCTGGCCACCACAGAGCATGCTGAAAGAGAGCAGGGGAAGAGTGCATTTGCTCTGACCAACAGCACTGTGTCAGTGTCTGGGTTGAGATCGTGATGAGCAAGCTCAGGGTGTTCCTAACACCGCAGCCCTGGTCAGAACTTCATTAGCTAGAAATGCATTAAAATACAATCTCAGAGAATAAAGAGGGACTGAACAAGAATGCACAATCAGTGATGTAGTATACAGCTGTACCAAGCGCTTTCAGCAGACTCCGAGCTACCAAACGATAGCACAGTTTTGACTGAGTAGCTGGACTTCAGCGCGTTACCAACGGCACCAAAATCATCAGGCAGAGAGTTCCTATGGCTAAAGTGTAATTACAATATCAAAGGGATTTAGGAAAATGCTGTCACATCCCAGAGAGGAAACAGGCAGTTGGGGACCTGATGCCAGCATTTGAATGCACTCAAATCTAAAACCTATTTAGAGAGGCAGTGAAAAATAGCAATCCTGATTCAAGTTGGGGGGGNTCCTACAAACTGCAGAGTGATCCCTGGAGCTGTCAGACATGCCCCACGCATGAGTCAGAAAACAGTTACACAAGCAGCTTCTGTGCTCCGTGTTATTCAGCCGAGGAGAGGAGGCATTTAGGTCAGGTAGCAAAGGGCACCTGTCTAGCTGGGTGAAGAAGTTACGCTCCCTCTTCAGCATAGCAAAGTACCTGAGTAGCTACTCTGTGGTGGAAATATTCCCAATAAATTCTATATTGCTGTCTAAAAGGGAGTTATAGTTATCAAAAAGAAATACTTTCTACATGTATTTTCAAGGGTTTTTTGTCCAGCATCGGTAAAGGAAGGTGTCTGATGATGTAATAGCATACAGCTAAGACCTTTTCTTTTAGCAGCCCCATTGGTTGTAGCTGGGGTGTGTGACTGGTAAGATGATCCTCTGGACACATATTTTTGGAGACGTTTCGGTCAACTACCATGCAGCCAGTAGCTTTAGGGCCAGTAATTAAATTACTGAAGGCTTTTGTTTTGAAGTATGTGCTCCTCTATATATCTTTCAGGGCTAGCCATGTGCGCAGGGGTTTGTAACCAAACTGCGATTCTCTTTCTTGCTTTCAGAGGTCTCATTACAGGCTGCCGGCTCCGGCAGCCAGCTCCCTGCTTATTTCGGATGACCACATCACTCAGCAGAGGCCGAACAGAGCAGACAAGTCAGTCAATGAGTGGGTCACAAGGAGTCAAAATGTACATTTCTTCCTCTGAGGTAGAGGGTTTTAGCCGTTAAGGAATCGTGGAGTGTAACTGTTATTTTGAGCCTGAAGGGGTATTTGAGCTCCAGCAATTCTTTGCATAGATACTTTTTCACAGGAGCCAAAGTCAGGTTTCAGAAAGCAGCAGAACATAATGCGGAGTTTCTGTAGGTTTTTCTGAGATGAAGGCTGCAGAAAGAATCAACACTTTAGAGTCTTGGTCAGGGTAGTTTGTGTAGTTTTCTTGGCTTCCTTACTGTTTAGCCAGTAGATTTTAGGGCTAGCAATTTAGTTGTGGAGGACTTTTGTTTTGTGTCCGCTTTGTGGTTTATTCCTACAATTTGGTTGCCATCCTGCTAGGACTATGCTAAGAAAACTATTGTGGGTTTTTTTGTTGGTTTGGTTTTCTTTTTCTTTCTCTTTTTTTTTTTTTTTGTTCTTCTAAACAGCTTCAATAATTTTTCCTCCTGAAAACATTGATATGTGCTTACTAAATATGATGTTCAACTCCTCAAGTCAAAGGACAAGCTGAGGTCAAGGGAGTTTGCACCAGCTGAGGATCTGGCCCCTGACTTAAAAACAGAAAAAAGGAAATACCGTCCAAAGCTGACTTCTCTATTACAGTGCTTCAGTCTATATGAAATGCTTTGAGGACATGATATTGGGATCTTTTTTTTTTTCTTTATTCCAAGAGGATCAAATGCAAGAAATAAATAGGCATGCAAAGCCTGCTTCCCAGGTTATTCGGGTCTCGGAGCTCTGTTGTGTCCTGCTGCAGAGTCTTTCCTTTTGCTTTGGTAAAACATCAGAGTGTAGAGGGTGACCCTGCGCACTTGTTTCAGATGAGTGTAAACAGAAGATGATATTACTTGTCTGAATGAAGTGGACTATCCCATGGAGGAGAATAATAGCTGTCTCCTGGAGCTGTTTTTCTCAAAAAGACTGGTGAGGACTTAAAAGTCAAAATACCCAAGAAGAGGGTGAAAGTTGATTACTTTAAGGATTAAACTGTTACCCTGGTGAAGTCAGCAAATACTGTTTCTAAGCAATGATTTCAGTGTCTCTTGAGCACTGTGAATCTGAACCGTGCAATTGGGAATGTATTTCTTAAAGATATAAATATAATTTTATTGGTTTTCTAAAATGTTATTTGGTGTTTTGACTTCAATAAAGTACATTCTGGAGTGGTGTAAAAAATCGACTTATGCAGGGAATTTCATCTGCACGTGTGTTTTCAAAATATGTAAAAAGCTAGAAATATGTGATTAAAAAAATTGTACAGCTTTTAAATCTGCATCAAATTGCAAAGAATTGTGTTCTGTTAAAAATGTACTTGCTCTTGGTGCAGATTTTTTCCTAGTTATCCTTTCTTGGAATTCCTTGGAAGAGACAGAGCAAAGCACTGTTGCTCTGGTAACATCTAGTTAGGTAGGGAGAGATTTTTCACAAAGTCTTGATTATTATTTCATCAAGAAAGTAGGTAGATATTAAAGGTTACCCAGATGGTTTATATATTTCTATAATAATCTTGTTCATAGAAACTCTCACAAAGAAAATAATTAATCATAAACATACTGTGATCCCCCTAAAGCAGTGACTGTTTTAAGTTGAAATCCCATAATGGCTATGACCTCTAACCCTGATGTAACTGTTTCTGTCCTAGCCACTAAAGTGGCTGCTCATGAAAGGCCATCAAATACAGAAGTAAATGCAAAGGTTAACAAAGTTAGTGGACCAAACAAACTTGATACTGAGAATGAACTTTCACATGTAGCAAGAAAATAAATACCACTCTCCCAGACTGATCTACACAGGAGGTTTGAGATGCCAAAATATTAAACGTTATTAAGCGCATAATCTCTATTTTACAGATAAGTGTTTACTCTGGGGGTTACCATCCTTTCATATTGATAAAATGTCTTCACTCAAATTAAAGAAGAAAAAAAAAAGTTCATGCACTAATGTGTTTTCAGTGAGATGGTTTTTGCTCTACACTCCAAATGAGCACTGGTAATTGGTTTGGGGAAGAGAAGGGATTGCACGGAAGTGTGTAAATCTTAAGCAGTTTTTGTGAGTGGCCCAGTTATTAACATGTCATTTCATTTTTAAACCCCTCTCCAAGGTGAGATATTTGCATGATATTGTGCTTCAGGGCTCTTATTTTTTAAGGGATGGTTATTCTTTTCAACTTTTTAGTGTTCCTTTTCCCCACAATAGATGAGGAAAATGTAATTTACCTCTCTAGTGCATTGTCTGTTGTGGGAGCTTTTTTACTTCAGAAATACAGAATACTACGTGAAGCTTTTCTGGCTGAGTCCAGCAGGTCAGGACTTTGTAGTTTGCAAGCACGAAGCAAGCATGCAAAGGACTAGAGTATAGGCAGGTTTCTATGTGAGATGTACCGCGTATGCGGTAGTAGCGAGAAAAGGCATCTTTCACGCATGCAGTGTTTCCAGCTGCCTTTGAGGAACAGTGTGGGATTCAGTAGTCTGAAATTTATAGACCTCCCCCATACTGGCAGAGAGACACCCACCAGCACCAGGGTGTCAGTGGCTGCTGCCCTGACCTCCAGCCGCCCACGGCGTCCTTCGGTGGGATCCAGCTGTCTCTGCTGACCTCAGCACAGCTGCACCTCCTGCCTGGAAAAGCAAAATTCTCCCTCCTTACTCAGAAGTGGTCCTTAGCATTAGGAAGAAAGTTTCCTTTTCACCATCATGATCCTGTGAACATGCATAAGACTGCCAGGAAGCTAGTCCCGAATGGGAGAACAAAAAAGGCAAGCTCTTTTTACGAGTTTTGAAAAGAAAACCAAAAACTTTCCCATTAATTTAATCAACTTGGTATCCTAAGCCCCCGTCAGAAAAGGACATTTTTTGGGCCACTGTGGAATAAATAATTCAATGATGAAAAGAGAAAGAAATGTTGATTATATATAAAACTTGACAGTTGAGGAAACTATTTCCCTGGCCTACAAAGTTGTTTTTCAGGTAGATCAAAAAGAGTTATTTAGTTCTACACAATTTCCAGTTTTAACAACATTAAATACCTTTTCTTCAGTTAGATATCAGTCTTTGAAGATTTCGAAATTGTTATTCCTGTGGGGAGGAGGATATTGAATAATTCCTACCAGTTATGAAACTCAATATTCTCCAGATGGTTATTGAGACAAGCTTTTATACACCATTGTAAAATGGGTTTAAAATATCCTGTGCTGTGATTGACTAAACAAGTCACATGGCTACTGCATACAAGCTTGAACTTCTTTTTCGACTAAATGACCTTATTAAAACCATAAACAAAAACGGTACTTAAAGGCTGGCTTTAAAGCAGCAGCTATAAATCCTAGATTTATTGTAGTACTGTTCTGTTATTTGTTCTAAAAAGACAAAAAACTAGGAAGGCTATTCTGGGTATGAAATTATGCCCTTAGTAATCAATTGGTTATAAAAAGATGTGGTTCATGTGTTTACACAGTCCTCCAACTTTTTCTTCAAATGACATAACAAAATTACATGTGTTCACAACCTAAGCAATGTCAGGTCACATCAGAGCTTGAGCCGGCAAATGTGAAGGAGCATAACACTACAGTAAGGATGAGTTGTCCTCAAGCAACACTCTGTCTTGTCTTTCAGGAGAAAATTTGTTCCTGAAGTGGTTCTAAGCATTGTTCTCCATAAAGCCCTCCTGCTCACCCATGATTTAGTGCCTGTTTGTGCCAAAGAGGTAAACAGCTCTAGCAAAGACTTGGCAACCCATGTAATACAAAGAAATAGTCCCAGGAAGGGGGATCTTGCCATCTAACTGGGCTGTCTGCTACGGGTGGCAGTGGTTGTTTGGCCTGGTGCGAGGTGGGATGAGGGATTTCTTGTCCATCCGGCTGCTAACACTCTCCCCCTGCTTCTGTTGCTCACCGTGGGGTGGCTGTGTCCCACTCAGCCAGGTGGAATCCCCCTGACCTGTCACCACTTCTCTCCGTGCACAGACAGAGACTGCAGCACAAGCCAGAGCAAGCAGAGCAGAAACAAGGGAATTACGTGGGAGAAGAAAAAATATGCTTAGAACCTCAGCTCCCTGACCAGTGCTTGCACTGCAGAGTTTGCTGCACCTCGGGGGTGTAACAGCAGGCACCTTTCACTCTTTATCTCATGTACCATAGAAACACGCCTACCAAAATTCTTTTTCTGTATTCATTGGGATGCTGCTTCTGTAAGTTTCCTACCAGAAATGGATGCATTTCGAAACAGCTAAACTATCCCCTTAGGTTTTATGTGTGGGTTAGCAGTCCCAGCTTACAAAATTAATTGCCCCCATTCAAATAAGCACATGATTCAATTTAGGACTTCTTTGTTGCAGCTTATGGATCTTTTTTTTTTCAGGGTGAGAGGGTACACAGGTAAATTATAAGGGGAAAGGCTGTGAAAGTGCAGACTGGTTTTAACATAGAGAATAGCTCTGTGGCATATTCCTAAAGCAAAAGAAACCCTGACATTTCCCTTGATGGGAACCAGTGCTTCTCCCTGTCACTTTTGCATTGCATATGGCTTATGACAATGAAAATATTAGAGATTAGCGTTAACGAAAAGAGCTTCAATAAAAAACATAGCGATGGGAAACATATACAGCGATTTGTATTTCTTTAAGAAATGTGTTTACATGAAAGGGAAACAGGAAGACCCATAAAGTGGTTGAATCTGGTACTACACTTAAAATCAGGCTGCTGAGATTTTTTTTGAGCGATTTTATTTTTTCCTCTTCAGCAAATATTCCGGTTGTAGCATAACTCAACTCACTTATCAACACTTATTTTTTTTAGGTTATTTAGTGTGCCTGGGTTTCAGACTTTCAGTTTAATATTGCTAACAGTCTTAGTAAAAACCCCAGGATTAGCAGTGTATTTGAACACCTGCAAAGCTCATTTAACGACTGGAATAGCAAAAGTTGCAAAATTCAAAATATATTTAACATATTTGTAGTTTGAATGTTAACCACAGCTGCTTAATGCTGTTCAAGAGACTTGGAATGTACATATTTTATACATCCCAAGGAACAGCTATGATTGATGTCCTTTCATGTCAACTGTTTGATTTGCTGAAAGATGGAACCAAAAATACAGCGGAAGGGGGCAAGTCTGGGAAGAGCTGCCAGGCCAGCAACCTTGTTTATTAAAAGAAAAAAACCTATCCAAGTCTGGCACGCTTCTAAATCTTAATTGAATTCAATAGGAAATTGTGGGGTGATTTAAAAAAAAAAAAAAGAAAAAAAGAAAAGAATATAAAAAGCAAAAAATAATAAAAGCAGGCCAAAAAAAAGAGAGAAAAAGGTTTATTGTTTTACTGATTACAATCACACTGATGATCTGTCTTATCATTCAGCCATATGGAAGTCTAACAGATGCCTCGTACACAGCTCTAAATATTTGATGTCCAGGTATTTTACTATCCTTCCACAACCAGAATTTTCAATGGATCATTCACAAATGTTGCAGAGAAACACACTTTTCTGTGATCGTTGGCACTGACAATATCATTTTCCATACCAGACTCAATGATTAAGCCAGATACACTATGCTCACTTTTCTTTTTCATCCTGAGGAACTGGTTCTCCTCATATTTATACTAGCTGTGACTCCTCCAGCTCAAAAGATTTTACTTGAATTACTTCTGATTTATTTGGTGAAGGGGAAGAGAGGGGGGAAGAAATAAAACCTATTAAATATTTCTTTTCAATATTGGTAGATATAAAGTATTTTTGTCCAGTTTTCAGCCAGTTCCAGCTCTAACCAAAACCATCACTATGCACAAATTCTTTAACATTTGATTTTCTAGGAACTTTTGGTCTTCATCTCTGAACAGACACTGGAGTAACAGGCAGTCATGGAAAGCCTGCAAAGTAAACACAGGCTGTATCCTTTTCAGTTTTACAGGGATACTTTCTAAATTCTTTGCTAGTTAACAAATGCCATAGACATTCAGCTAAATATGCTGGCAGCCAGGTTATATGTCTTGCATTCTTAGATTTCAAGCACCCATCTAGAGAAAAAAAAGATATTGTAGAGCTTTTAAAAAAATCTACAATAGATTTTCACACACATCCTTGAGGCCATATGTAACTTGGGCAAACTGTTGAACAAGCAAAAGCTGGAGACAGTAGTGTTCACATACCTTAGTCTAGACTTCTTTTGTGTCCAGTCTGAATCATCAACTCGTCACTTAGAAGAAGCATGCATGAACAAAGACAAATGAGGACAACAGAAAAGTTGAACTACTTTGTGGTGTGATCTTCATCACCTAACATATCTCTACCGTGGGAGACATTTTAAGAGGAACTGTAACTGTTGTGTCTCTTCGCCCTAAGTATTGCTTGGTATAAAAAAACTTAATCTCTTTCAGTGATGAAAGTGTCCCATTTTAATAGATATGGGCATCTTCATTCATTCATAAGTACTTATTTTTTTTTAACTACAGCCACTCAATATATTGAGAAAGTCAGTCACACTGAGAAAGCTCTAGACATTTCAAAATTCAGCACGCCAAGAGCTTAGTAACACAGGTGGCTTACCCCCACACTCCATTCACTGGTTTCCCTGCAGAATACAATGTCCAGATCAATGTTACTATTCTGATACTCAAAGCCCAGTATGAATTTGGCTACAGTTAGATGACGAATCAACACTTCCCTTGAGAATAGGACTTCCCACCAACAGCTATGTTTTTCTGGAAGAATAAAATTGTGCACATTCCAGGGAGGTGTTTGAATGCAAATGCTAGGGGAAAAAAAGGAGAATTCAGAACAAAATCCAAAAAGTAACTGTGTGATGTTGTTTTGCTCAGTAAAACCTGGATCGCACGAAGTGTTGAATAATTTGGCTTGAAGTATTGAAAAATATAGCCAAAACTGTTTAAAACTAAGTCTACAGCTTTACTTCAAACATGCCACTCAGGTATGTGTTTAATTACTTTTTCCAGGATCATTTTTTGCCAGCATCTTGAATAATCAAGCTTTATATTCTTATTTTATATACCTAAATACACAGATGCCAAACACACCCATCTAATGCACGTAACAGTCAAGCCTTTTGGGGAGGACAAAGGAGGCATATTTATGATAATGTTTTGTATTTCTTGTTTCTGTTTCAGATATGTTTTATTTACCTTTTTTCCTTGTAAAGTTTATAGAAGTTTTCTTCTGTATAATAAGGTAATTTAATAACATGTTGTCAATGCTCTTCTAATTTTTCACAACAGGAATATATTGAAAATTGATACTTGCCATATGCTGATGCAAGATCATGTATGTGTACACGTGTGAGAATTTCAGCTATATTAATTAGTAAAGTATATTCTTAGTAAAAAATTATAGTAGTAAAGCATAAGTTGTCCATTAATGATTATTGAACAAAACCTGTTAAAATTCCCATCTAAAACAACATATTTTCATGATTTCTGCTTGCTCTGTCAGAGCTACAGAACACTGCCTAAGTAGAGCTTTTGTTGCCTTTACTCATATCAATGACATTTATGGAATCTGTCTTTTTTTGGCCCTAAATATGATACACGTGTCTAAAAGACCAAGGGAATCATTTATAGCTGCAAGTTACTCTTTGCAATTTAGCTCAAAATCAGGTATATGACTATTAAATTATATGTTAACTGTAATCAGGTTATTCCCTCACTTTTGAAGGCTTGAGTGCATTAGTGAACATTTTTGCATGTAATTGTCTTATTTTATTTTGAAGCTCAGTCTTTGAAGCTCTTTTGGACTGAAACACCCCACCGGCCCTCTTCCAGATAAAAACGTGCAAGTTCCACAATCTGGAACTAATTGTCCAGACACCATCTGGAGGTCCTGTTCCTTGGTGGAAGCTGCTGTAATCCTGTGGCTTTCAGAGCAGAAGTGGCATTTTACCGTATCCTTAAGCTCTCAAAATATTTCAAAAATGTTTCAAAATATTTCCAAATATATCTGCCAGCTGGGGGCACTTGGAAGTTCGCCATGACTATACACACTTACAAGCCTGTATCCAGTACAGTCTATTTCAGGTAAATACTGTCCTAAATGAGAAGCTGGGCAGGGCATTGGACAGATCTACTGAGATGGGAGCAGTGTAGGTGAAATTTTCTGCATCCGGTTGCATAGTTGTTCCAGGGCGTTGCTTCTTTCAACCTATTTTTAGCACATCTCTTTCTCAGGCAAAATGCGGAGGTTCTGTGGGTGGCTGATCCTCCCACAAGAACATAGCCCTAATTATGTCCCACCTTCTGGTATGTGAGGAACCCCCACAAAATGGTGCTCTTCTCTAAATCCTGGACTTCCCTTTTATTCAACAGGCCATTAATTTTTCTGCAAGAAAACCCTTTATGGGAATGGGTTTGGCCATTAACAAACATGACAGGTTTCCAACTTCAACGTTTCAGCTACTTAAGGATTATGATGAGAAAGCAGCTAAGGACAATCAGTGGAAAATTTATGTGAAAAATGAGGACCTTAGGATTTCTTGCATTATATTTTTGGGTTCAGGAATTCATTGCTTTGGAGAGAAAAGTATTTGAGCCAGGAAAGGATGGTCTTTTGTGCCCAGTGCCTCAGTTGCTAATAACAATTTGGAGTTTTTCTAAGGATTACCTTGGTCCTTGTTAAACTCACAGACTGCTTATTATTTCTGAGTGGAACATTTAAACCTCAGGCCAGTGCCCACCAAAACCAGCTAAAGGCTTTGCATTTTCTCTAATGGGTTTTTGACTAGCCACTTAATGGTGAGAGGAAAAGTCTTTTCTTCTGTACCATCTACTCAAATTTCAGTTTTTGAATGCTTACTCAACCCAAAGTCGGCTTTACTCAGAAGAAGGCTAAACAGTGCCTCTCACTGAGAAGAAATTCCAGTTCAAAACACATTCTGCAGCCGTTCAGTGGTTGGTCAGTCAGGGGGATGGGGATGTGTGTCCGGAAATTGCACAAGTGCTTTTCTAATACAGATTTCTCACATACAAAAATGTTCAAATCATTTTCATCCAGACTTTCAAAGAGTCAGAGTGGAACACTGCTGTCCAAAAAGAGAATTTCTAGCAAATTTTGTCCATGGGAAAATTGGGGTTTACAATGGAAATAATTTTGTAAGCAACAATGGCAGCAGCTGTTGCTTGTGTTGCTCCCCTAATAATAAAATCCTTTAGGAGTAATTAACCATGTTCAAAGATGAAAACGTTTCAGGCAAAAATAAAATAAAATAAAATGTTTGTTTTACTGAGATTCCTTTTACCCCCAACTGGTTTTGTATAATTAAATCTATCCACAAGGAAATGTCTTAGAAGTGTTTTTGGTTGTTTGTTTAAACTTTTTACTTTTTCATTTGTTCCCTCTACATGCTATCAGGCCAAGTGCTGCTCTCGGTCACGAAGGTTTGAATGCAGAATAACCATGTTAATATCAGCCCTATGAAAGCCAGCTCCAGAGACTAGTGAAATCTCTTCAACAGTGCTAGGTGAAAGCTATTTTGACACTTAACATTGATCTGCAACAAGAGTTGTCTTCTTGCTGCTTAGTCATTCATGAACAGGTTTATTACCATTATCACAGTAGTCACTGTTCCTTTAACCGTATTGCAGTGCTTTCAAGCTGGTAAAATTTCTCCTCTTTACCCAAAGCCCCCCTATGTTTTTTGTGGCATCCAACTTTGTTGTCTTACTTTCTCACAGCAATTCATCTCATTCAACAGAAGTCACATCCCCACCGGTAGGTTCATTTAGACTGAAGATATGTCTAAAATTCTGCATAGAAAAAAAAAAGTTAATTTGAATCCTCCAAGGATTTTTAAATTATTCTTGAGATAAAAGAAATTCAAACGAAACACTGAAAGTTTAACTAACCAAATAAATTTTCCTGAAAGAAGCTCTGAAGAAATTTGTAACTGGCTTTTAATCCATGTTAATATTGCTCATTAACTCTCTAACTCTTCTGCACTCACAGCTACTGTGACCAGTTAGTATCATAATACTATCATCATGAAGTGAATATTAGCATTTTTATCAGCAATATGATTAACTACTCTGGAAAACTCATTCTTGCCCTGTGAATGAAATTATTCAGATGTACTCTTTTTTGTGATCCTAGTGAATGTAATACATGAAAAAGAAAAGGAGGTTTGTCACTCATTAGACTTTCCAGATATAAAAGTAAGGAGCCAACTGTCATTTATAGCTTGTCTGAAGGTAAAAACAATCTTAATAGAGCTAGCTCGAGCAATACAGGTCTTCCTTCCTTCCTTCCTTCCTTCCT
Source organism: Psophia crepitans (assembly GCA_013399095.1). Lineage (NCBI taxonomy): Eukaryota > Metazoa > Chordata > Aves > Gruiformes > Psophiidae > Psophia > Psophia crepitans. The sequence continues at coordinate 80,626 of VWZZ01008227.1, forward strand.
TCCTTCCTTCCTTCCTTCCTTCCTTCCTTCCTTCCTTTTTCTTT
>VWZZ01008227.1:84171-128980 GCA_013399095.1 Psophia crepitans
GAAGGAAGGAAGGAAGGAAGGAAGGAAGGAAGGAAGGAAGGAAGGAAGGAAGGAAGGAAGGAAGGAAAGGAGGAAAAATAAATGCACCAAAAATTCTGTGCCCTGGTGTAGTAGGACAATCTGTGCTTTCCTGTTCAGATCTTCACCCCTTTGGGACCACAAGTGTACTGCGAGGATGCAACTAGCCCCTCTCTTACCTACTTTACCGTCTGCTAGCTGCAGCACAGTTCCTATACCTGCATGAAAGGCAGTACAGTCTCTTTGTACGGCAATTAACGTCTACTATGTTGAGCTCTTTCTAGGAGATGCTTGAGAAATCCCATCTATCATCTTTGTTTAGAAGCAGGGCCAGAGGAAGTGATGGAGGACACACAGGTACTCCTAGAAGAAATGCAGTGTTAGATGGAGAATGGACTGATGACTAATAGGTATTTCCTACCATTCTTTCAGAAACCATTCTTCTGTTAAATGCAGACCTTGGTTTGCCTCAGGTTAGCTTTAAGTAATGGAAATATCCATTTCTGAGAGATTTATTACCTAATTCTGTAATAAAAAGGTAGACTATAACATCAGCACTCTCTACCACCGATTACCTGCTCTTTTCAACACTTACTTTCAGCATCCAGAAAATGCAAATCTGTACCTGTTACAGGATTCAGAATTTTGGTCTGGTCAAAATCACTTGACATGTTTAAACATTAAAAAGTAATATTCTGAAATGTGTAAATGTTAAAACCACAACTTCCACATAGTAATGTAGTATAAATATAACAAACCTGGTCTGTTTAATAAATGAAATGGTATAATGTTAACTGGAAAGGTGGATTACATTCATTTAACTGCTTCCTATTTTCAGTATTTATTACAAAAACATTGTATGCTGGTGGGTTTTAAAATGCCCTTATCAAAAACAAGTATAAGGACACAATTTTGACTTTTTTTTTTTAATGTATTAAAGAAAGATTTGGTTTGTGCAAATATTCCCTCTACTTATGATGGGGTATTGTACTGGAACTGGTAACACAGCTTCAGATGGTAAACCTTGGGAGAAGACAGACCAATTAAAGAACTGATACGGTAAAAATTGTGGTTCCATTTTTCAGCTCAATTGAAAACTTTGTAACAGGACCCCAGGATGAAGTCAAATACGACTGTACTGGCATTTAAACTGCATAAGGATTGTTTCATCTTGCTGGAGTGGTGTAAGAGGATGAGACATGAATGAGAATCCAGCCCAAGATGTACTGTGATATATACTCTTTACAAAAGAAATTAACTCATTTTCCTGATCTTCAGCTATTTTCTTTGGTTGTTTGCCTACAATTTCATCACGCAGCACGCATATGTGAAAGCTATTCAGTTTTTGTGACACAAAACCCAGCCCTGAATAGACTACAAATATAAATGTGTTTGGTGGCCCCATCACAACTCTGGAAGGGAAAAAAAACAGGGGATTCACCACAAAACCACTATACAGCTCAACAAAATGTGCAGTTCTGCTTTTGAGACTGTCAGACATATTACATATCAGTACTGATTTGAGGGCCAGATTGCTGGCTATAGCTCAGGAGTGCTCAGTGCCATTCCAGCTGCAGGGCACAAAGGCAGCTTTAAGTCAAGTTGGCACTCCCCCTCCACTAACACTTAGGAGACCCCTCTCCAAATTTCCCCTTAGCATAATTTATACTATTCTGAGGGGTCGAGAGCTCTAGGAAGGAGAGCCAGAACCCAAAGATGAGTTGTGCATGACAAAATCCAAGGCACACGCTATCCTTCAGTTGCAAGTGTACCTTTAAACCACTCTATTACACCATGAACACAGTAGCACTGTAGCATTTGGAACAACTTCTTTCATAATGATTTAAAAATTGAGGATTCCTCTACCCACTCCTCCAGTGACTTGCCAAACAGGAATTAGCAGAGCTCTGCAAGGATATAGAAGTACAAAGGTACTTCAGTGTGCTTGAGATTGAGGCTGTGGGTCTAGACTTTAGGGAGGTTTGGTATTGCATGGTTCCCCTGCCTGTGTGATTAACCTTTTGCTTTCAAGAGGACTATATTCACACTTACTAAGACAAAATTGGACTGTATACTTCACTGCAGTGTTGGACCAAAATACATAAATTCAATTTTAATAACCTTACTTGGGTACACAAACAGAACTCGGTATCTCTTGATTATCAGACCTGGCTTTTCCTGAAAAAAATTAGCCCATGCAGTCTTCCACTGCTACTAGTACTTGAGCCAGCTCTGGTGTAATGTAGTATAGACCTTAGATTACAAGTGCTTCTGCGACCTGCTTCCAGCTGATGTAAATCAATATAGTTCCACTGAGGTAAATTAATAATTGAAACCCTTAGCTCATGAGTTGAGCTACAGTGCTTCGACCAGGCAATCACTCTTTACTTCTATTTATTTGGTTAGAATCAGGCAGTGCTAATGAGATTATAGCCTGGGGATTAGGAAATGCCTTTTCAGAAAAGTATGCTGAATTGAAGAGAGACAACTGACATGCTAACCATACACAATGTCAGTGGAACACGCAGACCAATTTAATCAGATTAATGAACTGCGGACCACTCGGCATGTGCTCCAGATAACATTGTGCAATAGCAGTGGCCATAGAGAAAATAGTACATCTAAACCAACAAATTAAGGAGTTGGTCTTTAATTTGTTGTGTTGTGCAGTTATGGACGTGTTCATACTTTACTCAAAAGCACACACATAAACAAATATTAATCACAGGTTTTTGTTATATCTTCATGTAAATACACTGTTGTTTCTTTTTCCTGCAAGTGGACAAATTTAATTTCATCCTCCTAGGAAAAAGATGTCTGCTATGCTGTTTTTCATTTACCATTTGGTCTGTCTTTTGGAATACAACTGACTGGACTTTGGAAGTGTTGCTTGCTCTACTGTTATCACTGGACACAAGCTGCAGTTATAGAATCCATCCTCTGGGTGTTTATCCAGTTACACAGATTAGAAGTGACTAATAAGTATGAAAATTTCATGCTTCTCTTCTCTGGTACAAATGGTTTGGGAACTGGTGAGAATGGGGATTTTGATTCCTCATTCAGATAGAAATTGGAAGTAGAAAATTAGGATCAAAGAGTCTGTAAGTGATCTGTATCCATTTATAATAGTTGAGGGGTTTGCTTCTGAGTTCCTGATGTCTCCCAGTCTCAGGCAGAAATGAGTATGTACTTCCAGTACTTCATGGAAAAGATATCAAACGCAATAGCACTTCCATGACAAAAGTGTGAAAAGAATCTCCAAGAAGCAACATACCAGGTTAATGAAGATCAAGGCAATGTTTCCCAAGGGAAAAAGGTGCAGTTCAAACAAGATCACACTATATTATGTAATCAAGCAAAGTTAAAGATAAAATAGTTCCTTCCCCCCCTAATATTAGGTCTGACTGAGGTGAAATGTATTTGTATTATTGCAATGGTCGTCATGATTGTCACCCCCTAGAAAGCATTGTGGGAGGGCAACTACTCTACAGATCTATTTGGCCATGTCTTCAGAATAAGCACTGCGGCTTGTGGAGTTATTTATCTGATCATCCTTTAACCACTGAGGTGAGTCAGTTAAGTAATCTACTGGCTCTGTCCTGTTGGGCCTCTCAGTTTAGTCTATCTTTGCATTTCCAGCAATTTCCACACAGCTCGTGCTTGCCCATCATCTACAGTAAACCCCTTCCTGCTGCAAGGTGCTTCCTGCAGGTACGAATAGAACAGAACAGAACAGAACAGAACAGAACAGAACAGAATAGAATAGAATAGAATAGAATAGAATAGAATAGAATAGAATAGAATCATTAAGGTTGGAAGAGACCTCAAGGATCATCCAGTCCAAGCATAATGCATCATGAGCCATCCTGGCACTTTCCTCTGTGATTCACCTGCTTACTTATTATCATCACCAGCACAGCCTAAGGCTTTGTGAAAGAGTTAATTAAACTACCCTTAGCTACAACCTAGCTGTACTTCACTTAGTAGTAAGTATGCAAGAGACAAGGAGTGTGTTAATCTTAGAAGTCTTTTCAGTGATTCCAGTGTGGTTTAGGACTGATGAACACTGCCATTTACCCTATCAGAACACTTCTTGTGTTTTGAGCTTCATGAATCTTGTGGCTAGATTTTCATAGTGTTAATATTCCCTGAAATGCAAATGCCAAAATAACAGCTGCTGAGTTAAAATGGGAATGATTTGCTAGTGAGACGGTGTAAGGATTATGAACTGAAGGAAGAAAAACATTCACTGTTAAACAATGTATTTTGGTTTTGAATGGTTAAATTTATGAAGGATTTCTGATACAGGACCACCAAGCTCATCTATGTCCAGTTGGTAGATAATGTGCATCAGGATTGTTTGACAAGGAGTTCTAAGCAGAAATAATTTAAAAAGAGAATATCTACCAGCTGTGCCTACCATGTATGGCAGGATGACCCCAAAGACCTGAAGCTAAAAAAGCTGCAATTCATGTGCTGTAAAAGTGCCCTTGCTACTGGCTCAGGGAGTACCTTCAGTTCACCGTTAAAGCAGCTCTACAGACCATGCTCACCTGCAGTGTGGAGGGCTTCAAGCCTCTATCCATTGCAGCTACTCCCAAGGTGCCAATACTGGGGCAAGAACAACTTCATGCTTCCTTTTGCCTGGAGTCCCCAGGACAGCAGTCTGTCTTTCTCTCGCCATAGACAGAGCAGAGCTAGTCAACCCAGTGTCTCTGCCCCAGCAGGAAGCCAGAGCTTTATGGCAAGCACTGTCTGGTACAAGGGAGATGTAGCTTTCTCCATTCAGGTTTCTTCACCTTAGCATTGCCAGGACAGACCAGTCTCCAAAAACTGGCACTGTATTCACCCCAGTTCTGAGATTCCTCACATTCTACCACGGCAGTGTAAAGTGTCCATAGCCCAGATTTCTGAGAAAGCAATTATTTTTGCAGGTGTCTTGAAAGTCTGGTATTCTCTACCTTCATCTAAAGTTAGCCAAAATACCGAAACTGGTGATTTAGCATCCTGCCTAACCTATACGAGACACAGATGCCCTTGCAGGCCTTGACCCTGGAAGGTACATGCTGCAGGAAGGGGATGGAAAGGAAGCAGCCAACAGACCAGATGAAGGCTGAATCAAAGTACCGGGGTGGGCTTACTCCAGGGAAGAAGATTTAGAGCTGCCTGCCAGGATGCTTATAGCAAGGAGCTGATTCCAAAGAAGACTGCCTCTATTCTTCAATAAGACCTACTCAAAGGAGTTTTGAAAATAAATTAGAAACACGATACCTCAGTATGCAGAGCTGGTGTAAACCTTCAGTGTCAGCTGATTTTGTTGAATGCATAGTGAAAGAAAAAAAGAAAAAAGGACTTGATAGTTAACATCTACTGAAAAATAAATCTTTGACAAGTAATTTGAGCCAGCGTAACTTTACTCAGCAGGAAAACAGGAAAAGTCATTATTTGCCAAAACAAATCTTTCAAAATCTGATAATGTTTAGGAAATAAACAGCTCAATCAACAGACTCAAAAAAGTTCAGGCAATTTCCTTTCCTGAAATGAAGTTGGACTATGTCAAGCAGAGCCACATAAGGTGCTGCGGTTGTGAAAAGACATCCCCTAGGACATCCTCATGCTCTGAGTGCTCTTGAAGAAAGGGGTTTCATGGAGACCACGAATGGGCATGTGCAGCGTATGTCTCCTCCACGCGGTTAGCTGTTTGGCATCTGTATCGTTGAACTAAAGGCTATGAATTCACCTCTGCATTTTTACATGAGATGAGATATTTATCCTGTTGTGAAGTTCATGCTGTAATCCATTACTTCTAATGAGTTAACTCAATTATAAATGATATGATATAAATGATGATTGCAGTTAATTGAAGGCAATATCCTTTACTACTGTATGAATCAGCAGTGGAGGAGTCAGAAGGGATTCTGGTTCTGATTAAGCTCTGATTTTGGCCAAAGGCTTTCAGTAATTTTTGTCTTTTTTTTTTTTTTTAATTTGAATTCTAGCCAGCACCTGTTAGATAACAGAAGAGACTGAAACCACATTCTAAAACTCTTTAATCAGCAAATAAACTAGCAAAAAGACATGAAGTCCTGAAATCACTCTCCAACTGGAGTATCTGTTACCAGGAAAGCAGAACTATTTGCTCATGCCTCAGGCTCAGGAGGAAGAGGAAACCTTCTGGCCTTGTCTTTTTCCTGGGCATGACTGTGATCAAAGAAAGGAGACATTATTCAGTTTTCCTGAGTCCTCTGAAAGAATAAAGAATTCTGGTTTTCAAAATATGGCACGAAGTTCTTACCTTATATATCAGCTGGGGCATATCAGAATTTAGGACTGCAGATTTGGAGGGAAGGAAATGACATGAAACAGAGCAAAGAGAGCAGGGTATAAGACCACCGTTCTCTACTCCTGTGCCATTTAACATTTTGACTTTTTTCAGATCCTCATCTTTCCTGGAGTGTTTGTAAAAAGCATTCAAAACTCTGGATTTAACAGTCTGTATGTTTCTGTATTTTATCGGATGAATCCTGGCCCCATGATTATAGGAACTGAAAGGTTACTGGAATTGGAAGTGCGATTTCCCAGTCCTCTTTGCAGTGTTAATTAAAGATGAAGGGCTGGATAGCAGGAAAATAACCTCTCTGTTACGTTGTAGCAAGTGATTCCTAAAACAAAATGTACCTTTTAAGCATAGAAAAACTGAAAGACAGCTTTAGGGTTGCATTTCTCTAGATAGAATTATGTTTATAATGAAAGAAATCCTTATATACAGATTCCGACGCTTATCAGATGACAAAGAATAATACAATCTCCATTACCCTATGCTGCATTTGTGAAGGAGAAATTTCAAAGCCAGAGCTATATAAGATTATATACTGCAAGCCATTAAACAGGGCCTTTTGGCATGCAATTTCAGATGAACTAATTGCATCCAACAGCCAGAAGGGAAGGAAAATAGATACTAAAGGATTCATGACAATAAAGCAGGATGCAGAGACATTTGTTACTCCACTGGGTCTAGTGAAAGCCTACAATATATCTGTGCACAATTGTTCTCAGGACCTTTTGTTATTTTGTTTTATAAATCCGGCGTGCTGTTCAGATGCAGAGGCTTTGGAGAGGGGAGCCTGCAAGCAGATAGATAATCACAAGACAAATTCAGCTTTAACTTCATGTATGTTGTGCTCCATGGTATTTACAATAGCAGCAATCTGTTTTGATGACAGCATGTTTTTGTAAATCCAAAGAGATAAACTTTCTCAGCTATTTATAAATCAGATGCTTACATTATGATCTCTTGCCAGTAACTCCAATCGCTGTTGAACTTTGCTGTGTTCAGTTTAACAAATCTGTTTGTTACTGCAGTGCCAAAGCTGAGAAAAATATACTGGAATCCTGTAGAGAAGATGGAATAGCTCTTTGTGGTTGGGACAGTGATGTCCTGCCACTGTCAGGAAGTCAAACACCTTAGCCTGAACGCAGCTAGGAGCCAACACTCACAGATTGTCTCAGATCTGCCACTAGCTTGCTGTGTGGTCTTGGAAGAGTTTTGCCTTGGTATAACAAAACTAATATTACCCCTCCTTTCTTCAAGAGTCCGTGATCCCCTGTTGGATAATATACACACTTAAGAGAATTGTAATTAGTATTTTCCCTGTTTCCTTAAATTATTTTTGCTACTCATTCTACAAGTATTAGAATTATTAACAGGAAGCAAGATGGGTTTCATAACCTCAGGAAACATGACAACAGAAGAGGAAAACCAACTTCTTTGTTCTTTAGAGTACCCTTGATTTTGAAGCAGCTCAGCAAATTGCTGTACTTTTCTCAAGGTAGGAAAATGTATGCTTGGCATAGGTGAATAATTTATAATGAATTGTTTCTATGTTGAATAACACTTTATTTTAATTCCCACAACTCGTCTGTGCGAGCAGATCACAGATATCCTAATGGGGCTGTTGGGAGCTTTTTGCTGAGCAAATTACACGATTCGTGGGCTGTTTGTCATTTCTGGGCAGTACATTTCAAATCCTTTAAACAGAAACTTAAAGATTTTTTAACAAGTGTTCATAAAAATATATGGCCAACCATGTTTGATCAAGCTACAGGTCCATTTCGTTCAGTGGCCAGTCCTTCACAATAGCCAAAAGTAGATAATTAGTAAAGCATGTAAGAGAAGAGAAAGCATATTCACCAGGATCTGCTCACAGCTTCCAACTGTGTGTGGCTCAAGTACATACCTTTATGGATGGCAACCACTTCAGGAATCATACAAAACCTGCTTGGCATTTTTATCCAGACCATCCAGCAGTTATCACATATAAAATTCTATAGTAAAGTACGAGAAAGATAAAGATATGTGTATTGTTAAGTCATAAGGACACCGTATAGCCCATAGCTAGTAAGTACAGATTGTTACAATAATCCTCTTCCTTGTTAACTACCTGTTAAAGCTCAACTCATCCTCCCTCCCCATAAACACACTTACACACACACATTCTTACCTTTAGAATCTCTCTCTCTCCCTCATATTAACAGAAAAATGTTGAAGTTTGAGAGCCTAAGGGAAGTAAATGTGGAAAAACCCTACAGAAATATATGCTATTCACAATGGAAATATGGAAGCCGTAACAAAGAAAGAAGTTCTGTATCTTCAATAGCATAAGCAGTGAGAGTGCAAACATATGAACTGTTCGTAAGTCAGTACCTGAGACTACACACAAAGATTGCTTTGAAAGCAGGTCGTACATGGACATAGGTATCGAGGAAGGATATGGCCAATTTTTTAAGTATTCCCATATTTCAGTAACTTACAACTGGTCTTTGAAACTTGGCAGAGCTGAGCCTGGGGCCTGCCTTTTGCTCATGCTCGAATTGCCGTGAGATGTTAGGCTGAGCTGAGTTCTGAGCACTGGCAATCTCCAGTGTCCTTTGTGCTATGCTCAAACTGCTCATCGTTCCCTGCACACCCAGCAGTCTTCTCAATATTTTCCATTAACAACCCACGTGTATCATCACTTCAGATGCAATCCTTCCCTCTAAAATGCTCTTACAGCTACTAAAAAATGCAATGAAATGCTGCTGTTTGTATTTCCCTTTAATCTGCTGCTCCACTTCCAACTTTGTCTGAAAGGAAGGTCTTGCAAGCACCTGTATTAATCATAAAACCCATAGCTTCTTTCCTGAACATCATTCATCTTCTGTAGCTCAAAAAGAATGGTTGTAAGGCAAAAGGAATGATTGTGCCTTAGAAGACCACTTCCTATCACATATCTAAAAGTGAGGAGAAAGACGGAGTGAGGGGTCAAGAATTAACGTACTGACATTTCTCATTCCGAGTGGCAGCCTCTGATGCCTGTATCGATAGAGTAGCTTTAAATGTATCTAGAGGATTGTGTAGGCAAACTCCCTCCCTTAACTCCAGTGCATGACAGAGTACATGTTCTTTGGGAATGTATGGCCTGGCTCTTCACAGCCCAGTGCAAAAGCAGGGACTAGACTATTTTTTTGCTAAAATATGCAGTGGAGGAGGAGTTTGGTAATGACATTTTCCATTTCTTTAGTTGTACAAGGACTTTTGCCTGGGTCTCCCCTTTTTCCGTGTGCTGCTCAGGAACGCATATGGAAGTACAGAGAGTTTTCTCTAGTGCTCCAGAACCGATGTGATGAAATTCAGGAGGTCTGATCTCCTGTACTAGTTCTGCCCTTGGCCTGATCGCTGTCTCTGAAAATGCTGTTTCATTTCTCATTGCCTTAGTTTTCCCGTTTCTAAAATGAGGACAGTAATATGCCACTTGCAGAGTTCCTTATACACACTCACGACGGGAGAAGAAGATACTCTAAAGGCCACATGCCAATGTCTGGCTTTTATGAACTAGGTATTGCAAGAATGGCTGAAATGATGTGGTTTTAAGCAACAACAGAATTAATTGGTAGACTGTTTAAATGCATGACAGAGATGCAAACAAATAAACAAAAAAATCCATGCCCAAACAGAAAATTCTGTGTAATTTAAATAATATTTTCTCTAAATTTCAAAATTTTCTATCCTGGTTTTCCACTGGCATAATGAACGTTATCAAAATATTCTGATTGGCATACTTAAGAAATCATGACCTATGAAGCATGAACCACATTTTGCGGACAATCCATCTGTTAGTATTTTCAGTTCTGAGACCAGAGCCAGAAACAAATGGAAATTTTTTGTAATCAGTTCCTTCAAAATCGTGTTAGACTTTTAATGAACAGTTTAATGTGATATGAAATTACCTTAAGTCTGAGAAGTGTTGAGAGGCATTGGATTACTTCAGTTCAATTGAACACTGATGAAACATTTTGAAGACTTTTCCCCTGTCCTGAAATACCATGAGGATGAAAATGTAATTATAAAATCTTAAACAATGTTTCTGAGTCATAATACTGGTATTTTTATTGAAAATAACATTTGATTGCTCATAAATATTTTGAAAATTCATAAGCAGTTAGTCAAAACTGACCTATGTGCAATATAATTTCTCTACAACTGTCAAACTCATGCTGCAAGCCTGTATTAGACTCCTCTGAAATACTGTAAATGTTTTTTGAACAAGTTTTATTTTTAATCAGAGTGCCCAGGAAACCAGACCTTGGCGCTGTGCTAGTGCCTTATGTGATGGCATGGGATGAGCACAGGATGCCCACCTGAGAGAGGGGCACATGGCAGACTCTTTTAGCTAGTACTTTCTCATCAAGGACATACAATGTTTCTCATTACCCAGGAGATTAGGAGAACTCCTCTGTAAGGATATACATACATCTATGTAATCCTCTCCAAACTTAAACGGTTGTTGTATTTCTGAGAGTTCTGAATACAAACTCTCATACTTCAAATGTATATGCTTGCCTTCCTCTACAAGTCTGACTTTATAAAGCCTACAAACTTTGAACTTTATTTAGCCTTTCATATAGAGTGGATAGGCATGTGCATGTATTGTCATGAGATTGTCAAAGATTTCCTTTCATTTGATGAAGTTTTATTTGCGAAAGAGAAGAGAGTATATTGCATATCATTGACCAATCTGGGTGCTGTCTATGGAAAAATGAAATACTTCAAAATAGAAACAAACATCAAAAGACTTTGAACAAAAAACGATTTCTCCTAATCTTGCATCCAGGGTATGTACTGACTTTGCAGAATCACTACAATTAATTTTAAATGATGTATGAAATGCATGATCCCTACCTAGAGACTACTAGTGCATGCAGTCACTGCCTGGCTATGAAATGTGCTGTAATATTATGCTTAGACATGTCCAGAAATAAAGCCCACACCATTCCCAGGATTTCTAGCCATTTTTATTCTCCCTTTTTTCCCACTTCTATTACTACTCCACCCCTATGCCTGCCCCTGCACCGCAGGGTTTCTCAATTCTCATTTTCTACAGAAACCATCCACGATGGTCAGCTACAACTTACAGGTGTTTCCAATGGGCTGGCTATATAAAGTTGTGTTGTGAAAATATAGAATCATAGAAGGGTTTGGGTTGGAAGGGACCTCAAAGATCATTTAGTTCCAACCCCCCTGCCATGGGCAGGGACACCCTCCACTAGACCACGTTGCCCAAGCCCCATCCAACCTGGCCTTGAACTCTTCCAGGGAGGGAGCAGCCACAACGTCTCTGGGCAACTTGTTCCAGTGCTGCACCACCCTCACAGTGAAATTTCTTCCTCATATCTAATCTAAATCTCCCCTCCTTCTGCTAGTGGCAAGACCACTAGCCCTTGTCCTATCACTACATGCCCTTGTAAACAGTCCCTCTCCAGCTTCCTCATAAGCCACCTTTAGGTACCGGAAGGCTGCAATAAGATCTCCCTGGAGCATACTCTTAATGAAAATACAGACAGGAATAGAATTTTTTAATTCAAAGGCCCTAGAAATATTTTAATATAAGTGTATAGGTTGCATTAGATTTGCTTTGGTCCCTGATTACTTAAGAATTATGTCCCCCACACACCACCAACAAAAGCAATGAGTCTGCAAAGACTTCTATGTATTTTACTAACATCATACAAATTAACTCTTGTTAACCTCAGTGGGACTATTCACACACACAAGCTTTTGAAGAATTAGGATTTGAAGTGTGTACTTCAAGACAGATTAAGGAACATGGGGCCATGTGGATGACTATGTAAAATTCCTCACATGGTAAAAATCTTAATAATTGGCTGACTCAATTGTTATGGAGGGCACAAAATGAATCCTAGGTTACCCATCCCTTTGAGAAAAAAGATGGAGCAAGTTTTTCCCACTCAGATCAGAAAATAGATTTCTCTAAATATAGAATCAAACATCAGTATTCACTCATAAAAAAACCTTCGCATTAACTATCTTGATCAAAGTCAAGCTGAAGGGAAAGTGTTGTGTAGTAAAATATTGAATCATACTTTCCACACATCAAATTAGCAAATTTTGGACTCATTCACTTTATGGAATTCCTGTGTTTGAAATCAGAGATTTCAAAGGAAGAATTGCCCATTTCTTCCATATACTGTATAATCAGAGAAAACCTGGAGCAGACCCTGTAAGGTGGTCAGTACTTCTTTAGATCCTAAATAGGATCAGTCAGACCAGCTTGAATGAGGTCTAGATTTGGTAAAATATGTTTAGTAGAAATCAAAATTTTTTTACAAAGATTTTTTATGTTTGAAGAGAGTCTTTGTTTGAAATACTGATCGGTTGTCAGCCAGGAGACAGAGAAACACACACAGCTGCCACACACATACTGTATAGCTCAAGAGCTATGCAGAGTTGCTGTGTGAGTGTACCCAGAAAAAAAACCCAAAACAAAACAAAACAAAAAAAACCAAACCAAATCAAACAAGACCAAACAAAACAAAAAACCAAACAAAACCCAACCAAACAAAAAAAAGCCTTCCATTTCCTGAATGAGAAGGAGGGAAGCCAAAAACCTGTGCCTTAAATGAGGTAGATACTTGAATCTCTGTGCCCCATGTCTGAAGCTGCTGATCTACCCCTGCAGCTACAGCATAAGCATGCACAAGTTTCTTCTTGTAAAAAAATTCAAAATATCTTCTTTCTATCTCAATGGAAAGACAAAACAAAACAATCAAGGCACCATAACTACTGTAGAAATGAATTGTTCATCCATGCCACCCAAATGCCCTCCTATACCACCACAACATTCCATAATTCAGGATTGGTGGTATGGTTTGCACCTACATATAGTCATTAGATTTCAAGGTGCTTTGCTGGTAAAGACACACAGTTTGTGGAGGAGTGTAAAGGCATGTGTTGATAGACCATATGGTTTTGTACTGGAGCTCAAGATCCCTGAATGGTTTCTTAAAATAACAACTTGACAGTGTAATAACTGTTAACCAACAGCGTAGCAAGGGAGCATGCTTAATGAAAACGTGAATATATCCACAGAGATTTCTCTTTAATCCTGTCTTGAAAATGAATTTTTAAATGAGCTTCCAAGACATTGATAATGTTCTTAAATTTCACTCCAGTGACTCTTTAGTTCCTAAAAAATGGCTTCAGTTCTAGGCATGTGGAAAATACTTGCTCTTACTCAATAGTTATAGAAAATATTGGCAATGGTGCTATACATAAAGTAATTCTTAAATTATTCTCGTTAAAAAAAAAAAGAAAAAAGAAAAAGAATAACACAAAAAAAGCAGAAACCCCACCCAGTGCACAACTAACTGCCAATCACACTGGCTCCCCAGACGGTGAGGTTGCCTGTTACATCAGCTGCAGTGAGGAGCCTGCTCAGAGATGGACGGAACTAGAAACACGAGAGAGCAGTGTGTATGCTAATGCATGCCATAGTGAATTATAAATCCTACAGAATGTAGGAACGCAGGCAAAACACAGCAAAGCCATAGTGCAGGCAAGAGATAATGTTCTGGTTAGAGAAAGGCACTGCGTTTTTGCAGTGTACAGAAATCATCCCCAAAGCTATACTTCCCCTTGCTCAAGGCAAAAGAGCTGAGTGCCTGCAGTAGGGCTGCTCTGAGTACAGCACATGTTGAAGGTAACTGAGCCCCAACAGACAAAGAGAAACACAAGCCAAGAAAAAATAAACAAAACTCAGGTTTGCCAAAACCAAATCCACCTTCCCCCCAGCCAGCTCACGATCGTTGTTTTGCTTCTTTTTATTCACACCTAATGAATCAAACAGTCTCCCAGAAGGTGACAGTTTATTAGGAGGTCACAGAGCAAAAGTACCTGTATGGTGAAGGAAACAGAGATTTTTCCAAGGCCATGGACAAGGTGGAAAGTGTGGTTTGTCTGGGACGTGCCTGTGGCATGGGCATTCCAGCGACACTTTCTGAGATTCAGGGGTGAGGAGCAGGAGGTTGCAGTGCACCAATGAAACACCTACAGGAGCATCTTCATTACGCCAAAACCAGGTGATACAAGCCTACGAGGCAGTACTACTCAGGCCAGTAGGAAATGATTTATCTCAGGTCTTCAGTGCAACCATAGAACAAACAGTACAGCCTGACATGTTTCCAGCGGCTTAGGAAGGAGAGACCCTAAAAAACCAGGGTAATACCTTAAGCACATCAATACCAAGAGCAAAGATCAAGTGTGTGCTGACATGTCTGGTCATAATCATCCATGCAAAAGTGAACAGGGGTGCTGCAGAAAAAAAGAGTGCAACCTGTTTGAAGTGCCCTATAGGGCAAAAGCAACTATCAGTGTTGTACTGAATTATGCATTATACAAAGCAGACTCTCTAACTGTTAAAATGTTGTAGGGTTTTGTGTTTATTTTTAATAAAGAAATAAACCCACACTATATTTGTGTTCGTTTCTGAACAAATAGTGTTTCTCTGACATCTGCAGCAAGAGTTTCTTATTGGATCTAGGGCCAGGCTACTGTCATTCCAGTACCAGGGTTCACTGTTCTCCAGTGCTGTAAAGCCATGAGAAACCAGTCAAAGAAGCTTCTGAGTGGAAGCAGACATACCATGTTTGCATTCAGTTGGGAGGAGGATATTCACACTGCTTAATATCAGGAACTTGGTTGCTTACTTTAAAGGCCAGGCTCTGCTTTTGAAGAGAAAGAGATGCTCTTACAAAGATCAAGTGTCCCAGAGGGATGATTCTGGGTGATCTCTGTCTCTTTCTGGAGGAGCCTCTCTTTCCTCACTGACTACCAAGATACTCTGACGGACTACCAAGCCCTGTGAAGCATAGCTGGGAATCTGCTATGATGCCTGGGCTATTTTAATTATTTTTGTATACACAGATAAAAAATTACATTCATTTGTAGAAATATCATTAGAAAAATTGTTTGAACACTTCAGTGTAGAAACATTTTTAAAAAATAATAATCATGTTGTCAGCTATATTTGGCTTTCTGTTCCATTTTCTGACTCTTGTACGTATTTCTGCTGTTGCTTTTCATTAAATTTCTCTTTACACCCTTGTTCCCTCCTTTTTTGGCAGCCATCCCAGTATAGGGCTGCTCCTGTGACATGTGTAGGGGTTGCTGTGAGTGCCCGTTTGCACCGGCACTGAAGTCACACAGCACCCCTGAGACAGCAGTTTGCGGGACAGCTGCAGTTTCTTATCAGTAGGCACTTGGTAAAGTACTCCACTTAAAAAAGGCCATGGACAACCATTTCTCTTGTTAATTGTGAGACTGACGGAATTCTCCCAGGGGTTTCTGCGGAGACTGGAATGGGAACTGAGAAGCGGCATCTCAGCTTAGGCGGTGGAAGGATGTGCTGCAGCGGGTCAGAGGTGCTGCATCAGTCCGACTGACATAGAGATGGCCTGTGTCCTCCAGACCAGAATGGAGCTCTTTGGCCACTGGCCTGGCCACATTTGCTGTTACTCAGGCTGAAAGGATGATTTTTCCCTTTTATTTCAGTGAAGGTTATTTGGTTTAACAGCCTGTGATTCAACTAAGTGTCTGCTGTGTTTAATGAGAAATTTTCTAAAAGTTGTTTTAGGAAGAGAGCACCCCATGTAATTTAAATGTGCCAAATACTAATGGATTAACTTAGGCAGTGGTTAATTAGCTATAGTCTAGCTGAAAAAAAAAAAAAAGCATCTTAGTCTACCTTTTGGACCCAATTTCTCTATGGTAAGAAAAGAAATCCTGTCCTAGAAGTAACGTTGCTGCCAAGGTGTAAATCTTGCCTACCTTAGCCCTGTGCCTTTAGCCTGCGGTCACAGAGTTACGTCTGAGGAGGTGAAGAGTAGTAACTGAAAAGAAAGACTTTTGTCTTTAAGCTAGAAGTCTCTGTACTAGTATCTGCACCTCTACTGGAGTATTGGTAAGAAGAGTCAGTGTATCAGGAGAGGCCACAGCCCTCTGTCTTTCTACTTCATGAGTATTTACCATGTTGAATCCCTAAAATCTAAGTACTATATTTTACAGTTGACGTACAGATAGTGGAAAGAGTTTAAACCAAATGTAAAGGGGCCACTGGATTCCAATAAAAACATACTTCTCTTTTTCAAGAGCAGACAAGCAAAGACTTCCCATATCTAGCCTTTCTGACTGGAAACAAGACCCAGCTTTCACATTTTTGTGATCCTATGTCTGGCACATACTTCCAAAGTCTGTAACATTTTTATCCCTAGGGTTGAAATATATCAGTCCCCAGAGGTGATTCAAAACACGGCTGTCTTCGTAAGGAACTACAGGTTATTTCAAAATTTGACAACAAGAGCATCATACTTTAGCCACAATCTTCAAAGTAATAATCAGTTTTACAAAATACAGTTTTCCCTTTTGAAGGCTGAATTTTCTTGGCCAGAGTTATACACTAAAATGAGAGCCTAAGGTGCCTTTCTTGGCTCTGCCATTGGCTCACTCTTCGTCTTTTAGCAAGCCATTTAATTTTTCTGTGCTTTCACCTTCTGCAATTGTGAATTCCAAATATTAACTATTTATGGTATTTACCTGATAAGTCACAAGCAAAACTGGTCTAAAGATTGTGGCCTAAACTTCCTCTAGTAAAAAAAAAAAACAACAGCCCCCTCCCAAAACCCCTGGCATTTTCAACAGAGCCGCAGCAACAAGGATAGTAAGAGCAGCAGCTGATCCTCATATCCCAAAAAAAATTTGATGTCAAAGATTAAATTTATCACAAAAAACCCCCAGCCCATGAATGTGGCTCCTCTCCTGCCAAGTGCCCTGTGAGAAAACCACCTGGATGAGGAAACACAGAGCTCAAGGCCCTGCTTTATTTGATTCAAACTTCAGCTGCTGGTATCTCAAACCATCATTACTATGGAGTGATTTTCTCCACAGAAGGTTGCAGAAGATCTTTTTGTTCTCAGCAATATAAAATTAAATCAAAATATTCTATGCTATCTTATATGCATGCTTTTAGCAAATCCTCTGTGTTTTCCTTTTTTAGCTTCAAGCTTGCATAACTCCCAACCACAGCTACGGAATGGCACATATCCCTTACAAAGAGTTTCTAATGCACCAGGCTTTCAGCTAGAGAATATGGAGGTTAAAAAAAGGCAAATATTATAGAAGAAATCAGGAGCCAAATTGAGAAATATAGAAACCAAGCCATAAACAAAAACAGAGCCAAATACCGCAAAGCCAAAAGGAATCCAAACAACATCCTTCAAAACCTTTGCGTGTTTATGAATTTGAAAGGTGTGAAATAGCTGAAACTGAAGTCTAAATAACATTATACAGAAGTAACTCTAAAAGCAACATCTTAATTTACCTTTGAGAAGAAATATGAATGCTGAAAGATACGATAAGCAGTATTTTTCTTTGTACAGATGTTAGGAGAGCTGCCTCAGAGTGTGCCGGGTGACGAACGGGCTGTTGCTGTACCGCAAATCCAGCCATCGCCCCGGCTCCTTCGAGCATTGCCTGACTTAAACTGAAGCGTTCCCGTGCTATCAGCCACAGCTAGGGAGAGTTTATATTAGCGCAGCTATTAAAAGAAGGAAGGTGAATGGTAGTTTCTTGGCTCTCTTTTTTACGGACAAAAAAGTAGATCGTTTTATACCATTTAAAGACTAGCTAGCCCCTTTATAGTCAGTGGCGGATGGTGGCCATCTCATCCAAAAGCCTTTTGAAATTGGTCCCACGACTTGTTGGTAACAGGGCCTGTTTCTCTTCGGTGGTGATGAGGAGAAGCTGGGCTGGCAAGGCTGAATGCCGACGCCAGGCTGCCGCAGCCACGTGAGCTGAGTCCCCTTCGCACAGCCACGTCCCCCTGAGCCACGCTTCGGGATCACTCTGCTCCTGGCAAGTGCAGGCAGCTGCCAAAGCTCAGCAAAACTCCAGAGGCATCAAAAATGCCCCGGCTACCTACTTTTCTTAAGCTGTCAGATGCCAGGCTGGCTTTTGCTGTCAGGAGGGGTACTGGGGAAGGAGAAATCCCTCGCTCCCCCTCCCCCCATTTGTAGGCATCCATGTCTCCTTTCCTCTGGGGACAAGGTGGGTGGAGCAGACAGGCACACACATACAGTTCTCTTTACCCCACTCTGATCCTTGAGTGCTGTCATCATTAAATAGGGAAACAGCAGCATTTGTATCTTACGCGTGGCATTTGGACTGGGATAATCGAATTCAAAGTAATTGCGTGGCAGTAGGCTTACACTTACAACCATTATTCCCATGCAAATATTCCATATTTGCATATTATATATGGCATACAGATGGATATTTTTTCCAAGCAAATTGTTTATTTGACAAAGAAAATTGATTCTAGGTTGATCAAAACTATTCACAAATTTTTGCCAAGCGCAGTGAACAGTTTTGGCCAAAAAAGGTGGAGGCTTTTTCTTTTTAAGTTACAATACTTCATTTCGGCTTATTTCAAAACAAAATGCTTTGTTTCAAAACAGTGATTTGAGATCAAAGATGCCTAAATTGAATACAAAAATACAATAAAAACAAAATGAAAATAACAGACTCTAAACTAAAGCATTTTTTGGAGACTGAACGGAATGGTTCATTTAACTTCAGATAAAGTTCTGGGGAGCGGGGGGGTTTGGTTTTTCAGATCAAAAAAGAAAAGAAACATCCATTAACTATTCACTCAGCCTTAATCTGGAGTTTTGGTTCAGCTGGTTTTTGACAGAGTAGCCAGCTGCAGAGTTCAAATCCAAACTGGAAAGTCTCCATGCTTTGGGGAGTAGGAGGAAAGAAGACAGGAGGAAGCAAGGGGGAGAGAAGGTGCTGGAAAAAACGAAAAATGACAAAGAGCAAAAGCCAAAAATAACCAGTCTGTTTTAAAGGAGAAACATGTCAGCACAGAATTTCCTTAGCGTTACCTTATGTGGATAGTAGAGATCTCTGATAAAACTTAGGTTGTCAAACAGAGAATTTCAAACACATCATGCAGTGCCTTGAAAACTGCATAGGAGGGAACAATTTTTAACTAAGGCGAATTAAATGAATTAAGTGTAGCTACAGTTTAAAAAAACTATTTTGGCAAAATAGTTTTCAAAGAGGTAGAGCTAATTAACTCAATGGTGAAAACACTTTCATGCTTTTACTAATACAGACAAAAAACACGTCAGTCATCTTCAGACTTTTTGAAGGGATTGTTAATTAGCACAATAATAATAATAAATTATTTCCTTTTAAAGGTATTTCTCTGTTCTATCTCTGGTTTGTAGGAACAATTTTTTTCTCGTCCAGCAGCTGCATTCCCTATCACACTTTGTCACATCATCAGTCATATGGCTACTGAAGTCAACTCCCCCTCAGCAGAAAGGGACACTTGTGAGTTTATATTACTGCCATAAATTTTTTGGCAGTAAATTTCTTAACAAATAATCCCATATTCTCCTGTATACAGTGCACAAACTGACTAATAAAATGATTTCTACTTGGGGATTTGTGGAATGCCTCCATCTTCAGTCAAACGTGTAGACAAAAGTATCTTGTAAAATGTACTGGAAAGTTCATAAGTTTCAGAGTTTGCAGGGAACGCTCCACCTGGTGAGAAAACCAGATATTTTTTTTTAAAAAAAAAGAAAAGTATTCTCCAAGTTCACCAGGATCATGAGCCAAGGAAAACCTTAATTAGAGTCAATGGAGAAAACTGAGCAGTTAAGAGCTGGCCTTTTGGGGCTAGCAGAACTTGAAGAAATCAAATTATGAAATAATAAGTTTTTGTGGCTCTGAGTTTTTCATTGTGAATATGTTAGTCCACATGCTTTGTGCCATCCTCCTGTCCCTGAACTTTTTATCTGGAGATGCCTGAAATAACATATAGCATAATGCTGTAGAGCTCCTTGCTGATCTTTCTTGCCTAATTTGGGGCCATTTCTCATCAGCACTTCAGTCTCCTAGTAATTCTCTTGCAGTGCAAAAAAACTTTGAGTGGGTATAAGAAACTTTCTAAGCATGAAAATGAGAAGCACATCTTGCCCATGTGCTAAATGGGCAAACAAAACTTTTTATCTCCCTTCAGATATAAACTCAGTAGTCTCTCAAGCAAGTGTTGAATTTGGCCCTCAGACTTTCTCACTGTCTTGGAGCCACCTAACCATTTTTAGGACAGAATGAATAATGAGGAAAAACAATTTTAGTGACTTCTAAACATAATTTGTGCATATGGTCCTGTTTAATTCTGTTTTCTCATAAATACATGCAAAAGCAAACCCTGGATCTTACAGTGGAGAGCCATTTAAATGCTGAAAGAAATGCAGTTTATGATCACATAAGCTACTTCACAGTGCATAAACATCATAGGTCAGCCAAAGGAAGAGCAACAACAGTACGTGTCTTAGGAGGCAGTATCATCAGATTAGATTCATTAAATTCCTAGAGAAATAGTAACATTAATCAATGATGGAAGGACAAGAAGGGTGAGGATTCACCTCACCAAACTTCTTATGGCTAAGAGCTGCCAAATTGGGTATCTTTACCCCAGGATGTGATTATCCTCCAGAAAACTGGTGATTTTGCCTACAGAGCATTAGCAGTAATGATGAAGAACTGAGAGCAAGGTGCTGTCAGGAGCAGCAGGGAACCCTGAAGACAAGAAAAGCTTTGACTTGAGGTAGGGTAAAGGAGGAAGCAGTTGACGAGACTTGAAGAGAAAATGGAATTAGATGAGAAGTTTTAATTATTGTGGTAGAAATAGTTCAGATCTACTGAAAGGGACATTTGTAGTATGTGGGAGATACAGGAGGTTCTTGTATTTTAAAATGGAGGGGAAAATGCTGCTATGTTTTCCTTACAGTGTTTAAGTGAAGCGAGTAGCTGCAGCTTTGACTCAGCAAAGCAGGTACCAAACTTCTGGTCAATGATATTACTGATTAAAATTAAAAACGTTTCCAGGCACCTTCCAAAGACAGGGCCTTAATAAAAGCAAACATCTCTGCAGAAAGGTAAATTTTCTGCAAAGACCCCAGTAGCATCAGAAATGGAAGGAAAAACCATGGAAGCACCTGCCCTTCAGTGCACTCAAATTTATTACAGAGGCCGAACAAAGGCCAAGGATTTCACGGAGGTGGTTTCCCCTGCCCGGTTCTTCCAGGGCTTCTAATAACACTAGGATTCTTTTTGCTTTATCAGCATCATCGGGACAAAAATATCATTATGTCATGTAAATCCAGTGTATGTCAGGGTGACCTTCCCAGGCAAATATGGGTAAGCTGAGGGGAAAAGGGAGTTTTATTATCTCTCCATCGGCAGCTCTGGCAAATGGTTAGCTGCATGTCTGAGCTCCAGCTCCTGCCCACGTCGCAGACACTGCAGGCTTGTTGCTGTCCAGTGGTGGCGGGTTACTGAGCATTCCTTGATGCAGCCTGGGAGTTTGTTTTGTTACCTTGGGGAATTCAGCTCTGCCAGTAAATTACAGTGTAAGGATGCCTGCCATTTAATTTAAAAAGAAGTCACTCATGCAATATAAATCTCTTTCTCCAGTGAAGTATATTTTCTACATAATTGGTTTTTTCAGCCCTGGTAATTAGGAATAGAGTATGGCTGTTTGCTAATCTCTTCAGTCACTGGAATCTGTGGGTTTGAGCTGTTCAGCTACATTCAAGATCAGGACCAGTTCACACATATATCATCTGACACACATACCATGTAAATGGACAATCCACCTACCTGAATATGAAGAGGTTCACCGAGACTTAACTTTTAAAATCTTCAGTTGAAGTTGAACCTGAATTAAGAGATGTAATTTTAAAAAAAACATATATTAATGAAGTAGGGTTTTTTTCTTTTTCTGATTGTCTTTGTTCCTGTGTAAAACCAAATCTAATAGAAATCAAAACAGAAGCTTTTTTTATGTTTGATTTTTCTTCAAGGTATGCAGATGTTCAGTCTAACTCTTAAGTGAAATACAAAGGAAGTAAAAATCTACCAAAAGAGTACGAACATCAATAAACGTTTGTTCCTCAGACTGTGATCTGTGAGCCACTTGTGGTCCAAACTACATCAGATGTTTGTCTGCAAAATGACTGCAGACAAATTAGAACAGAATGAAAACAAAAATTACGTGCACAAAAGCAAGCAAACAAAAAGAGGTGGAAAATAAAGGTAATCGACTAACATTGAAATGCTTAGCAACATTTATAGTTCATTGTAAATAAAAAAACATTCCAGCACAGCATGAGTAAATACAATGGCCACTTTATTGCAGAGGGAAAGGGGAAAGACTTAGAAAAGTAAGAAAAGCTCTGAAACCAAAACCAAAAAAAGTTAGAGCTGCTGATTTCTAGAAAAGTCACATTGCTCCCACCCCGGCAAGTGAAGAGCGGCTGTCCTTCAGGAAAGATACTTCAATAGGTCAAATCTGAATCCTTCCCTGGGTGCCTCCAAGCGCAGGAGCTGGAAGTACGATTCTGCTGGGAACAGTGGTCTTGTGTGCCCAGGGCACAGCGAGGGTCTCCAGCATCGTCCTGTGGGTACACTGAGCCCCACCGCACTGTCCTGGGCACTTTCTCTCTGCATGCCTTCCTCTGCACTCCTCAGATGAACAGCCTGTAAGGAAGAGAACTGTTTCTTACTAATAATAGCTTAAATCATCCTTGTGGGAGTAGAGCAGCCCCATTAGCTCCAGTGTAACAGAGTAAGGGAATGCAGGGTCAAGCTCAAAAACAGAAAGACATTTTAATATCTCATTTAATTTTTTCTTCTTGTGTTGTGTGTGCACTCTTTGGAGAGTGGAAAATGGACTATATTTGTGTTTCTAATCCATTTCTACCCAGTTTCACTTTCTAGCTCTGATGAGTGAGCCCAGTGGTCACAAAAGCAGAAATGGAACATTTCAATCCCATGTCAGCAAGTGTAAGTTACTATAATCCATTTATCTGTAAGACTTTTCCTTCAGAATAATCTTGTTCTTCTGTAGTCTGTAATCAATCACTGTCACAAATCTTTTATCTAATGTAGCTTTTTTTTTCTGAGAAAAGGAATCCAGGGTTTTATTGTTTTGAATAATTGCAGGTGATGAGAAAGGTAAGAGGTGAGAAAGATTTGGAAAATTTTGTTTTCTGAGATACACTTCTATAAATGCTTGTCATAGTTTGGAACAGGAAAAGAATGAGTATAAAGGAAAAGCAAGTAGAGAAAAAGCAGATTCGGTAAGTTCTCTCTAAAGTTTTACTATCAACAGCCATATGTTTGGAAAAGCATCTGGATCAGGAAAATTACAAAGTGTGTGTGTGTTGGCCATGGCATTTTGTTCTATGAATGAAAGACAGCATGCATGTTAGCAGTTGAAATTTGGGTTAAAAGAACTGAATATCTTTATTTTTAAGTACTTTCTCCTCTTCCTACACAGACATTTTTGGCAATGCACCTTCTGACAAACTTGGCATCCCTCCCACAATTCTGAGACTAAAAATATTTAAAAGAAGTTTCTGGAGTATGAAAATATCCAAAGATCATTCCTCGGAAGGCAAGAAGTTGTAAATGTCACTTGGTTCCTGGGGACAGAGACCGCTCCATGCACACAGCTATGTTCAATTGCTTTCTTACTGTCTGAAAACTCATTTTAAGCAACTGTCTAGGTATATTTAAGGTAGCCACAGTGGAGAATAAAAAAGAATGATGCATAGTGAATGAAAATGGCATGTTTAGTGTTACTAAAGAAACATCTATTTTGCTATTTATCTGTATCTCAAGCAGGGTTGTCTTGTACTAACAAACCCAGGAATAAACTAGGGTGATGGAGCTAAATGCTGTAAAAAAAAAGTTGATGGTAGGACTTGTACCAGCAACTCAGCACTTTGACAACTCAGCTTTTGTAATCCATGAGCTCTAATAGCAGCTACAGGATTTAGGTGCAGACCATGCAAATACTGACTCATGTGCTTAACCTAAAGCCTTGTAAACCAGAGGTCTCAAGTGTGCCAGATTTTACAGCCTCTGCCTCCGCTTCGTGATGACCAGTTCTGTTCCACCAAATGATTCAAATGAATAATTTCTCTAGTTATGAATGAAACAGAAAGTCCTGACTCTGTGCTCTAGAGTAGGATTCAGGTTATTATTAAATATGTCTTCAACTCTCCTGTTTATAAATCTGGGTGCTCTAAAGCCCTCAGTGAACACAGGGTCTTTGCTGAAGCCAGGAGGCACTTCTGCATACCCACATTTTAATAACTTCTTAACGGAGATGCCAACCCAGCAATGAAGGTAAGTTGGTTATTAAAACAGAAGTAAGATGCCTTTACTCGACTGTCTTGCTCTTCAGAATATTTGTGCCAATATTTGTGCCAAATATTGGCACAAATCCTATCTTAGCTGCAAGGGCTGCTCTAATGGTATTTTACCCTCCCTCCAATATGCAGAGGGCAAAGCCAGTGCCCCCTCCCAGCGTTTCACAGAATCACAGAATCACAGAATCACAAGGGTTGGAAGGGACCTCGAAAGATCATCTAGTCCAACCCTCCCTGCCAAGGCAGGGCCACCTAGAGCACATCACTCAGGAACGTGTCCAGTCAGGTTTTGAATGTCTCCAGAGAAGGAGACTCCACAACCTCTCTGGGCAGCCTGTTCCAGTGCTCTGTCACTCTCACGGTGAAAAAGTTTTTCCTTATGTTAATTTCCCTGCTGTGAGCTGTGTCTAAGACATATTTCACTTTTCTCCATCTTGCAGCTATGGCACAGTAAAACACTATGGGAAGTGTTGGGTTTTCTTTTCACTCAGCACTGGGAATCAGCAGAGGTGAAGTTCACATCACAAGAGGAAACAAAAACAGAGCAGTTAGCATGCTTAACTGAGTGTTAACATGTCCTCAAAATACATTTTGTAATAAGAAGGTCTAAATAATGTATCCATTATGGCAAGAGGTCCCAGAAAACACTGAAGTTCAACATTTCCATTATTTGACTCACATTTTGATGAAAGACAACTTGAATTAGGCCTTGCAAAAGAACTTACACAATAAACATTATTTTGGCCATAAAAACACAGAACAAAGGAAGAAACAGGGCTGCAGTAAAGAGGAGGCAATATTAAAAATATTCTAGGGGTGCTCTCAAATTAAGTTAATTTTTTGGGACTGAGGATGTAAGGCAGAAGAGCCGAAGAGAATTAAGGGGATATAAATAGAAATTATCACATCCAAAAGAAGTTAAAACGTAGTGATCATGAATCAACACTAACATCTGTCTCAGAATATTGGAATAACCCATACGTGACACTAAAAATCATGTGGCAAGGATTTTTAACAATGTATGACATTTGGCAGTGGGAGTTAGGTGCTTACATTGTCCTCTTTGACCTGGACTGAAGAAAAACCTGGCTAGACCTATCAGGTGGAGCTCAAGAGGGGTGGAGAACTATAGAACAAAGTCTAAAGGACAAAATATTTAAATTCATGGGGACACCCAAAAAGTTGTATAAA
The DNA here is from genome assembly GCA_013399095.1 of Psophia crepitans. Lineage (NCBI taxonomy): Eukaryota > Metazoa > Chordata > Aves > Gruiformes > Psophiidae > Psophia > Psophia crepitans. Next base: position 110,008 of record VWZZ01008227.1, read on the forward strand.
ATGCAGTACGGCTTTAGTTAGGGTGATCGTATCAGTCTAATCTGATAACATTATTTGGTAAAATTACCACATTTTGCAAACAAGAAGAATTCAACTTCAGTCAAGTACTTTGTACTATACCATTGAAGTTATTAATTCATCTGGGGAAGCAGGGGATTAATACTGAAGAAGTATGCTATGCATAAAGGACTGGCAGAAAGAGAAATGATGTCAGATTGCTCTCAAGAGGAGGTGTTGGACCGGCAAGACTGCTAGTTGAATTCTTCAAGGACTTGTCTCGGCACCAGTGGTCAATATTTCCATCGGTACAGAGGAAGTTCAGAGCATCATAGAGGCAGAACCGAGAGCTGGAGCAACAGAAGTGGGATAAATTTCAACAATGTAAATGAAAGGCTATATACATGGGAATTATTAGCAGGAGTCTCTGCATAACTGAAGAATACCTGCAGACAAGGAGATTCATTGGGTTCATTAACTGATCACATCAGGACCATGGTAATTACCAATATGAAAAATGCAAATGTCATGTTGACCATTATGATCCTGAGCATGTTTGTGGTCCACAAATATATCAGGAAAATAAACATTAATGAAAGAGAGAAGAGAAGAAAAGAAAGAAACGCCTATCAAGTGGCTATAGAGAAAGGTAGACTGGAAAGGCGATTTCCGATGATCAAGAGTGTAAGATTCTCAAACAGCCTTCTGGTGGGAGTAGCGGGGGGGGCAAAAACACTAGCTTATTTTCAAATGGGACTTGATCGGTTTGTCAGTGAGATTATATGGTAAGGATGCCTGAGAGTGAAGAAGATCAAATCTAGTGATCCTTCCATCAGTGTATTTCTGGCTGCACTGTTCTCTTCCAGTTTTGCACTGGCAAGCTGGGAGGTTGGGAGGTTTGACTTAATCATGGGAGTAGCTCTACTGAAGGGAGAGAGAGGAAGAAAACTGAACAGTTCTGAGCCTTTTCCAAGGCTTCGGAGACATTAAAATAGAAACCCAGGAATTCATCCAAGGTTTTATGTGACCTAGTTCAGCAGTTATGGTTCCCTCCCCCGGCACACACATCTTAAAAAAGACATAGTAGAACTGAAAAAAAGCAGAGAGGGGAGTTGACAGGGCTGATCAAAGGTATGGAACAACTTCCAGGTGAAGAACAATTAATTGCATTAGGACTCTTTAGCCTCTAGAGAGATACCTGAAGACAGATATATTACAGAGATCTACAAATTCACTCACAGGGCAGAGTGGCTGCACAGGGAACGTCTGTTCGTGGTCTCCACCAGTGGAACCAGAGGACATCAAAAGGAACCATCCAAGTGGCAGTTTTGAAAAGCACAACATGGGTGTTGTGGAGCTCCCTACTGCAGGGTGATGTGGATATGACAGGACAAATCCTTTAAATGGAAAGGTACCACATCTGCCTAAGTTGCTGAACTATGAATTGCTGCAGGATGTGAAAGTATTTCTGGGAAAAAGTATTACACTCTTAACTACAAACTTCTACTTGCCTCTACCAGCGGCAAGATGCTGGGGTTAGATAGACTTTTGGTCGGATTTGATACAACTGGACAGTTGTGATCCATTCCGTACTTAAAAACTATGCCATGGACAGAATGGAGATCATGTTCAAGATCAGCCCTGCGTGCTGTGCAGTTGGCAAGCACAGTCCTGGCACAATCACACAGGACAGAGATCTTGGGCCACACCTGCCTGAAAATACCCCACACATTATCTCAGGGCCAAGCATCTCCAGGCCAACCGGCTGTTTAAACAGAGGGCAGGCAGGAGCTGTCGAATATGGTGTTTTTTGAGCAATATAGCCACAGCTGCTGAACGCAAGATACATTCAACAGCTCTTGGCAAATTGTGCTGTTGGAGCACAGCTGAGAACATTTGGAGCGCATCTGCAAGAACATTTGCTGAAACGCTTACACCTGGGTCCTACTGTGTTTGTAACGGTGACCCCATGAAAAGGCTGTGGGCTTTATCTTCTAGTAGCTAGTCTGTATAAGGGCAGTTGAAGCTTATGGGCTATCCGTGACTTCAGATTTACTCAATTAACAGGGAGGAGTATGCTAAGATTTATATTACTTTCTTATGATTCTCAATGATCTCAACGGAGTTTAACAGAACTCGAGTAAGGTAGCATTAAGCCAGACATTAAGGTTATGTTAATTGTCACCATGAATTGATATAATCTCCTCTGCAAACCTTCCACCCTTGCTTTGCTCCCCCTCACATGATTTGCCTTACTACATGATCTTTCAGGGTGTTATTTGAGGTTGCGAATAACAGGCAAGAGAAAAGCAGGTCTCTGAGACCACACTACAGTGTCAGGAGTGTTTCCAAATTCCTAGGTAAGGTACACAAGCTGGCCACAGCCCAGTTTCATATGAGAGTGAGGCTGTGCACATGTCAGGTTTCCCCACGCCTCTGCTTTTGCCAAGCACCACCCCAACACACTCTCCAAACAACAGCTCTCCCCACCCTGCCTGTGCCCCCCTCCCAGGAGGTACCCAGGGGTGCAGCTGGAGCCAAAACACCAAAGCTGAAGCAACCTGATGCCTGTATGCTTTAAAGCTGCTTAACTTTAAACGTCCAAATAGCTCAGCTAAAGCTATGACTTACGCACATGTTTAAAGTTAAGCACGTGCTTAATTAATTCGCTGGCTAGGGGCCTAAAAGTACAGTAGCTGTTACCTAAATGCCTTACCTACTGCTGCTCTGTGAATTCCCTGCTCTTTTTTGTGGTCTGGGTCTTCTCTTCCCCTACGTACGAAACCAAAACATCCACCCCTGCAGCCAAGGTAACCCACGCTGCCATAACTGGGCTAACAGCTTCCAAGGAGCCTGCTACTGGGAGGGCATTTAACCATGCGTGACCTACCACTGTCCCTGAACTGGGACATCCTAAGGCTCTCTTTATTGCTGTAGAAATGATAAATTTCACTGACACATCTACTGATTCCTACGCTCGACTGGGAGCACTCCTCAGTTCATGCTAATGTTTTTGTTTCCAGGATTTTCCTATCTTCTATTTACTTTAATGGACTGCTTGGCTGCAGCAAATTTATCGCCTTGTTAGAGCCACTCTCTCCAACAAGGAAAAAGAGTTCCCTCTAGCCACCAGTTTTTGTAACAGCACCTAGGCTGCCTCCACGCAGCACTTTCCTTTAAATGTGGGTTTATGTTTATGTAGCAGTAAAACTGTAATCTGAACATCAGTGACAAGTCTACTGAATAGTTATTAAGCTTCTAAATTATTATATTGGTTTTTCGGTGGGAAGGAAAAACAAATGTATTTGGGGGCAGAGAGAATGCCAACCTGAGACAAAAAATATCAGCCGTAATAATAAACTGAAAATATTTGAAATAATTTAGGGCAAAATGTTCATTCAAAAATACTTTCCAGTTTTTGGGGAAAAGCCAATATAGCCAAATAGGTCTGGGAAAAAAATATCCTGACATCAGAACAAGAAATAATTAGCTTGTAGCAGAATTCAAGGAATCCTCATTTCAGTTCCCCAAATAGACTCAGGAACTGAAAATATTTTTGTTTCATTTCTATTTGTTTTATATATATCCCAAGGTACTAACTTCTGGTGTTAAGTCTCACTTAAAGTCACCCTTCTCAGGCTTATTCAGTGATCAATGCACTCTTTAGTCCACTTTGAGTGTTAGGAACAAACTAGAAAAAGCAGACCAACATTCCATGTAAAAGTGATGCTGAAATATGTATGGGTTTTGCCAAACCAGTATGGCTATAAAAAAATCTCTGTCAAGTGGTTGAAGCAGACATGGTGTAGACACCTCACAAACAAACCAGTGGCCATGTTCAAACACCGCTCAGTTGAAGACTCTATCCATAAACCACTATCCAAGAATATTGAGGAAATAAGGGTGAATAAGTAATATCAATATGGGAGTGTGGGAGGTAGAACAGAGGAAAAAAAATCAATTTAATGTAAGATTGAAACAATAATAGCAAAGTGAAGTGAAAACTAGAATAATATACAGAAGTGAAGTAAGCGATCATGAAAAATATCACTGTGAGAGCCTGAAAAAAAGACTAGAGAGAGGAAAAACAGAAATGATTGCTGTAATAAGGACAGAAAAGCACAAGAGAAATCAAATCTGACATTAATTGTAGGATTGCATGGGAGTTATTGTAACTATGGAAAGATATATGGTGCTGTGGGTTGCATACTGCTCTCACTATTTGCCTGATGTTTCTGAAAGTTAACTATTATTTTATTATATCATATGATTAAACCAAAGAAGTAAATGTGAGAAAGGAGAATTAACTCTCGGGACAGTGGAAAATGTGCATCAGTATTTGTCATCACATTGGTCTAATGTTCATTTTCCATAGGAACTAGATTGTCGTTAAAGAACAACAAAAAATCCACATCAGCTTTTAATCTCTGCTGGAAACTCCATGCTGCTCAAAGATGAGTCAAAGCTCTCTATCAGCCCTCCTGCTGGGGTCCAGCGCTCTCCCCAGGCTGCGATGCCCAGCTCGCAGGGCCCTGCCAACTCTGACAGGCACCACGCAGTTGATGGATTTTCATTAACTTTTCTTTTTTTTACAAGTCTGGTGATTATTTAACAGTGATTTTATTAATCAAAGGGTGAATTGACACAGAAAGTCCTGAGCGGTGGCACACTATCCCCACCAGTTGCTCCACTGCCCCGTCCCTTGGGGCAAATGGGGGAGAACTCTCTTCTGCGGGTGAGATACAGCCCGTTTTGGGGCGGGACATGGCGCGCGTTCAACAGCGCACAACAGATCCACACAGCCGCTGGGCATTACCGTACCTACCGGCAAAGAGACCAGAAGTGATAAGCGCAGCAAATATTGCCTGAATTCTCTTTAAAATCATCTTTGTCAGTGCTCACAAAATCTGTTTCCCTGCTGAAGAAAACCCTAAACTGGTAATTGCTGGTAATTGCTGGATGCTAGGATGATACACCCGCTGCGGGTTCATGTTGCATTTGATTTCTTTCAACATATGGCACTATCTCAGTCTTCAGTTTTGCCTAATAAGGCAGTTTTTGTGCTCTTAAGCTTTTTTAAATGTATTTGTTCAACTGGCACAAGTATTTTCCACTGAGTATGAAACAACTTGCCTCAAAATGGATTTTTGTGTATCGGTCATGTTAACACACACGTGTCCTTCAGAAACAACCGGATAACCAATCACAGGTAACTGACTTCTCTCGAATATACATTTCCTAGAAATGGCCTGTGAGCAGAGGATACATTTTTAGCTATTTATAAAAATCAGATTTTAAAAAAGCTGATAAATATGTGCACATTGTGAGGAAGAATAAATGATCCTGAAAATACGCCATTCATTTAATGCAAACTATTTATGTATCATGGATTGTTACTAAAATGTACCATGTCTGGCAGTGGAGTTAATACCACTGTCTTCTCAAAAAAACCCCCACTTGATAGATGTAAATTCTCACTAAATCTTCTTGTGGCACAGGCTTGCTATTAAATGAAACACCAGCTCTACTTCATCCATGGATGTGGATTTCTTTTTGGAGGACTCTCCTTGTTTGAAATACACAGCAGACCATTTGTTTTGTGAGAGTTGGCCAGATCGGGCCAGAAGGCTGAAAGAATAACAGCAAAATTAAACGAGAGGAAAGTGGTTCATGGGAGAAAATACCTGGCTTGCCTATTTGAATCAGCAATCGATCTACAAATGCTGTTTGATTTTAGTATAGACATTTTCTGTGCGATTTATTTTAAAAGTTTTCATAAAATGCATTTTAAACAGTTTGTATAGGTTGCAAATTAAATCAGATTATTATTTCAATACAAGAAAGGAAAAACTCACACAAAATGAAAATACAGGAAGTTAAATCACTAAAATGAAAAGAACAAAAATTGCCTACATATGTTTGACAAACTATTTTCATACCTATTTTTTCTATCACAATAATGTCACTCCAGCCTCCTAAATACTGGATAAAGATGCAGTCGACATTTTTAACAAGAAAATGCAGTTAAAATTAGGCCTTCTTAGATGTTAGGTCTTTGTTATGCTTATACCTTAGTTTCTAGCCAGGACAGAAGCATGTCCTTTGAAGACTACCACAGAGCTGGTCTCACTGCTGGAACACTTAACTTTTATGACCTTTACCACTAGAATTGGACAAGATCACTGGTCTAGTTCACAAGTGACAGCTCCAGTGTTCATTATTTTATGAAGTGGAATACAAACGATACCTTCAGATGAGCAGCAAAGTTTCAGTCATAGCAGATTCCAATAAATACCTCCCCCTTTCATGTACAATGTTCAAAGCTTTGTAAGTCTGGAAAGCTCAGCAGAGGATGGAGAGTTAGCCAGATTCAATTCATTAGGACACATCTTAACTGGCAGCTTGTAAAATAAACCTTCTCCCCCACCTCTTCCACCTCCTTCAAAAAACATAATGCAACCCCGACAGAAAGCTGATAACTTAACCATGCAAAAGAAAGCCTGAAATTTGCAGACAAGGATTTTACTATGTGCTGAGCCTGGAAAGTGGAGGGAAAATAATGTAGCATTGTCCCTTACATACAGAACTTCAGGGAGAAATCATCCAACAGGGTAGGAAATGTGTTCATGACATCCAGATTCTCACTCAAGAAGGGATAGACGGTGTCTTATTCATCATGGAATTGCTTGTGGAGAGCTGTACTGTATAGAAAGGAAGGACTCATTATGTATAGCTGTCTACATCTATCCCTCCCTGAACACACACACCTGAGACATTTTTCTTTTTGCGTTTCAGACTCTTTAAAAGCAAGTCCCTAATTTTAACCTACAGACTTGCATCTGCTGTTGAGCGTCAGTGGTGCTCTTCCAGAATGGGTTAAAGTGATAGTTAAATGATATAAATCATTGTGCCTTATATAAATGTTGTCCTAGGCAAACCCAGCCCCCTAACACGCCACCGAGGAATTCCCAGAAGAAATCCGCGCAGGGGTTTGGTGTCTGCCTCTGTCCTACCATTTTGTGATTTTTGTGTGAGAGTTTTATTTTATAAAACCATTCTGTTGTCCTCTTATTTCAATGATCTATTACCATCTGGAAATGGTTTCTCTAGAAGTGATTTACCCCCTCTAGTAGCTGCCTATTTCTTTGGAATAATGACTTAGTACTTACAGTAAACTTTAGGATTGGACCTGCCTTGATAAAACTGTTCATTATGAAAGACAAGCACTTTGGCTCTTCATAATATCGAAACCACATTTGCATGCCATTTTCCCTAATCCCACAGAACCTGAAATTGGAGAGATCCAGTGGCGGTGAAGCAGAACAGTTCCTACTTCTGCATGCAAAATTTATATAAACTTGTCCAGAGAAGGGTTGGGGACATCTGAGGCTTGTGAAATGGATGGCATGTTCTAAACTCAACCCAAGGACAGGGGACGAGGAGGGAAGAGTGATCAATTCCACCTCCCTGAAACAGACCTTGTACATTTAAACACCAGTGTCACCTGAAAAACTTGCATAGAGCAGCCAGAGGGGAAGGATCAGTGGAGGAAGGGAGAATTAGATCCTCTTGGTTTTTCCCATGTATTTTCTCTTTGCATCCGAAGTAGAAATGTTCCTTGCCTTAAACTATACCGTGAGCAAAAGACGGGAGAAAAAAGTCCTGAAAATATAAATTTCCACAAATCATATTGATTCCTGGATTCTAAAATTCTTGCTCAGGTCAAAACCCTGTTAACAGGATCTGCGCCTGAGTAAGAAAGGAGTAACTCAGCTGCTTACAGGAGCTGGTTCACTATGCTCTAGTATTCCCATTGCACTATTTTCCATGTGTAACAGTTAGTCCTGTGTGCCTTTGTCAGAACCTGAAACCAAAGCTGCTAGAAACAAACAGAAAAGGGTGTTTTATTCTATGGAATGCCCCAGAATGACTCTCAAAAGACATGTTTTTTGGCTGTTAGGGTGGCTGCCCATCTGGTTATACTTTTCAAGAAAAATGATGATTGAATATTCCTTCTTATGTGAAACAGAATTGCTAATTCAGAAATATCAAAGTGATCTGGTTTTTGTTCTGTCACAGCCTGGTGCTCAGGTTAGTCTATTAAACTACTTCAGCACTTTATTTCACCTACTCCAACTCTGCTATTCTTTAGCCAGACTTTTGATACAGCAGTCCTGACTCACACTCCTTGCAGTTCCTCCAGATGGATGTAGTGCAACAATCCACTTACCATCTAAAAATTAAACTTTAGGAATAAGCTTTAATGGTCTTGTCCTGTAGAAATTGCACTTACTGAATTTGGACACAGACAGGACCAAAACTGGCCAAAGCTTCTCCTGCCTACCGATCCAGCGATCCCTTTTCCTGTGGCTGCTCTGTGGCTCTGGCAGAGCCTCACTTACAGTTTCACCTTTTCCTCTTCTCATCTTTTGTGGTAGACAATTGCCTGGAGTGATCCTTTTTCCATTTAGTTCCACATGCTCACGTTCTGCCCATCTCTCTTTCTATAATGAACTTTTGGCCCCTGTTATCGCATATATATGAGACCTTATATACCATGTACTAAGAGTAAAGGGAGGAAATCGCGCTACATTTACTAACACCTTGCTGAGTCAGTGATTTTACTTTAAGTAAGATGTCTGGATAAAAGTGACTGCTAAAAGTAACTGGGGAGTCAGACTTTGCCTGTGAGTTTCGAAGTAGTGGCAGCCGCCTGTTTGCCACCCAAAGTCTGGAAAGTTCCTTTTAACTCATCATTTACACTATTTATCTGCTTTTGGCTGATTACTGATTTAGTCTTGAGTTTTATAAGTAATCTTGCACCAAGTGCTGATTTTGAACAATGTGTTTTGGATTAAAGGTGCCTGTTCATCATCATTTTAGGTTGTGAACCACCTACTCTGTTAGGAGTGGTTTTGTGTATTCATTAGTTCATGCTTGCAAAGCGCTTTGCAAATGTAAAGCAGTACATAAATGCTGATTTATTGTTTTTCTGAGATGTGCTGTTATTGATCATCCTGTTGAGGTTTGTTGCAGAGACCATACTGACTGTACTGTGTTCTTGGCATGTCCGCAGGCAGGGACTTCATAGCCCAAAGGAAGCAGTAGAGAGCTGAGTAATGATGGCACAAACCTTTTGCCTCTTGGACAGACATCTCAGCAGTCCCTTGGGCCCTTGTAACTCAGAGGAGGCACGAAGCGGCGTGTTACTGCAGAGGACAGCCTTTCCCTCCTCCCCACTCTCCTTAGGGAAAGCCCTGGTGCACCTTCAGCCCACCCCCACGGCACTTAGTGATCCAGGATCTCAGCAAATGCTTTCCCATCACGTTTCCTCTCCTCCTGAGTGCAAAGCAGGTTTGGCATCTTCTCCTTACAAGCCTTACTGCCCTCACACATACATCACACATAGACTCAGATCACAACTTAAGTAGGATTTCTTGGCATTGCATACTGCATGACTCAGTCTGGGTGGTCAATGTCCGTTTGCATCTTTAAAGGGGGAAAAAAAAAAAAGCAGGTATATTTTCAAACACAGCAGAGTTCACCAGATAAAGGAAATGTCTCCTTCTTGTGTAACATGTAGTTTTATCAGGCTGTTAAGCTGAGTTACCCAGCCAAACCCCAAAACAGGCCTGAGCAGTGGCATCTCTGAGGAATGCCACTCCATGTCTGTGTGTAGCATCTTTCTGCCTATGGGAACGGCATATCCATAACACAGCAAAACACCTTAAAACGAGGCTGCTAGAACCAGACAGACTTTACAGACACTGACATCAAATCAAAAGGTTAGGTAATTTATTACAACTCTAGAAACATAAATAAAAGTACAAAATGTAACATGAAACTTTGTCTAAAATTATAGTTTCATTCCTAGTTGCCCACACCGGTCTTTTCCGAGGGTGTCCCTCTCTATCTCCGGCTGAAGCTAAATTCACATTGTCAGTGTGATGCTATGGAGAACTGCTGTGTGGGACATAGGAGACAGCAAAGCTGAGGAACCAATTTAAGAAGCAGTACCTGCACTGCAGTGGGGAACAGACCATTTGTACTGGTTTGGCTTGTCTGTTGAAAGCAAACGTAGAGGAAGGGCATTTTCAATGTAGTCCTCTCTGTTCCTATAATTATAATTTTGTGTAAAACAACCATATTTTAAATATGCTTAAGTCAAGATGTAAAAGAGATACTGATCTCATCTGCAGGATTAAAAGCTGTATTCCACCTAACGACAGAGGCAGCACAGATGGAGAATGGTGCCTGGAAAGGATACTGATAACTTCATGTAGCTGTTGCTCTTCCTTTTGGAAAATTCAGTATCATTGGTGGTCTGTAATGATACATGACTTTCTCAGCCTAACTGTGGCATATAGAATGGGCCCTGTTGCCATCCAGACTACTTCAAAATATGTAACTCAAAGATGTGTTGAGAAAAGAATGGAGAATTAATGAAAAAATTGTCCTGCCTAACATAACTATGCTGAGCTCATTGAAACCTACCCCAGCGATGAATGAGGCCCATTCAGTTTCACATAGGAAGGGTTTGCAGGATTCAGATTCCAAGTCTGACACAATTAATAGTGTTTATAAGTTCAAGAATGTTGCTGTTAGGATGGAGCGTATTCAAGACAAGTGATCATATTTCATAGCACACTTAGAGGGTGAAGAGGCACTTGACATAAGACACTCTCATTTTCATAATCCAAATCATTTGGTTGTTCAGGAAGTTTTACATTTTCTTCTGCCTCTTTCCCTCCCTTCTTCTACCATTTTCATGCATAACATAATTTTTATTTTCTCCCTATTCCAGTGCCTTGCCTTTGGGAGGATCTAAACAAACAGAAAAAAAGTTTGGCTCGAGCAAAATTAAAGCATGGGTTTGCATTTAGTGCATCTGCAGTTGCATGAAAAAAGACTGTAGCATTGCCATGAAATTAATAACATGAAATGAATAGCAATGATTTTGTCTGTTACAGCCATAAACAGGAAAAGACCAGACTGAGTAATGTACATAAAACTAGTGTACCTTGAACTAAATCAAAGAAAATAAAGAGACACAGGGAAACTGTATATTTAGGGAACATAGAATTTGGTAAATGTAAATTTCGCCGTCAAAATAACTGTGGCATTGACTTCTTTGTGCACTTGTAACATTTTTTTTCTCCTGTATGGCTCTGCAACTGCAGTAGGATCAATAGTGAAATATTGTACTGATTTCTGTTCTCCTCAGAACGAGGAAACATTGATAAAAAAGCAGGATCTGTTTCAGAAAAGCACCTATATTTAGATACCCAAGTCCCATTGAAATATAGATGCTTTAACTTTAGCTCATATAGATGCTAGCTTAAGTTGGGGGCAAAAAAAAAGAACAAAAAATACAGTCTGAAGGAGATACTGTTCAATGAAGTGTACCTATAAATCAGGGAAATGGACATGTAAATCATGAACTTTTGGTTGAGGCTGTTGCCTCAGTTACAGAGAGGTATATAAATGTGATTGATGGACTGAGGTAAAGGCAAGGGAAAAGCGAGATCAGTATCAAGACAGCCTCAGAGTATGGGAAACAGTCTGTCCATCCTGGCTCCTCACGCTATGTTTACATGCTGCCTGGTGCTGCTGCAAAACTACTAGAACAAGAAAATATCGAACGAAAGACCAGAGAGTTATATATTTAAAATGTATGCCAGAAGGAAAATCTGGCCTTGCTCGATTAACCTGGAAGGGGTGTTCACCCTGCAGCCTTTATGGTACTGTGATTCCTCTGCTTCTCAAAGAGGCGTGAGCACTGCTGTACCTTCTGCCCGAGGCCCTCGAGGAGCACAAGGCAGTTTGTGGATCTTCTTAGGAAGACAGGCTATTCCCGAATTAATGTGAAAGAAAGATTTGAGCTCCAAATAGCTCCTAGCAGATACAAAAATAACTTTGAGGTTGCTGAGGGAGTTGCAGAGCCCTAGACCTGGAGTGGAAACGAAGCAGCCTGTATTGGGCAACTAACTCGCGCTGCACACTAGCCTTCCAAGTGGTAGATCTGACTTGTGCTTGTGTTATTTATCAGCATTTAACACTGAGGAACAAAAAAGGAGCAACAAAAAAACCCCAAGGAAAACCAACCAAACAACAACAAAAAAACCCCAAGTCTTCCTTAACAAGGAGTTCCTTTCAGATGGTTATTAATTAGAGAAGCAAACTCTGGATCTCCTGGCCCTCTGCTGAGCTGCTGCAGTGAAAAGTACAAAGTGAGGTCCTGCTGTGTGGGTAAACTGATGACTCACTTTTAATATCAGGTTGAGCCAGGATCTCAAAGGCTGCCAAGTTAACTCTACAGGGATCCCCACTTCAGCCCACTCACATTTCCTAATAACAGCACTGCATTTCAGCAGGCTGGGCTTAAGCGAGGCACTTTGATTTGTAAACAGAGGCGGTCTAGGAAATAATGTACCAGTGTGGTTAGCCATATAATGTTGTAAGACAACAAGGCATAATGGCAGCGCTGCTATTAAATAGCCAGAGGATATTGCTCAAATTTGAATGTGACAGCAATTAATAAGAGATAATTTTTAATGATATCTTAAAATTCTACCCGTGCCCTCTGTAGTCCCGGGAGAGGTATTACTGCCCCTCTTTGCATCATAAAAAGAGGAAAAGACTGCTGGTAAATGTATGCCTACAGAAGCACACGTTTTAAAGAGATTTAATTTATAGTTAGAAGACCAAAAAATATTTTATACAAAATAGACTGCATGTTCCTGTGTTTTGACATTAGGGCTTAAACCATCATGCTTGCTGGAATACTTTTATGGGTTCTTAGACATTTATTTGAAGTCCCTTAGTCTCAGCCTGGTGAAATTTAGGATGTGCAGAAACATGCCAGAGCACTGACTCACTCCTGGCAGATTTGCATCTCATTCTATCCCGGCATAAACTATGACTCGTACGCTGTTGCCACACAGATCAAAAGACGCATGTTTATTGTCTTGGCCACATGACTGAAAATATATCGCTGTGTAAGTTCTGCGTTAGGCTTCCTGCTTGAGGACAAACCTCTTTCTGTTCAGACATACAAAGGCTTTCTTAAAAGAGACGTCTGTTTGGTTATAAGACTTCACTGCCAAACTGATTGCAAATCCAGTAGTGTATTCTGAAATGTTAAACAACTCTGTGAAAGGAGTTTAACTCCCTGCCCACCTCTCCTACCCTCTTCATCCACTTGGGTAAGGCTTCAACTTGCTTTGTGGCAAGCAGCCTTCAACACGCCGTGCACTCAGCGCTCTTTCAGGATTATGGGCTTGTGCCTGCCCCGTATGCATGGGATAATGTGCAGGAGGTATAAGTCCTCTGGTAGGAAATGAGTGCTTTTTCTCTCTCTCTAAATCACTTTTTCTTCCACCAGGCAGTCACAGAAAGAGAGGAGAAAAGCCTAGCCAAGGGATATTTAAAAATCTAAAACCAGGCAAATGAAGGGGAAAATCCCCAGCTGCCTGATGCCACTGCACCCACCTAATCTCCCCCAGCCATGGATATGGGACAGCAAGCACGCCCCACACTCTCGGTCCTCTTTTCCTTAGTCTGTGTGCAGTGGGTTGTCAAGCCTTAGCTCCCTGCTGGGGCTGTGCACCAGAACGTCCTGTGCTGCTTAGTCGGCAGGCAGGTAACTTCTCTCCGCATTAAGGAGCTGCTAGGGTCTGGATGTGACTCAGGTAATAATGTAAACTGTGATTTGTCTCCAGTTGTCTCCAGTGATGCAATATCGCGTAAGACTTTTTCAAAGTCTATTCATAGTTCAAGCAGAGAACTGATTTTAAGTCTCGTATAGTTCCCTGTCCATGAGCTAGCTCTGAAGCTCAGCCCGCGCTGGGGGAATGCTGTGTTGCTCCCAGATGCTCACCTCCTGGCACTCACTCGGATTCTCCATTTTGATGTACAGCCCACCAAAATGAAGTGATTGCCTGATGACAAGAAATTAAATTTTTGACATTAAAAAAGAATGACATGTAGGAGTAGCTGGCTAAATCTTATCATTGCTACCAAGTAAAACATTAATTAAATAAAACTTCTGTTTAACATGCCCTTGCACACAACATAAAAATTTAAAGCAAAACCTATTTTTAACTATTAGCAATTAATCCTTGAGATTTTCTTTGCCTTCTAGGCACCACAGGTCTCAGCAGGCAGTAACACAGACACAAAGCGCTTAATATACATGATCTACAATCACTGTTGCTTAGCATTTCAAAAGTGGCTTTCCATTAATAGGTATCAGTTTATAAATTTGTAAAAATAAGAAATTTATTAAGGGAGGCTTTTGGTTTGGTGGGGGTTTTTTGTTGTTTTTTGTCTTTTTTTTTACAGTGATCATAATGTCTTGTTTTCAAATCAGGGCTGTTTTTTGATTGCTTTTGAATGCTGCCTGGACAAAAAAGATGCATTAAAATGTGAATGCTAGTCCAGCTGCTTTGAGAAGTGTCAAAGTATGTAGTGCATAAAAGAGAGCTTTTTGGCTGTGATAAACTACAGTAATTACCCTGCAGTAAGAGGGACACCAGTGAGGAGTTAGTGCTAACTGTATGCAGTCATGGGGACACACACACACACTCTTACGCCTAGCTCTTGCTGGTTACATAGCAACATTACCCATATGTACCTGAAACACTGTCCGTGAGACGTGAGGCTCTCAGGAGAAGCTGATTTTCTTGGGATTACACCAACTATTATTTAATCATCAGTTATTATAAAGGGGTGTGTATGTGCAGGACTGGAGGAGAAGGAGGCAAAAGTAGTAGAAGTAGGAAAAAGGAAGATGGCAATAGTCAAAGAAGGTAAGGACTCCTAACTGTACCTGCTGTAGGAGCTCTTAGATGGAATGATGACATTATATATCTCTGTGTGTGTGTGAGGAAGTTATTTTGGCACGTAATCATTAGCTAGCAGCCTGTTTGGAAGGAGGGGAAACAGCCACCAGTTGTTTCAAAGGAAAGAAAATTAAACAGTGATGTATGTCACTGTGGCATTTGCAGTTCCTCAGTGCCTGGGTGGCTGACAATTCATCCTTCATGTCCTGGGTTAGGTTTCAGAATGGAGAATTTTCTAAACTGCAAATTTTATGTGAATAATCTCTGAAAATATATCTTTGCCTGAGATATAGCCCAAAACTCAGAGAACTTCAGTAATATTGTAGTGCAGGAAATGCAGAATTAGTCCCAAAGCTTGTGAATGCAGTTACAAAAATTGCCACACATTGCCCTTCTCCTATAAATGTATGTTTGGGATTATGTCCACTGCACTGAAGGCTGTGTAGAAGTAGTAGTTTAATTATAATGGGCCATCAGCCTTTTTGGCAGTACTAACTGTAACTGACCGTTGTATTCTCAGTGCATTAAAAACGGGTTCCCTGAAATGCGTTCATTTTTCATTGCAGGAATATTTTTCCACTGATACAGAGGCAGACTGAGACGCCATGGATATAGCCTGCTCTATTCTGGTTTGATGAGAAAATGCCAAAGCTAAGCTATCCACAGTCTTCATGGCAATTAAACCTGGCACAGGTGCAGCAACATTCTTTTCTTGCTGTGGGGACTAATCCTGATGGTATTGATGTGACTGTTTCTCATTTCAGTACTTTGCACTTGCTAATCTTCTCAGAAGACAGCCTAGGGCGCTGATTTTTTTTCAACAGAGTTTTCTAAACTAGGCACACATTAAAAAACGTCCGTGAGCCTTCTATGGATACAGATGGCTCAGTACATTCGGGATGGCAATGACAGTCAGAGATGTGCCTGTGGATAAGGAGTGGGAATGACATGTACTGTATCATTTTTATCTGCTAGGCAGAAGTCACAGAGATAAAATTATGAACTTCTGTAACATTCACCTGAACGTGGTGGCTCCATCGTGCATTGGGAGCACAAGAATAGAGAAAGTAGCTTCCCTGTCCTACACTATTTGAAGAACAGAAGCCTTTAACTCCCACCCCTGGTAAAAAACAAACCAAAGCCCCTTTTCCCTCCAAAACAGCCATGAGTCTCAGAGGTAGAGAACTCATCTGGGATGCGTGAGTAAGAAATGCAAGTACCTGAACAGCTTATAATCAAGGCTCTTCTGCAATAGATAATTCCCTGGAATCAGAATTTCCCTCCAGGAGCTGAGGGAATTTATCATAGCATCTTCCTTTCTGCAAAAGTTGGGTGTTTTGGCATCAGGGAATTTTCTACCAGACACTTGGCTGGAGTGAAAGGACACTGGTGCACTGACATCAGGGGATTCACACTGCTTTTAACTAAAGACTAGTTGGGAGGTTTCAATAAGGTCCTCTGTAATTTAGAATTCCATTTACTTTTTTTTCTGCAAAAAATAGCAAGTTTGAAGTTCCAGCTGCTGGATTGGTTTAAAGATTCAGCTTCATTTGACAGCACACTTTATAATTGCAGTAGTGACATGCAGGAGACCTATCCTGGCCTCTGAAAGATTAAACAAGATCAGGCCTGCCAGACCTCTGCAGAAACCCATGTGGGACTAAGAAAAGCAGATTCAGCAGATCTCTCTCTCTCTCTCTCCTTTCTACAGCCCTAGTTCAGCAAAATAAGCGTATATATGAGCACTTCAAACAGTAATTTGTGGATAGTGAATGACAAAGATTATAGATTCGATCAAAGATTATAGGAGTATAATTGCTTTGAATTTGGAAAAAAAAAGGCATAAACTGGATTATGAGGAGAAAGCTTAGTATCTTGCCATCATATTATTAAATCAGTTAGTTGTGGTATTTGCCAAAAGCACTAAGAAAGAGAACTGTAGTTCCATGAGATTAAAAAAAAATTCTTACAGGAATTTTTGTGCTTGTTTTCTTGCTTTTCAGCTTAGATTATGGCAAAGTGGCAGGGACTCCTTGAAATCTTCTAAAGACTTTACTAATGTCCTAATTTATGTGGAAGATCCCCAGTACTTTGGTGATGCGCGGTAGGTAAGCTGGGAGTGTGACAAATTCATTTTTCTAACGAATGTTTCTGATTTTACACTGCTCTATCAATAAAAAAACCCCTATTGTTACCTGATAAGAGACTTGCTACTAGAATATAGCAGTAAGCATGACATTCATGCACCAGATGTGCCTGTATTGTACAGCTCATGAATGCTGGGGTCTGTTACCTCTAATGCCAGATCTGATCACTCCTTTGGTATTTCACAACTGTTGTGATAAGGATTCTGGGACTCAGTAGGACCTCACTGATTCCTCCAGTGCAGGGCTTCATCTTCCCTGATTTTTCAGGCCAGAAGAATGAGTTTCAAAGGGCACACCCACTTCTCTCTGCAGGTTTCGACATCAAATTGCTAATTTAATTAACATGCATAAGAATTTAAATCATACATTGACTCAACTGTTCTTATAGCCCCACGGCACCTAGTTAAGTTACTTTCCAACACTGCTGTAAATCAAAAGAGAAAGGCTAAGGTCACTGTGTTTGCTGTATGCTTCAGCTTGGGACCCTGATTGCTTTACCAACTGCTCATTGATGTTGTTTTTATAACTTGCTAAGGAATACTTCATTTTTTGGTCTAAGATTTTCATTTGTATCCTCACCTGACACACAAAGTAGCCTCTAGATTGGATATAACATAAACAAACTTAAAAACAAACAAACAAACAAAAATATTCAAGAATGGTGTTTGCAAAGGACAAAGTGCACAACAAAGATTTAACGTAATCAGAAGAATAAAATTTATTTCTTTGGTGTTTTGCTTTTAAGGTTTCCGTTCCAGCTGGGCATGATTCCCATTCTTACAGGGAGCATTATAGAAGTATTCCTTGAGAGGAAAGTAAAAACTTGGACAAAATTTTCAGAAGAGTTTCTGTTGAGGGAGTGGCCCAGCAAAACAAAGCAACGGGTAAATAGTGGATCAAAATATTATTGGCTTGAACTGAGAGATGGCAGTGGCAAAACAGGAGGGGAGAGCACAGCTTTGTGTGCTGCCAGACCCAGGGCAGGATCAGTCATTGGGATGGGTGTCTGTCTGTGCTGCACCTCTGGCCTGGATGGGACCATTCCTCTGCTCAGGGCTGGGACACAGCAATTCCCTCAGGGGACAAGAGACGTAGGAGTACATGAATCTCTCACACGGCATTTTGGGCAGGGTAATGACACCTACGGTATTTTAAACAACAGCTTTAGCTGCACTAAGCGTTTTGGAAACATCAGCTCCCGATTGTGCAGATTATGTCACAATGCAATATCTAAACTAATATAAAAAAATGCTGGTGAAAAATGATTATCATCCGCAGTAGATATTATAGATTCCCAAATAGTGGAGCTTCAATGTTTTATACCACTACAAGTTAGATTGGGTTTACCTGCCTTACTTTTGTTCTGCCTTTGGTATAATACTGTGTAAACCATTCTGCTCAATTTGAAGAAAAAACAATAGCACGGTCAGGAGTCGATGCAAAGCAAAAGTGTTGATAAAATTTACCCAAGTCAGGGTACTGACTGGGAGTGGGTTTTTGCTTAGAAAATTTTCCCTTATTTGTAGACAAGGCTGTTAAGGGTGACAAAACCTAAGGAGATCATGAAATGAAGGAAGTCTGATGTGGTCCTGTGAGTTTGGACACAGAGGAATTTTCTTCCACTAACACAATTCTGCATAAAAAGTAGCAAGTCTGGTAATGAAACAATATATTTAGTCATCCCCACTTTTTTTTTTTTTTTCAAATGTAAAAGTCTTGAAAATACAGCTCTGTATCTGATACCCTTTGTGCAAATGTCTTTTTAAATACCTTTCTGAGACCCTCTTACGCCTGACAAGTAATGTAAACTTTGGTACTTTTTTGCATATGTGCTTGTTTTCAACTATCATAGAATCATAGACTCATAGAATGGTTTGGGTTGGAAAGGACCTCAAAGATCGTCTAGTTCCAACCCTCCAACCCTGTTGCCATGGGCAGGGACACCCTCCACTAGACCAGGCTGCCCAAAGCCCCATCCAACCTGGC
>VWZZ01008227.1:129303-153973 GCA_013399095.1 Psophia crepitans
GCTCATGTTGAGCTTCTCGTCAATCAGCAACCCCAAGACTTTATCCTCGGGGCTGCTCTCAATCCATTCTCTGCCCAGCCTGTAGTTGTGCTTGGGATTGCGCTGACCCACATGTAGGACCTTGTACTTGGCCTTGTTGAACTTCATGCAGTTCACACTGGTCCACCTCTCTAGCCTGTCAAGGTCCCTCTGGATGGCATCCCTTCCCTCCAGCGTGTCGACCGCGCCACACAGCTTGGTGTCATTGGCAAACTCGCTGAGGGTGCACCCGATCCCACTGTCCATGTTGCCGACAAAGATGTTAAACAGTGCCGGTCCCAGTACTGACCCCTGAGGAACGCCCCTCATCACCGATGTCCATGTGGACATCGAGCTGTTGACCACAACTCTTTGAGTGTGGCCATCCAGCCAATTCCTTATCCATCGAGTAGTCCATCTATCAAATCCCTGTCTCTCTGATTTAGATATAAATTTTAGATATAAAATATCTCTGTATATTTCTTGGTCCTCTTTTAGCCCTCACTGATTTTTACTATCTCTGTTTTTAAGATGTATGTCTGGAAGTAACCCTTATATTTGGGCTTTCATGCTTGTTCATACTATCCCATCGTCCCTACTGAAAGTCGTATACAGAGTTTGCAGGGTGAATACATTGCTTTGTTTCTTTCTAAATTAATTATTAATTCCTCCAATGCATCACATACTACAGATATTGTTTCTGAACTAAAAGTCCTAAATTCAGGCCTCATCCAATATTTTACATGTTTGAATATTTCAGACATGGAAGAGACTTTATTTTGAAGGTTCACAAATCCCTCTTGCATTTAGAACAACACAGGACTCATAAATGATGTGGATCTGGTTTGGGGATGATGCTGCAAAGCTTCTGCTGCCGTGATGCAAGCAGGAACCAGGTTATCTTCTGAATTTGAAAATCATCCGACACTGTGTGCATATGATTCTGATTTGGATGTGGGGATGTCCTGTAACACACTTTTCTATTTTTGTCCTTAGTATGTAAATGGATTTTCCTAAGTGTAAAGTCTAGTTCAATATTTTTCAGACAACCCGACTACCTTGAGAGTTTTTGTTATTTAAACTGACATATTTGATAATTCTTGGGCATATGTTTTCTATTAGCCTAGTTATTCATTTCTAATTTTCATAGAGTCTATCAAACTGTAAATAGACATCAGATATTATTTTTCTATTCCCTCACGTCCAAACAAATTATAATTTAATGAATAACGTGCGGGTTTTAATTGGACTGGAGAAGAACGGAGGATCAGATTCTCCGGTTGCGGTAAACACAGCCTAGCGCCACCCAGTGGGTTTTGTCAAAAAGATGAAATTTCAGCGTACCCTGCGTTTCCAAAAATCTCCATAAAACTTTCCATGGCCAGCTGTGACTCCAAGCCCATCACAGATACAGCTGTGGAATGAGGGGGATTTACCGCAGCCTCCTTCTCTTAATCTCTGCAGGATTTCTACTTACTGTCTGAACAGCTCACCATGTTGAATTATAAAGCAACTCTCAGACGCAGAGATGACAGAATTGCACTGGCTGCTCTTCCAGCAAAGCTAACAGGAGCTGGTATGGCTGCAGCAGAGCTCTGTCCGAGCGGCCGGCAGGATGGGGCACGCGGCTCCCACCGGGCTCCTGCTGCGTGCCCTCCACCAAGGGCTCTGATGGAAAACCTCAGCTCAGCCCTTCGGACTCATAACTGGATACAGTCAACCTGGGAGGGTTAAAGACAGGGCAGGAAAACCCAGCCAAGCTATCAGGATAAGCACATCAAACCTCTGTTGTGATTGCTGGTTTCCGAATAACACCCCACCTGCAATACGTGCTCCTAAGTTTCTCCTCCAGTTTCTGGAAGTGATGGTTATTTCAGAAGAAATCAATAAATGTCGGTGTGCATAAAATATGGGACAGATCAAATAAAGGTATTTCAGTATTAAAAGCTATTAATTTTGTGCAACATACGTTTGAATTACAATATTATTAAATTCCATTAAGCTAAAATGATATATTTAACTCAGACTTCAGAGTGCTAATTTCATGGTCCCCTCCAAGCTGTTCCTGCAAAGGTGTTAGGGGTAATTAACTGCCATTTTCTCAGTAATTCGGAATCTGCAATTAATCAAAATGCAGGACCTGAGTGATTGTAGAAAACAGTAACACTTAGTTTATTATGTAGCACATTCTCATTCTGGTTGTTTTATGATGGGATCAGCTACACTTTTCCCCCAGAATTTATTATGCTTACCCTTCAGCCAATTAGTTTTTCTCACTTTACTTTAACTTAAAACCTGGTGAGTTTGTTATATATATGCATAAGGTTGCTTGTCAGTTATATTGGTCAGAGACCTGCAGGACTGCATGTGTTTAAGCAATTAGGAACCCAGCATTGTCCAGAAAAATTGCAACTTTTCCTTCTTAAAGCAAAGGCTTTTCTTTAAAATCAAAGACCTTAAGTGGGAATAGGAAAATGAGAGCAATAAGGAAGCTCAGTTTGCCACAGCGACAAGTGCCTGGTATGGAGAAAGACCCAGAGATGGCTGCCATTAGGCTCCCCAGGAACAGGTTGTGGATTCCAGGGCTTGGCTTACAGTCGCTTGGTTGCGGAGATTGAATACAGCCGTGCTTTCAGATTGCACACACAGTACAAAATTAATTGGTACCAAGGCATTGCGATAATGATGAAGCAGAAACATTTGAATTTCATATTCAAAACCAAGCTCAGAGTCTGCATTTTCACCGAGGTTCTCGTGTACTTTTGGAACTAAATCCTGGTGCTTTGGCACATGTTGATTTTACAGCTAGTCTCACGGGGAAGGAGATTTTAAAATTATAGCCAGTTAAGTGGATAGTTTGCCAAATGCTACTTGTGTGGATAATAGTAGTAGGCCTCCAAGATGGCCTGACGGGACAGTTGTAATTGACTTAGTCCATTTTTGCTTCCTAGCCATTTAAACCTGCATCTGGAAATCCTTCTCCGATTTCACAGCTGTGGTGCTGAAACACATACTGGGGTGCAGTGGGGTTTAATCAGTATTAAAAAAAAAAAGATGGAAACTCTGGAGCGAACCAAACTTTGACAAGATAATTACCTACGTAAAGCCAGAAATAGGACAATACTGAAAGACTCCTGCTGTTCCTAAGGGTGTTGGTAGAAGTTAATGCCCCACTTATAGGGGATTAATGCTGCCTGAACAGTGTGCAGTATGTTAGACACCCACAGTACTACGACCCCTTTGACCAGGACATTTATTTAACACAATTATCATTTTAAAATCTCTGCTGGTGGAGAGTTCTTCCTAATCTGTGTTACTAACCCCATCTCTCTGGGTGCTCACAAAACCAGGCCTTTATAATTGAAAATAGCTCTCGGGTGCAGCACGAGATAAGAGGTGCCTTTTGCGAATGCATTAAGAACTTCTGCTTCAGGCTGGGTTGGTTTTTTTTATTGTTTCTGATTTATAAGGGGCTGGTTAATGCATTTGGCAAGCCTACAGAATAGTCCTTTACAGCTAATTTATGTTACACTGGTACTAGTTCTCTACTGAGAACAGAGTCCACTCTCAGCTAAAGGATGGGGTTTGCTGTTTGGCTCCTGCCGGCTACTGCTGTCTCACATTGATCTATTGCGAACAAAAGACACTTTTTGATGGGGTCACAGTCTAGGTCAAGAGTGGCCTAGATCATAGTGGCGTGACACAGTGTAGTGACAGGTGGGACACCCGAATACGTCATGTTTTGTGCACAAAGCAACCCTCCCAGCAGCTAACGCCAAGGCAGCGGAGGCAAAGGACCTTCAGTTTGTAGACAGCACCACTAACGTAACGCGGCGGGCATACACAACGGGAAGTGAGGGGGTCAAAACCAAACCCCTGGCTTGCGCTAAGTGTGGTTTTAAAGATATGTTATGTTCCTTTGTGACTCGTGTATCCTATTTGGATCTGGATAATCCTAATGACCTTCCAAAGTCTCTGAGAGCACTCCATTTGGCACAACTTTGGCAAGATAAATAGACAGGTGATATTGAAAGAAGTGACACAAAATTGAGGTTTCACAGTGTTTTACGTAGAAGTTAGACACACACGAGAAGCGGCAGTGTTACCCTAGTGATGGTTGCAGTGATGTAGTCCAAAAATGACAAGTGGTATTTCAGTCTATCTTGCACAGTACCACACAGTCTTATTGCTTTGTTTTCCTGAAAAAAAAACAGTGCCAACGCGTATTTCTGTTTCTTAGTTCCAAAAATACGAAATTATATAGAAAGAGGGGGGAAAAGGGTCTTGTGTTTCTTTTAGGCTGAAAAAGAAACACACAGGAAAGTGAAGTAATAGAGAAATTTAGAGAAAAGGAAAACTTAGGAACAGATGTCGCTGTTTATTTTTATTTCTCTCTCCCCCTCCCTGTGATTATAATAAATTATCTCTTTTTGCAGTGATTAGGGAAGAAGGGGATTACAGCAAGGTTGGACAGAAGCATCAGATAAAACAGAATATAACCCCACTTAAATCCTCTATTTAACATTACTCCAAGATGGAATTAAAGCTACCGTGTGAATCTGGGGTTTTAAATGAGTGAGGCTGCTAGAGTAGTGAAATTATCTTTAGACACACTTTGGAAAAAAATCTGAGATGGTTTTGTGTCTGGTCCTTGAATTGATTTTTATATTCTGGCATGGATGAACTAGATCATCCACATATTTGGCTATTTTATTTTGGTTAAAACATGAATAACAGGAAAGGGAAGTAAGGATTCAGAGATGTCAAAGCAAAGGTCTTGTCAAAAAAAAACAACAGGGCCATTCCACGTATTTCTGTGCAACTGACAGTATAAAAGACATTTCTACTGTTGAAGAGAAGGCTAGTTAGTCTGAACTGTTCATAAGACTTTAAATTACTAATGCTGAAGAAACAATTTAGTCAGCTACATTTTTTACTGTTCATCGTGTTTGCCTGTTTTTTCATATCTGAACTTGAAAAATCAAAACAGACATTTTTACAGCAGATTTTTAGCTCTTTGTTCCAAGTGTGTTTGTCACCTTCCAGAGTTTAGAATAAGATCCAAATCCACTGCTTGTTGTAAGGCACCCCTCAGAATTCTAGGCTAAATAGAAGTATTGCTAGTCATCTTCATGTTGTTTTCCAATATAAACACAGAGATCAAGTAGATAGCAAAAAGTAAAAATTGTAGCAACAAACCTCTGTGCTTTTATGAACATGAGTGTGACAAATTGCTTTCAAACTTCAGTAACACTGTGATAAATACATGGGCTTATTAGAAGTTTCCAATTTGGAAACCCTTCTGTGTTAGAACACAAATAAAATATGCTTGATTTGCGGGTTTTTTGTTTGTTTTTTTTTCTTTATAGTCAGACAAGTCATACTATTTATCTATCGCATAGAGGAAAGCTAATGTGCAGTTTCAGCAAGGTGTAAATAAGCAGAGGCTTTTGGGTCATGGAAAGCCAACAAGGTCTAGAAAAACTGATATTAATGAACTAAAAGCAAAATTATTGCATGTCCACCTAGTCTGAATCACGTGGCAAATCTTGAACCGGGCCAAAATGTGTGTGGATTGTCATAAGCCATGCAAATTCATGTTTTAAGAGGAATTGCTAAGTTTTCTTTTAATTTATGAACTATTACTTCTCACAAAAACATACAAAAAATGGCTTTTTACCTTCTCCTCCCATAAAACCCTATGAAGCTTTTGCCAGGCTAGTAACCATTAGCAAAAATGTTAATATTAGTTTTGTATTGTAGGAAACTATCTCCTGGGATATAGATACAGTAGCATGATTTAAAGCTTTACTGTGTTAAGGCTCTTCATGTTTCTGCACACGCTGCGATTTTAATAGAATGTGTACATTCTTTCTGCACTCAAGTGTTTTTTGTATTATACTTTGTTCTATTAAAAAAAATGACACATATGAAACTGCACTTAGGATTAAGATATGACTACTTCGTTATATAATTTTCACACTTTAAGGAACGATTTCCTTAAAAATGGTTCGAGCTGAAACCTGGCATACAAAGCTCTAGTTTGGGAAAGGCTGGGATGCAGAATGGTTTTACAAAGCTTTACATAAATCAGTCTTGTAATTTTTTAATTATTTTTACAGAAGAGCACAACAGCCATTTTAGTACCCTTTCTTGTTCTCTTAATATTTGCCGAGTCTTAAACAGAAATAAGTTATTTTTCCGAGTTGTTTTCACAGCCTTTTCTTGTCAGTGTAAATGATTGTTTCATCTTAAATAGAAAGTTTACCAAGTCCCAAATCCTACTTAGCACTTGTTTTTCTTCTCTCAAAGCATGTGTAGTGATGAATGCTTTAAGTTAATTTAGTGCTGTGAAAGGTGCCAAACTGTCAGACATGGAAACTAAAATAGTCTATTTGTGCTGAGAATGTTTATTTTATTTTATTGTTAAAATTGCAGTTGGAGGCTTCTCCAGCTTTGTGCAGCCATGAAGACCTGTAACACTGGCAGACATGGGAGCTGGTGAAAGGGATGAGGCTGTAAATGGAAGTGTGCTGGCTGATGTGTGCAATGGACAAGATGACCTGGCACTGAGTTCGGTATTTTAAGTACTTCTAGGATACTCATCTCCCCTCGTCAGCCTATCCAAAATTTTTCTGAAGGCAAAGGAAATCACAATGGGATAAAGCAGTATTTGATAGAGACTCATCGCCAGTATACAGCAAAAAGATCATCAATGTAATTTCCCATGATTAAGCACAGTCGAAACTACTGTTGAGACCTCTCAGCTAGAAACTGTCCCCAGTTGCTCCTCTGCAAATCCAATTATTGGGCTAATTTCCCAGTCACAAAGGCAAAATAGCAAGACACACATCTTCTCTGGTTAGGGACAGCAATCTCATTTCTTACCAGTCCGGTACAAAGTACATCCTTCCCTCTTCTTTCTCCTTATGATTTTAAATTATTTATTTATTTATTTATTTATTTTTAAGGTTAGGAAGTATTTAACCTATGTCTTCTAAACATGCACATCCAAAATGACTAGCAACTAACAGAATTGTACAGATACTTTCAAGAAAAAGGACGGTCATATTTCTTGGGCTGCTGAATCGGACTTTTGTTCCCTTTTTAACAGTATCTTGTTATTGTTTTGTATTGCAAACAGTGCAGTACAGAAAGAGTGGACTTTCTCATTCCTGGGGCAAGTACCTACATTCTCAGTAACAACCACTAGAATTTTGTTGGTTATAGAATATATCCCAATGTACCTTAAGACTGCTATTTGTTATTTTTCATTAAGTTTATATTCTCTCTTATATTTTGCTGGTAACAAATTCATAAAAATCCTGCAAGCCCTTTGGGTTGGGGGGCTTTTTTTCCCCCAGATTTTATATCTGTTACAGTCTGTTCAATGTCACTGTGTTAGTACAGGAATATGGCTATAACATTCTTGCATGTGAAGCTGTACATCAGGCACACTTTAACAGATTTATGTCATCAACCCCCACACAGTATTAATCATTCTTCAAGGTCATTTTTAGCTATCAAAGTAAGTGCCTTAGTAAAATTGCCAAGGCAGCTTTCAAGCCAGGCCAGTTGCAAGTTTTCAGGTGCTGGAAAAGGAGGGAAAAAAAAAAAAAGGCAAAAAAAAAAAGGCAGCTGAGGAATTCACAAAACAAGTTTCTTGGCAAAGCGTCCATAAAGGTCTGTGATGGGAGAGTAACCATTCATCAGCATACATGCAAGCTGTCTCTGTTATGGAAACCAGGGCACATTTAAAGGAAAAATAAACAGATTTATCAGTCTGGTTACAGTTTTATGAAGTACAACATTGAAAGGTTTCCCCTGTCTGTTTCAGACTCTGACAAGATAAACTAGACATGGCTAAGGCTGAATGTGTCCATTCTTCAGGTGCTACGATAAGTATGAAAAGCCAGGTATGCTTCACACAGAGTCTCCAAATAAATCTCAGACATGGTTTATGTTCCTTCATTTTGTTTTCCATACTTCATCATTGCTGAAGCCAAACAATCAATGACATAAGATTTGGGGATGTTTATTACCGCACCAAATGGCTGAAGCCTGCAAGTATGGAAAAGCACATCAAATTGTTGGTTTTATGCTGATATGCTGACATTTAGTAAAAAATATTTCAGTTACAATCACTCAGGAATTCCTCTTCTTGCTTTACAGTTTAGAGAACTGAATGACAACAAGGTGCTGGCTTTCTGGGTCAAATTCACTTACAAGAGGCTGTACAGGCACAAGAGGCAGCCTGGAGGAGTTAAAATACACTAACATTTTACCAGTGTATGGGTACCAGATATCTGCTGTGGAGAAAATTCAAGAGCTGATGAAAGTTCAGTGTTTCTACATTAAGTTTAGGACTATTTTTCACATAAATAAAGCTTGCAGGTATTGTTATTTAGATGTTCTTTAGGAACACGGAATGGAAATGTTATGAGTAAGGATGTCTGCAATGAAATCCTTTTTCTCCTACTTTTTCCTCTTCTACATTTTTCTCCCAGAAGCCCTTTTGTTTAAAAGAGGCCACTAAAAAGAACTTCTGATACTGTAGTGCCCTTCTAGATGACATGTATGGGCAAAATAGAGGGTGATATAAGAGAGAAGCTAGTACACCATATGATTCCCCCTCTGCTACAGTAGCTGGCCCTCCATAAATGTTATTACGCTTCCTCCTTAATTTTACTCAGTACCTACACTTATTCACAACTTACTTTCTTCAAGACAGACAGAAAATTAAAAGGAAAAAAAAAGTAAAAAAGAAACTAAAAATGTGATAGAAAATAAGGAACAAACCTCAAATATGTAGGGGAAAACAGAATTAAAAGAGAAAGCTGATACAAGAAAGATATAGCTAATGAAGCTGTAACGAAAAAACATTGAAGGTGAAACAGCTCAGTGCAAGGGTTTTTTCTAGGTTGAGCTCTTTGTATTCATCTGTTTTTCTTTTCTTATCCCAGGCTCCTCTGAGATAATTCATGCAACTGAGCTCTTGAGCATTTGTCTCACTTTTTTAAAAAACAGAACTGGTGTCTCCACTTCAATGCGCCTGCTACTACCTCACAGCAGGACTGGCAGGTTCCTCAGTCAGCTTGCCAAGATGCTCAAACTGCCTGAGAGACAAGGCCGTGAGCTGCACAGGAGCCTGCTATGGGCTCTCAGGTTCACAGTCTCCATTGTTCACAGCTGCCCTATTTGAACTGTGCTGACATCGAATACGGATTATTTCCATTGCCCAGTCCTTCCTTCATAGCAGCCAGTGTCAAACAAAGATGCAGAGCTCAGTGGGTTTTATTGCGTGATGCACAAACAACTGGCTTGATCCTGGAGGGTCAAAGTAACACTCAACTTCAATATGAATGAAAAATCAAGACCAAAACAAAACATGGGGAGAAAGGTCTGTTTCAATTAGAGCAATGATGCTCCGGTTCAGGACCGACCCCTCACGAGACATGATGTTAAGAAATCAGCCAGACATTACACCATAACTTCCTTTGCACTCAGTGCATGCAAATATCCAGAAAGTTGTTCTGAGAAAGTTGAGCACCAGAAATGTCTGTCAAAGAGTACCACTTGGTGACAGAGGTAGGAAACACATGCATCTTTCTTCTGATGTGTACTTGAAATCCTTTTAAATAAAATGATAGCATTTTGTGTGAAGAAAGTTTCCTTTACCAACGTTCAACTTTCTCCAAGAGTAAGCACTTCAGCAAAAGAAAAGTAATATGCCATCTGTTACGACGTAGGAATAAAGGACATCATGTTACACCAGAATAGAGACTGCAGAAACTTTTTTGTGCTGAGCTTTTTAACGACTTGATGCTGCTGATTATGCATTCATAAAGGACAATGGCGATATTTTCTACTACTCAGGAGAAAGGAAAGAGTTGATTTCATTCTACTAGCCAGCCAATGTGTTCAAATAGGGATAACAGACTGACCTTTTACTGTCTCCATCCGCTCAGAATGAGAATTACGCTCCATTACAGAGCAGCTGACTCTGTTGGTACTTTCTAATGAAGATCATGGCTGGATCCTCAGGTACATCGTCTTGTTTCTGACCTCAGAATTTGCTATTTCGGGTCTTGTGATCTCGGGCAACACCTGTGCTATTCATGCATGACCAGTGAAAAAGATTGGAGGAAGTAAAAAACAGTTTTCTTATGTAAATGCATTTGTTAATTATGAAAAAGAAAAGCACGCAAAGCAAGAGATTGGTAGATTTGCACTCTAAATAGAGAAAACTGGAAAGGCTTCTCTTATGAAAAAGTTGGTACTTAGAATAGAGAAAAAAATTGGAGGATTTAGAAGAGACATTTTCTCAGTTAGGCATAAAGATAAAAAACTCTTTAAGCCTCAAAAGAAGGAATTAAAATAAGCTGGATAGCATGAGATTTATTTCAACCTCTGGTAGCTGACTGAACACCTTAAACCTATTCCCTAAGATTAATATTCAGTACTGTTAAGGAGACAGTAATTAAGGAATCAAGCAGAAGAGACAATCTGATGTTCACAGATAAGAATAAACAATAAAAATGCACCTGCTGGGATTCTGGGGTTGATTTCAGTAGCCCCACTACTCTATGGTAAAAATCCTATTGACTTCATCACGGCTAGACTTTCAACCTTGGCTTTTAAAAAGGAGAAATAATTTTAAAGAAATAACAGAGGCATTGTGCCAAGTGCACATTAAATACAGATGGGGATTCCCATTTAACTTCTGCTTCAGCTGCAGAAAACAGGCGTTCGTGATTAGAAAAGTAAAGGAAATCTGTGATTCTTTGAAGACTGCAAGAAATAGGATTAATTTGTTGAGGTCACATTGAGAAAAATAGTGTGACAGAAAGAGCATCTAGTGAATGGGACCAAAAATGAGATTTGGGCATGACGCTTCCTCCTGAAGCACAGACGAACCAATAAATTGAAAGCTGAGAAAGAAATCTAGAAGAAAACCATTAAACTAATACAATAAAATAATTATAACATACCGTGCTCTAATCAGCAATTTGAAACTGAATAAGAGCAGAAAAAAGTATAGCACACTATCACTGTCAAATCCTCCTACAGCCAACAGTCACTGACCAGAACCTGCATGAGACTCACAAAGGTGGGGCGAGGTCCAAGGTGGGGTCTCTTTGCACCCAGGATGCTTGTATGCATGCTACCCTCTGGCTTGCCCTGAAAGCCTGTTCTTGGTCCAGTCTAGGTAAGAACCTTCCTTAAAATTCTAAATTTCTTAAAAATTAGTTTTGCCTTATCCAAGCGTCTACTCCTCTCTCAGAAGTAGCTGCTAATGACTGAAACATTTATGTTACTGAGACCTACATATTTAGGGTGATACAAAGAACAACATCAAAGAGCCATCTGTCCTCCAAATTCATGACAGTTCTGCGAAGTTTTTATTTACTTACTTATTTAAATTTTTTAAAATAAATAATAAATATTTATTTATTTAATTTTTAGTTTTTAAAAATTATTCTAGAATTTTAATTAATCAGGGATATACTGAGTTCTCGGGTACATTTCTCCAGCTACAATCATACTTTGAATTGAGATGGGGGTTATGTGTACACCTCTAGCCCATGGACAGGAAAGTCGAGGTTCAGGTTGGATGGGGGCAGCAGCACACCCCGACAAACCCCCGATCCTCCACAGCAGGATCCAGCTGGTGGAACACATGGCAGAGCCCCTGGCACAGCCATAAATTACCTACAGTGTGTGCGTGACTATGATTAGCTGTTTGACTACTTGTTAAGCAACACTTACAATATCTGTAGGAACACAGTAAGCAGTTTGGAATTGCTGATTGCACTCTGATTTACGAGGGGTGGTGGAGAGGAATGAAGAGAGACATGAGGCTCTCACTGCAGTTTGGAAATGTGTAGGGAAACTTCACTCACAAGGAAACTAGACAGGAATTCAGTTGTCACACCACAATACATACATTTGGGGCTTGCCTTTTAATTTTTAAAGTAATTAATTCACTATTTCTCTTACTAGTTTCAGCTTGAAATGAAAGTGTCAATACAGGGAAAAAAGGCTCTCCAGACAGCATTTATTTACTATCCAGACTAAGCAAAACCAATACCGATAAGCATGAGTTCAAAATACGATTCAGATTCATGAGATTTCCAGACTAAACAAGGTTAAATGTGCTTGGAAGAAGTTCAGCTATAGATCTGCATTTTGGACACGTGTCCCTTCATAACTTCCAAGTTGTTGGACACTTGCTCATCATTTCTTTCTCAAATGATGTTTCCAGATCAACAAACTTATCCTTCCCTGGGATCAGTCATTTCCTAAGCCTTGCCTTTTAGAATGCAACCCTTCTTCTGTCTGTTTTATGACAACTAGTAACATTCTGTGCTCCAGCTCTGTAATAATCTTCTGAGAATGTTATTTATTTTACAGTATTGGCACAGCAGGAGACTTTCCTCTGCTTTTGATGAGGGCCCCTGGAGACAGCTGACACACAGTGCCAAAATGATACTGTGGGACGTTCAGTCTAAATTAGCATAAAATATTAAGATAACACCTTTTCTTTTTCTTCTGATACTGATCAGATATGTTGTGTTATGAAAAGCAGACTGAGATCAAAGTTTTTCTCTTCTGTAAGCTCCCAGGCATAGCCTAACTGTCTTAGCTTCAGGCCTCCAGCAGAAGTCCTGCTATTCCCCATCTTGGCCTTGCTGCACAGTACTATGAATCATACCACATAAATTGCACAGACAGACAAAACTAAGCATTTACTTTGTCACTTAAACAACATTTTAGTACCGATCTCACAAACAGACTGTTAATTTTATATCGAACTAGCGAGAATGCTACTCTCCCTATAATTTGTGCGCAAAGCTTTTCCAATTACAAAATCTGCCAACTCAAAAGGAAAAAAAGTGCTTTGGATTAAATTTTGTACCTGAAAACAAATAAACACTGCCAATTTGCTAGCACTAAAGACTTTTTACAGAAAGATATTTTTGAAAGTTTGGAGTGTTGGTTTTTTTTTTTTTCAAATACATTGTTCGTGTTTCAAGACTAACAGTGGATGAAGGAGCTCAGTGGTGAAAGGCAATTTTTGGTAAGACTAACAGAATGAACGTCTTTGAGCACAGATAGTATCTGTCAAAAAGAAGCTTCTGTTTTCTAGAGTTTTAATAAGTAGAGTTGCAGGAACACTGGTCCCACACAGAGTGTTTTTCTTGATAGGGTCCTACACTAATTTTAATACCCCATATCACAGTGCGAACATCTATAGTTAGTGCACAGTTCCATTACATCCCATTAGTTGTCTTTCACAGCACATTTATTCAATGCTGTCTATAAAGTTATGAATTAGTTTGGGATTTTTTTATACTTGAGATTTTAGAGAATCCCTTTAATTCCACTCTCCAGTTAACCTTAAAAAAATCAGGCATGAAATTCCTAAACTAAGTCAATGGATACTTTCATGACTAAGCCTGAGGCAATCTGAGCCAGATCCACCTCCAGTCCAGAGCACAGACTCATCTCAAGCATAGTTGTATATTCTACCACCAATATTCACACACATGAATAAGACACAAGTCTTATTGGTGTTTTTGAGTCCCCACACACAAAAGCCTGAAATCCCTCTCAAAGACAAATTTCCACAACCATTCCATAAGCAGAGCTGAGTCTGCTCTTAAAACATAATTCATTACTAGAGGTAAAGATTTTATTATCCACCTTTTCTGCAAGATTCTAATGGTTATGTTGTTTACATGCAAAACATGGATTTATGTTCAGCTGGGAACATCACTCAACATGCTAAGCAGGATTAGACACCTTTTAACCTTCCAGTGAAGCTCTACAGAGATGCACTTAAGACATCCTTATCCAGAACAAGGACAAGCATAATTGAGCACACTACTGTAATTTAGTTCATTGAAATTCCCCCACCGTCAATTTGCTCTTTAAAATCTTAATTCCAGGTCTTACATCAGCCATTGAGGCTTGACATGATCAGTACTGAGCTTCTGATGATTAACAGTGGCCTCATGTGAAAACTAAAATGCCTTGATGAACTGAAGACTAACATGGACTTTTCAGTTTCTTTGTCACAAAGCAAAGGAGAACAGATTCCTGTACCTTCGTGCCGGGTAAGGTGCAAAGTTTTGCCTGAAGCTTTTCCCACTGCCACGGAGCCCACAGAAAGGTTAGGGCTCACCACAGCTGAACTTGCGTCACCTTTTCCTTCAAATAGGGCAACTAATATAAAACATTTACTAAGGAAGGACAAACAAGCGCACCCACATATCACAGCATTTGCATGAGCCCATCTTCACAGCACGGCCACATAAGCCTCTTTTCCTAAAGAATCAGATTAAGGAAAGAATCTGAAACACAAACAGTGAAAAACTGGATGAATTCATGTATTAACTCCACTTTGAGAGATATGAAAAATAGAAAATAAACTAACATGGCCACAGGAGCTAGTGTATATACAAAGGTTTTTATGCTGAAATACAGAATGCGTACAAACTCTGTTTGTCTCTTCAAGTCCTATTTGAACTAGCTCGCTAGCCCTCTCTGTTGTGGCTTTATTATACTTCATCCTGCTAAAAATATTATTTAGATTTATAAAATGCATCTTTACATATTAGATCATTTACCACCTGAATAAACAAGTTTTCTTTATAGTCAACTGTGATACAGAAGTACCTTGCTGTGTCGCAAAGGAGTGAATGAAATGAGTCTGCAGGCTGCCACTGACTGTCAGTTTAAAACAGGCATCGTGAACCAAGGCTGAAACAGCAGCAATCAAAAAGTACAGCAAAGTCCAGAAGTGTTCTTTGTCCTTCAGACCCCTTTGTGTTTTTGACAAGGGACTTGGAAATTGCTCCGCTAGCACAGCACTAATAGAAAGTAATGCTCTGAAGCTAAAATGCGAACCAGAATCATCAAATACCAGTTCCTCTCATCAAATACCAGTTCACAGAAGTTTTGCGTTCTTTGGATGACAGATGTGGTGAAAAGGCCTGACAGAAAAAGCAATACTCCACCGTGTGGCATTGCACGAGAACAGGCAGAACCCTTCTGCAAGACTGAACCCTTCTGCAAGACAGGCTTTTCCAAGTCCTGCGTTGACTTGACATATAAAGTGTAACTTTGTAGTGGATCAAGGCAGTTTTCTGGGAATCGTATTCTGGCACATTAAAATAAAAAAAATCAGGTAATTGCACCAGAACATGAATTGAAAGGAAAAATCCCTTTTGGCTCCTTATCTAACAACGGAATTCAGATACTTAGAATGGAATATTTCTCTACTTGAAATCACTGTTTGCACATTTTAAATGTCATGTCATGCTTCCAAAAACTAAAGAAGCATTTTGAATGGACTGAAAAAGTCTGGTGGAGAGAAGTTTCTTTACAGAGAAGTCTTCAAGTTTCCTTCTATTCTTAGAAATTTGAATGCCTCTCTCAAAAATACAGTAATTACTCTTCTATTTCTAAGACATGTTCATAAAACAGACTTTGGGGAATTTGTTTTGCCTGAGAAAAGACATTTGCTGCACTTAATTAATAGGAAGATATAAATTTATTTGCAACAGCTTGTCGTTATATTCATCATTACAATATTGCACAACCACAGATATACAGAATAAATACAATTCAGGAATGAATAAGATGATGCTGGGCTCTATTTTGGGATCATTTCTAGCAATGTTTTTGAGAACCAGGCATTGAAGTGAGATGGGAATAACTACAATACAAATTACTACAGAACTAATCTGCAAGCATCTGCGTATTTTGCTAAGTACTTTATAAATGCTACCCAAGTAAAAATATAAATCTGCAAATGCACTTAAATCTGTAATACATGCACACTTTTCTCTATTTCAGAAACCTTAAAACGGTCCATAATATAATTCACTTGGCCCAAGAAAACTAAGAGTTCAAGTTTGACTAATGTCTATCCTACATGAGAAGATGAATTTTGAAATGATACAGATGAAACAGGAATTATCCTCTCTCGGAGAAAATTAGGAAAACATGGGATTTAGTAATAATAGGCATAAAGTAGATCACTTGTGCTAAATTCAGTTTAACATTGAGAAAATCATATCAAACCAAGTTATCAGCACAACCCATTCATAATCAGCGCAGACTGTTCCATTAGAGAAAAAAAAAAATTGAGTCTTCCAGCACGAATGCAATAAACTGGCATTATTCTGAAAGAGGGTCAGGCGTCACTGGTTTGTTATCTGAAACAAAAAAAAAGAGCTGATGCAAGAATTTAATAGTGCTCCTAGACTATGTCTTATTTCTCTTGATGTTGATATTAATAATTACTGAGGCAGCACAAATTTGCCTCTCTCTTTAGTCCAGCTTTTAAATGTTGGTTTGACTGATCCATACAGAATTTCTAATTTATCCATGTGCTAATACTTTTATTATCAGAAAATAAAAGTGTAGACTCTGTTTTCATACACAGTTATAAACAAGCCTAAACAGTTGACTTCATCAAGGCCAACTATAGCCCAGTCCAACTCTCCTTGAAAACAACTCTGGCTTCAGTCAGCTTCATAAATGAGTAGGAGTTAGTAGTTTTGACAAATACCTTCAATTAAATCTGGGACCGTACTTGCACAACCTGCATTCCACTAACTACTGCACTCCCAAGTCTTCCAACAGAAGTCATGTGTGCTGCGCAGGTATGTATCGCAGTAAGGCCACAAATCATGGCTTTGCAGATAGAACCGCAATATTATTTCTGAATGCAATTTTAACTGCAACTCAAGTCAAGGTATTTGACAAAGATCTGCTTCTTTCAGTGTCCAAACTTCTAGTGGAGCAACCACACTTAATGAGAGCTTCTAAACACCACAGTGACTGACAGGATGGTTCCTAGCAGAGCTTCTGAAGCATATAGTTCTCCTCAATCTGGTTGCGCAGCACAATGAAATCCTGCTCTTGGATGAGGCCTCATGTTGCCGGCGTAGTAAGAATATTCCTAAAATTGCCTCCATACACCAAAGGCAGCAGTGGAAGAAAGCACAAAGGAAGAAGGAGAAAGAGCACAGAGAACAAGGAGGAATAGTCAGTCATATCTTGGTACCTGCACTCTTAACAAGTATCATAGAACTTCAGAGATCAAAGGTATCTGCTGGATACTGAAGTCCTTCAGGCTTTATTGACATCACAACTTCTGAAAGCCAAACAGTGCAATAGAATCAACATTATGGTAAGAAAACAATATGCTTATTAGAAAGAAACAGTTTCAATGCTTTTGCACCCAAACCTAATAATCCTGAGAGCATCAGATCACGTAACCTCTTCATAGGTATATGGAAAAAAATACAACTCCAACAGTCTGTATATGTAACTACCCCCTTGCTTTTTGCAGCAAAGGTCTGTACTGTCTGAAGGCTATGAAAGGATGGGATGCTTGCACAGACAAACTCTTTATTCAGAGGCAGATTTGATCAAGGCTCATGTTTTTCAGAAGGCAGCTAGTTTACTTAGGCCCATTTAAAAATCCTTTCCCTAGAGCTATCCACTGGCCTGTCTGGGCTGCATATTTTAAGCAGCAGAAAACTGCCAAATCAAAAGCACCGAATTTGTTTCTAAGAGAAGCGAGGAAAAGACAAAGAGCAAAAGTTAACACTGCAGACCATTGCAAGCTTCAGAGAGCACAAAACAATAGTCTTAAAGAGAGCTAAAAATAATTTCTTCTAAGAGTGGTTGTTCTTCTGCCAAAGGTATGCAATACCCTGAGAAATATGTTTGCAGAATGAAAATATTTGTAATACTACAAAGAAGTAGTCCTTGCTTTGGGAACTTATTTTAGCTGGTTCATTTGGAACTACATTTGTCATAACACAGACAAAAGATTATTAACCACAGACAGAAGTGAATATTGGCTTTGTTGCCAACTTAATGTTAAAACAGGAAAAAATAAATATGTTTTCTTCAGATCACCTGATAGTTACCTTGGTGTATCAATATAGTTGTAGGACAAAACACAATTCTAGCTTCCAACCTCTGCTAGGTGACAGGAGTGAGCTGTACTGGAATGCACTCTGAAAAAAAAGGTACAGAAGGGTTGTGCAAACAAATACAGTCACCTGGTCTCACTGGAAGCTTTACAAATATTTGTTCTTGATACTCAAAAATCTTGGCTCAACTCAAAATTCAATACAACTCTTCACATGTAGCCCAGGGGAGCACAGAAAGCTAAACATCTATAATTATCAAACTGCAGAGAAATTTTGGAAAGTGTCAAGTTCAGCTTCTTTTCGTTGTTACTTTCAAGCATCAGAAATATTTTTTAAGAGGAAAAAAACCAAAGAGAAGTGATTTAAAGTCATGCAGAAAGTGACAATTTTGTGATAATCGAAGTTTTCTTGCCATATTTAGCTAATGCGGAAACAGTGTCTACAGCAACGTCATCAGTGCAGCTGTGAGGCCGCCAATACTGGCTCCAACTGTGAAAAGCACTTTTTTCCTTAAGTCTTTTCTTCAATTATCCCCTTCCAAAGACACAAAAAAGCAGGAAAAAAAGTCAACTGCTTTGTACAAGCATTAGGCAAAGGAATCTACAATTTTACTTTGTAGCAGAGTTACTATTTGCATATTAACCTAGCAAGAATTTAATGTAATGTTATAGTACCTGCCACATTGGAGCGACAACTTGTTCGGAAATCATGAATTGCCAGCTCCTGCATTTAATTTATTTTTAATTGTTCTTTTCTGTTGTAAGCCAAGAAAGAAAACCAAAAAATTATACAAGAGGGTGCTGGCCACCCTTGTGTGTCAAAAGATAAATAAATTGGCTTTACGTAAGGCCCAAGACTGAGACAGGTTACTTTAGGCTTTCAGAGAAGTTGCTTAATACCCTCAAAAAAACTGGTTTGCAGAGTTTGTTAAATTACAGTAGGCAATTCTCTTCTAGTAAGAGAATGGTAAACCGGCAAAAGTGGAGAAAGGGCATTCAATGTGCTGAAAGCATTCATACTATGTTGCTTGATTCATTAGCTGCAAGTTCAGCAACCCCTTGATCATCTCCCTTTTCTTCACGCTGATGAAAAACTGGAACAGAGCAAGGCAAACTTGTGGTGCTACAAGCTGGTTCTACGAACGGGCAGCTTGGCTCACACCACAGTCACCAACAATGGGTCTTCTGAAGGTGCATTTCACTTCCCTTACAGGGAAAGTGAGCTTTAATGATTATTAAGGATTAACAGATGAAGCCAAATGACTGTCTGCTCATCTGCAATAGCAACTGACTCCATCCTTCACTTCCTGTAAGCATCAAAACCAAAAATCTGCACTTGCCACCCTCGTCCCTGATACATCCTCCATACCTACTCATCTAACTCATTCCCTCTTTATCAACCCATTTAAAAAAAAAAAAAAGGGAGCTACAGATATTTCAGACTGTAAGTTACAGACCCACATTCAGTCTGTCCTCCACAGTTAAATAAATTTTAAGCATGTCGGGAGGGACTGTTTGTGCTACTCACTGCAACACCTAACACACTGGAGTACTGCCCGCAGCTGACTGTGCAACAAACACATTATCTGACTTTTCAGGTTTTGTCACAGTAGAAGAACAGGCGGGCAAGACAGCATCCATGAAACTGCATGTAGTTCAAGTGTCACCATTGTCACATGCAGGAACACAACAGGGACAATTCATGTTATCTCAGGACTGTCCTGTGCATCAGAAACTGGTTTCAAGATCAAATATGCTGAAGAGCAACCAAAAGAGGATATACCGGTTTCTGCTGCCCTTAAAAGTTATTTAAGCTCACATTTTAGGTCTTCCAAAACCTCTTAACTTGGTTCTTTATGGTGTTGTAGTTACTTTAAAATGCTTATGATCTACTGCCATGCCATCAAACCTGGAAGACAGAAACTTAGATTTATCTTGGTGAGTTTGGAACTTTAAAGATACGTAAAAGACATTAATATATTACAAAGCGAGCCTTAAGACAAATATTACCACACTTCAGACCATGTTCAATGTGAATGGGTTATTAGGCACCGTATATAAACCTAGTAAAGTCAGCTAATAGTGTCAGCATAATTGCTAGAGCATGTTTTGTCTGAGAACACCTACAGAACAAACACATGAACAGCAAGTCTCCACATACACGATTTACTTACAAGTCTTCAGAAGAGCTGGTGATGTCTTCCCATAATAGATAAATCAGTACCAAAATAATCATTGCCTCCTACCTTGGTTAAAGAATTAGCCAAATCACGCTACACTACAGCTCTCCTCACAACAGAAAAGAGCTGCAACCCAAAGTACCTATATTCAAAAAATTATAATAAATGTACAACATGAAAACTAGTTTTTAATAAAGGTACATTTGTTCATGTTTGACTGTTGTTTCCCATTGTCCAAATTTAACATTAATTCCAATAGCTTGGAAAATACCGACAGTAAGTACCTGCCATTTGAGAGAGCACTGTTTGAAAGTTACAGCTAGCACAGAAAAGTGGAGATGTATTTTAACATAATATTTTTAAAAACTGTGAAGTCAATGAGCTCAATGCACAAAAATGAACTTTGTCAAGTTTCATCAACAGCTTTATCAGTCTACATCTCAATGGTATTCTAACCAGTAAGTGGTACTTCATTACAATAGATTACATTAACTTTCTCCCGTCTTCCCTGTTTCCTCTGAATCAACTGATCACACTGGTTTTCCTGGAGTACAGCAAAAGGTGTTCTGAATGATCCAAGATGCTCAAGAGTTTGCTTAACTTTCAAGTCAGGCTGCAGAGTTTCATTTACAGGCATTTGTGACCCCTGAACTACAATAAAAAATCCCACGAAACCTGTTCTTAGCCCCTGGGAATTCAGGGGGATTTCCCAGAATCCCAAAAGTAAGTCAAATCTGCTTGCATAAAAACAAGACACTGAGCAGCAAGATAGCATTAGAGCAGCAAAGACCATAACTGGCTACTAGTTAACACATGGAACCAGGAAGCAGACACCGAGGTGATGTCTGTGTTCCTGCAATTACGTTCTACTGTTCTTCTGTGCCTTACTTTCCAGTAAATAAAATGGGCAGATATTGCCTCTATTCCATTTCTTCTATCACTTCTTTGAACACTCCTGCCTTTAAAGCCGTTAGTGCACATATGTACACAAACATCATCCCACCTAGCAGAGCAGCTTGTTTAGTAAACAAATATACACATACATTTTGAAAACAGGATTTTATTGGAAGCTTAGAAAAGATGCCTGAAATCTTATTCAGGAAAGGCACTTCAGACCTTAGTCCCGTTTCTTTTTAGCTTTGGGTTCTTGTGACAGCTGAGATAATTCACTTTCTTCAACTTCATCACAATGCTTTCTTTTCTTTTTCTTTGACTTTTTATGGTCACTTTGGTAACCACTGGAGTCACTGGTAGGCAATACATGTTCCTGTTGTTCTTGCTTATGCTTTTTCTTTTTCTTCTTCTTCTTACTTTTATCATCACAAAATCCATTCACAGGATCAACACTTTGCTCTTCTGCATTTTCCCTCCCAGTGTTATCTGTCTCAACTAAAGGCTCCTCTGTGACATTATCTCCCCCAGAGTCATTCAAGCCATTTTCCCGGTGGTCAAGCTTTTGAATTTCATCTCCATTTGCACTGGCAGTGACAGCCTCAGATTGTTTGGGCCGCATGCTGTGAAGAAATATATAAAATAGGCTGAAGTAGAGACATCTAAGTGCATTGAAGAGTGAAATGTCAAAATTTGCCAAAACATAGGATTTACATTAAGTAAATAAAAGATAAGCATTTGCTAAAAACAACAAATCGAGAACATGACACTCCAGTTACAGAAAATCATAATGCCAGTTTAATACTTTCAGCTTGATTTCTATTACCTGACTAGGTTCCTTCTTACCACAGAATCACTGTTCTCTTTAAAATTTCTCTAAAATGCTGTACAGACCATTTCAATATCTACGCTTTTCTTGTACTCCTTCATTCACTAATTCATAATTACACATTGTGTAGTAAACTTTTTTTTCTTTTTTTTTCTAAGTTATTCACAAACACACACACCTGTGCAATCACATGCCAGATGCACTGCTGGTTTTACCAAGCAATTGCCCTGCTGACGTCTATACAGTTAAAACAAAGATGATGGCAGAAGAGTCAAAAAAAGAACAACAACCACCCCAAACAAAACCCAAAAACCCAGCAGGTACCTTGCAACTGAGAGCACTGGAAAAAATGTCTAGGAACACAAATATGGAAAAAATGCAGTTAAAAACATGGGGGAGAAGATGCCCCCAGAGGCATCACAGAAAAGAAATCTTTAAGTTTCATTCTAAGTTTACTGAAACAATCCAGAGCATCCTTCCAGATTAAAAACAAAAAAAACCCGAACAAAAAGCAAAACCAGAGACCTCTAAAAATGTTATGATTTTGTCAACAGTAGTCATATTGTACCTTTAACTAAAAACATAACCACATTAGTAGAAAAAAACTGCTTAGCAAATGATTGTTTAAAAAAAAAAAATCTGAATGAACTCTTTTAAAGATACCACTATTTTAGCAAGCTGTTCTAAAAATGTAGAGGGGCAAGTGAAAGGAGGAATGTGATGAATTTTCCCGTATCATCTTTGAGATCAAGTACCTTTTTAAGCTTCAGCAAGCATTGAAGTCATCCACATATAACCATCTGTGGTTATGTAATGTGTGCGTGTGTGTGTAAACATCAACGTAAACACTGTGTTCAGGAACTGGATTGTTTTCACTTGAAAAGTCTACGCACACTCATAAACATAGCTACTCTAGACATTTAGGGGTGCTATTTTGAACATGTACTATTTATAAAATCAACAGTTCTCAAGTCAGCACACAAATTTTTAAAGCTAAGAAAACCTCCCTATTTTAACTTGTCCAGAGAAAATTTCCATTCAAGTCCTTAACACTAGACAGTTTAGTTTAAGAAATCTAAACCAAGCTATATATAGACATAGGTTTGTGTACAAGGAAAAAAGCTTAAATATTCAGATGTTAATTCAAATCACTGAAGTTGTAACAAACGCATCAAAACAGTTAAAAATATTCTCTAGTACGGCACATTACCTGCTTTTAGT
Source organism: Psophia crepitans (assembly GCA_013399095.1). Taxonomy (NCBI): domain Eukaryota; kingdom Metazoa; phylum Chordata; class Aves; order Gruiformes; family Psophiidae; genus Psophia; species Psophia crepitans. Next base: position 152,402 of record VWZZ01008227.1, read on the forward strand.
GAGTTCTCCTCGAATGAAGAACACTCCAGCTGCATCAGAATCCAAGTGCAATACTTGAAATTTCAGTTCATCACCTATTTTCAACCCCAGCTCTTGCCACTGTACGATCGACATCTGTTCAGGTTTGGGGATAGAAGCATTGAAGCATCCATGTATCAGGCAGCCGATATGACTAGGGGCCACTTTATTAATTACACCCTAAAAAAATAAAAAGAATGTCATAGCTATAGTAAAGATCACCCCTTTAAACGCAGACATGATATATACTTAGTTTTCTACGCACAAGTTGTAAAGTCAGTTTATCTAGCAAATAAGCTAATTTTTTTCCATCAAAATCAAACCTACTTCTATCTAGTCTTCATACAATTCCTCCCAAAATTGAAATAAACCTATATCTGCAAGAGAAAGAAAGTCAAAACACAGCATTTAGCCACAGTGAGTACCTGAATATAACAGGTAACACTTTCCTCACTGTACAGCCATCACCTTTGTTTTAAAGCCATTTTAAGTCTGATTTACTTGCCTCAAACGGCCTTCATGCTGGCACAGCACTACTTAGCAGCTAAAGATACAGATGACACATAAAAACTTTTAAGTACTCCATTCCGCGGGTTTCTGATACTTTGGCATGTCAAACTTTATTCACTGCTGTTTTCCCCAAGGATAAATGAAAGACACTGAGGGTTTTTCCATTTTCTTCCTAGAGAAGAAAATTTCTTAAGCACATTTGAAAGATGCAAGCTATCCTGCAAAAGGTATGGCACAACAACGAATGTACGCCAAGTCTCAACTAATTTTTCCCATGAGTAGTGCCTCAAAGATGTTACACATCCTTTTACTGAAAGGCAAACTTCAGCTCGATGTACTGCTCTTATACTTGAAGGAAATAAACTCTTGAGGACATCCTAAACATTCTTGCCACTATTAAGTAAGAACACACCTGTTGGAGAACTATCTGCTCTTCAGAAAGGAGTATTGATATGAATATATAAATGATAAGCAAAGTTATGATATAGTATTTAATAATATGCAATCTTTATGACATTTTAATCATACAAACCGCACATAAATTTAACAAATACAGGGACACAGTACAGACAGACAAAAACTGCTACTACAGACTGATAATCACGCTAAGCTACCAACACACTAATAAACTGCCATCATAAACTAAAATGTAACTCCACCTAAGTCCCAGAGTTCTTCTGATGATGGACATAAGCCAAGCTTTGACTACGCCATAAAAAAGATACCCTGTGAGACATCAACGTGTCACCGTACCACCAGTTTTTTCCCTCTCTTGGGGCTGAAGATGACAAAGTCCGCCTCGATGTTCAGGTGGATGAATCCTTGGTCGTCGTAAATGTCCCCGAGCTCCCCCACCACTTTGATGTTGTCGTAAGCCACCGGCACGCCCTGAAGGCTGGAAGAAGGGGGCACAGTGAGCACTCAGGCCGGAGACAGCGGTCCCCTCCCTCCCCCCCGGACGTGGCGGACCCGGGCGGCAGCGCGGGGTCCCCCGGCGGGCTGAGGCCTCCTCCGGACCGAGCCCCGTCCCCGGCCGCACCTTTC
>VWZZ01008227.1:154807-186195 GCA_013399095.1 Psophia crepitans
CTTCACCAGCTTCGTTGCCCTTCTCTGGACAAGCTCCAGGGCCTCGATGTCTTTCTTTTGGTGAGGGGCCCAAAACTAGACACAGTGCTCGAGGTTCCAGCCTCCCTGCCCCAAGCCTGTAGCGCTGCCTGGGGTTGTTGTGACCCATGGGCAGGACCCGGCACTTGACCTTGTTGAACGTCATCCCGTTGGCCTCAGCCCATCAATCCAGCCTGTCCGGATTCCTCTGCAGAGCCATCCTACCTTCAAGCAGACCAACACTCCTGCACAACTTGGTGTCATCTGCAAACTTACAGAGGGTGCACTTGATCCCCTCATCCAGATCATTGGAAAGGATATTAAACAGAACTGGACCCAGTACTGAGCCCTGAGGAACACCGCTTGTGACCGGCCACCAACTGGATTTACCTCCGCTCACCACAGCTCTTTGGGCCTGGTCATCCAGCCAGGTTTTTACCCAGCGGAGGCTATACCCGTCCAAGCCATGAGCAGCCAGTTTCTCCAAGAGAATGCTGTGGTAAATGGTGTCAAAGACGATACTATAGTCCAGGTAGACGTCATCCACTAGAGGACAGCTTGTGGCAATCTGGGGTCACAGCCCCCTAGGTGCCCGCTGACCAGCTGTGCCTTTCTCCTGCCATCTCTGCCACAGCCCTTCACAGATGGGGTAGTCTGTGGTAGCACCTAGAAACAGTGGTTTATCTCCGTAATCCCTATGTATATGCTCAGGCACACCATTTCATTCCTCTTCAGATTATACCTCCATGACTGGCATTATTTATTTTCTCTTTTCAACTGGTTTTGCATGAAATGACCCCCCCACCTCATGCATTCAATTGCCCCGTGAACCTAAATCAAACATTGGTAGTTTAGACAAAACACTGCTATGATGTCATCGTAAATTTAAATTGAACATTTGGTAATTTAGACAAAAGACGCTGTTGCAATATCAAATTACCTTAAATGGTGTTTTCATATATGACAATGTTAGGAATATAGGATGTGTTTTCTGTTGCTAGGGCCTGAGTCTAATTTGTGCATATAATGAGAAAATTTGTAACACTTGATTAAGCATATATTAAAAGGCAGAAGAAGAAGAAGAAAGATAGACTTATGAAATTCACAAAAAGGGATGCTGGTGCACTGTACATTGCAAATGAGCTATGAAGTGAGATATAGTAATAGCAAAAAAAACCCACCCTGTTGTCTTTTTGTAACCAATGGAATTTGTGGCTGGTTAGTAAAGACTTTGTCCAGAAAAGTCAGATTTTATATGGACACAAAGTTGCACAGTATTGCCTTAAGATTTGATTTTAAACTTATTTAACTGAACTGGTGCAAAGCCTTGAAAAAGGTACTTTTCTTTGATTTAAATCTAATGTATATCAGCTTAACTTGTTTTAGTAAACGTACGCTTTCAGACTGATTGAATCCACATGAGGAGTTTTAAAAATAAATTTTTGATATATCAATTTCGTTAAAGGCGTTAAAATTCCTTTTACATTGTAGGGGCCTCAGAGCCGCTGTTGTTCTATAAAAACAAGCGTTACATCAGATATCAGAAATCCTTGAACTCCCCATAAATTGTTAAGTGATGCAAAAGCCTTTGAAACTACTCAAATACTACATCACCATAAGGTTTTCTTTGACTGAAGGTACTGTGAAGACAGGACATTGTTAGTTTTCACAGGTAAAACAAATAGTATAATTTTCAGTACTTTGCTAAAAGTAAAGTTGGATTAGTGTGAAAGAACTGACATAAAAATGACTTTCAGATGCCAGATTGAACTTTCAAAACTGAAGGAGAAAATGTCTTGAACTATTGTAACCTGTATTCTCTTGTGGCTGTAATCCTCCAAGGTATTTAATGTCGGTTGAAATTAATTGTATGTTATACACTCTCAGCTCTCTGGAAGAAATACCTATATTTTTTATTTCTTATATTCAGATTATATTTAATCCTTGCAATGTGCTTTCAATCTCGGTTAAGAACCTTATACAATAACTGCATCCACTTCTATTCCTAAATGAAATATACTTTTTATAACTCTTATTTATGAGTGGATTTAGTTTGCAGTGAGAACATATAATGTACTAAGGACTACACTCAACTTTATCCACGATAATAAAAACCTAACTCTGCCCCTTAAATAAAAACTCTGAATAAAATGGAAAGGCAGCATGAACAAAAATGCGGACTTCCGTCTTTCTCCCTGTCGGCAGGTTGGACAAGGTGGTGCCAGAAGGACTCCCTCCCTCCACTCTGCAGCAGTCTGAGGTTGTCCCTGTGGACCTCTGTCCTCAGAAAACTCCCTACTCGTGTGAGCCGTGCCCCAGAGCATGCAGCACGTGCACTTTCTGGCAGCCTACAGGATATCTCACTCTGGCAGGCTGCAAAAATTTTTTTGCTTTATTTCAGGCACTCAAAACTGAAAACCTACAACAAAATAATAATGTCTTAAGGCCTACAGGTACCGTACCTGCAGAGGGCTGGGCTAAGCCCTAACCTGTGTGGACAAGGCTGGTAGTCTTTAAAGAGAGTTGTGTTTTAGCAGCCACGCTACCACTCGGCCTGGAAGCCAAGAAGTGCTCCCCAAGGCAGACAGTGCTGTGATCATGTGGAGGTATTTAGTTGAGATCAGGTCTGCACTTTCTAATTGAATCTCCATTTATCCCTGCTACTGTGCTTTGGTTTTCTTTGCAAAGGGCTCTTGGGACTTCCAGATTTCTTTTCAGGCTAAAGTAATCTGGAGGATGAAGTTTAAATCCTAATGGCCTTTAAGTCTATGGGGTCAGGCCAGAGCTAATTCAAAATAGCCTCCTTGAAACTCTTTTAGTGTAGATACCCTGTCTCAGCACCAGCTGTTTGTCTCTGCGAATCCACAGCTGTCAAGTCACACCGCGTGCTGATGCAACATAACATAACCAAAAGCGGCATTGTCTTGCAGTCTCCTAGATACTTCAGACCTGTCATATGACTTGTGCTTTCGTTATCTGATCGTAAGAGATGTCCTGACCAAAGAGAGTACTCTGAGTCCAACTGCCACTTCCTCCAGTCACAGTTCAGTTCTGAAAACCACCAGGGCATTGACGCTTAAATCTGATATCCTCACATTCATTTCTTGTCTTATTTTTCTTGCCTAGTTGTATATCTTCTTTTCACTTCTTGATGTTAGCTTTCAGTTTAAAACCAGTCTGTCTTAGCTGATCTCTCAGCAGCACTGCAGTGAGCCTGGGTCCAAAAAAGGCAGCTAAAATCAATGTCTAAAACAGCACAGCGTTGGTATGTTTGCCAAGTCTTGCAGTGGCCGATAAATCTGCTGAGCCTGTTTTTCTCAAGTGGTCAGGTTGCCAGTTACCATCGGGACCAAACCCAAAAGCTGCCTTTTCAATCACCGCTGTTCTTTTCGTCTCTGTTTTATCTGTGTTTGTCTTGTTTTCTCTTTATGGAAAAAAGGCCAGACTCCAGTAAGGAGATTCGTTAGCAGCCACATATCCAGCACCTCTCAGCTGGTCTTTTCTTTCATTCCCATACAGTCATTGCCATCTTCAGTCCAGGTTTCTGAATTGACATCGTATGTCGGGTAGAAGCCTTGTCCAACTGCCCATTCATGCTCTTTTGTGGCAGCAGCAGCTCATTCATTCGGAGGTCAGCCTCCATCCAGCATTACTATCCTGGAAGCCTTTGCTGCAATGGAATATACTGCATCTCGTGCAGAGTGGAAGAGTGCCCGTGGCACTGTGCTGGAGTAGAAGATCCACTCTCTCTTAGGGCCATGTGCTCAAAGGATTTGGTGTGTTTTGAAATTGAATCCATCCCAGGTTCCGCACCACACAACTCGTGCTCAATAAAAAAGAGGAAGAAATGCCTCACAGTTACAAGAAAGGGTAGAAACAATAGAAAAACTCATGCTCAGATATTTTTTTCCAAATATTTTAGCTGGCTTCACATTTTTCATGTGCCATCATAAAAACCTACACTATTTTTAATGACAGTTGTTGCTGTGGTACTTAGAATGAAGAATCAGTACTCAAATTCTCAGTTTTGTTTGAAGTTGTATGGTAATAGGTTTGCTCCAATATCTTTGACCCTCACACTGAATAGAGGCTAATCGTAGCATGTTTGGTCAGTGAGAGTTAAGCATGTAAATGTCATTGAGGAGTTCTGTTAGGCTAGTTTTGTGGAAGTTTTTTTGAAAGACCCACCATTCAATTATGTGTAAAATCGATCAGTGTAAGGCACTAGCTGAAGTTACAGTAGTTACTGTAGTAAAACCTTATTTGACTGGGAATGTGAGAGGAATTAAGTTATTACTCTCAGGCAAAAATCTAATTTGAGCAAGTACAGGATGATAAGATGAATACTGTCCTTGGCCAAGGAAGGTAGATACTCCTGTCACATATCGGGCATCTCTATCACTGGGTTTGTACATAACCAAAGTGTACCAAATGCTCAAAATCCACCAGATGGCACACTAAAGCCTTGAGACTGAAAATGCTGTCATCTAAGAGAAGGATCATAACTGCGTGGCAGGCTGAAAATTTAGTCTGTATTACAATATGCAGAGTGTGCTTTGTTTTTGTCAGCGATTACTAGGTCAGCTAGGAAATTACTTAGAGATACATTAGGGGAAAGAAATGGGATAAGACAGCAATTATATTGTGGGTTTTTTTCAGCTAATAATTTGTCTTGATTTGTAGTGACGTTTATGATGTCTGGGATGGACATCTCCTAACAGTTGGGGACTGGCTAGATTTGCCTTTGGCCCTTGATTCTTCAAGTAAATTGCTGCCTGCCAGGAAACAGCCGATACAGCTGGCGATCAGTATTGCCTACACTATGAATCACTCTTCTGGAGATGAAACATCTCATCTATGAATATATTACTGAAAGAACTGTATCCAAGTATGTCCCTGGCGTTACACCTGTGGAAATGAGAGAACCTGCCGTAGGATGGCTGGTGCTGGCTGTGGTGCCCCTCTCCAGCTTCTCTGGTGTTTGAAGGCATGGTTTCAGTGGTAGAGACATCATGACCTGTGGAGAGCTGACTGTTGCTCTAATGCCAAGCCTCTCCTCAATGTTTCCAGCCAGTGAGTGAAGTGTGTTCAAATACCACCTGAAAGTACAGCAAATAATATGAGAACGTGACTTTTCCTATGTATACAAGAGGTGATGTTGCCACAGAAACACGGGAGGGAAGCAGCCTATGCCAACCTAAACAACAGCAAGGCTTTTCTACAGCATTGCAGATGCTTCTGAGGAATGGTGCTAACAAGTGGGATGGATGCACAGATTGTAAATGAGGTGAATGAGGTGTCCCGTAACAATCTGGCTGTGTTACTTTGTGGTTCACATTCAGAGAAAATTCAAGCAACTCTTTACTCCAGCTTTTTAAAAATTGTTAGGAAAGATAGGAATTAAGGAGCCACAAGCAATTGCCTCCAGAAAAGCCAGCTGCTATTAATTTTAAGAGTAGAAAATATCTTTTTACCATCCTGTTTTATGACTCCTGTACTTCTTCAAGATACTACAGAAGGCAAAAAAATCTTCTGGTTCAACTAATTTTCTGTCTTTTTAGAGTTCATATCCTGTTAAATCACATTAAGAATTGTAAAGATATTTAGAATGAAATTAAGAACATTCAGACATTTAGACTTAAATCCTTGCTCAGACAAAACTCTAGAAATAGTTTTTGCCAAGGCACAGAATTTTTTAACTTACAGTGCTATTCCCAGGTTCGCATCTCTTACCATTTTTTATTTTTTAATGGGAAACTGTTAATCCTTCTGTCCTGGAGACCAGGTCCCTAATCTAAGGAATTTACCATTTAGGAGACATCCAAAGTTTGAATGAAAAGATATTTGATTATATCTGCTAGGCTGCTTTCAAATTAAAGCCCCAGTCCTGCAATCTGATTTTTGAAGGTGAGTTTCATGAAGGTCGACACTTGAGAAGTATTAAAAAAATGATGAGAATTCAGTTATGTGGATGTTCTTTTTCTTGTAATCTACAGACTTTAACAGGTAGGTTATCACCTGTATTTATGGTAACAAATTATCTGTTTTCTTTTGTCTATTTTCTTCTGTAGGTTTAAAGTTGTATGCTTTTCTACTGGAAGACTGGAAAAACTGAATCCTTTACCCCAAAAGTACTGGAAATGAGAGACAATTCTTTTTTAAAGTTCAAAAATGTGATTAGTTTTTGTCATCTGACTATATGGTTTTGGTTTGGATCAAATATGGAATTGTTTGGATATCATTGAAAAAGTTGTTCTCGTATTTCCAGCCTACAAGAATAAAAAAAAATATACCTCAAATCTGATGGGAATTCTGTTCTCGTATTGTAAACCAAGGAAGCCGAGTAAGCATCGCAACATTTGGCTGTTTATTCTCCAAAAATACTGGGATTCCTTTTCCAGGAATATCCTTCGTTAACTTAAAGGTAAGCTTTTAATTATTCTTGATCAGTATATAAAAATCTGCCTAAATTATGAAGAAATTCTTCCTTGATCTCTGCTTGAAGACGAGCATAAAAATAATGACATCAGTGTAGAACAGTACCAGATTTATTATTTTTCTTCTGCCCTTCTCAGGCGGTGTGTACTACTTCAGAAAATCTTTAATGTCATTAATTTTCTTGAAGAACTGAGCCTTTGACTATCAATATCAGCATTGTCTACCTTCAGGCAAATAAAGGGCAGTAGTCATTATGCTGAGCAAATACTGAAGAGCTTGATGTCACCATCTGCATTTGAGTACAGCAGCTCTAGCTGCTGAAGGAAATGCACCTGCAGCAGTTTAGGTCGTCTCCAATGTAATATAGTAGCTCTTATCTTGAAAACTATTTGTGTGTCACTCACCGCTGAGTGATTCAATGCTAGATATTGCTTGATGCCTGAATGATATCTCTGGATGATAGGGTTTAAGAACAGACCTAGCATGATTTTTAGGCAATTACTATGTTGTCCTAGTTTAAAGAAAAAATTTTCTGTTCTCACTTAACTTCCTGCTGAGTTCATGGTTTAGTTTGGCAGCTCACAGGGTTCTCATTGAGCTAATTCAACTGCTTACCGTCACATCCATCCACCCACATACAAAAATCCCAAGATAACAGAAGTCATGGTTAGAGTAAAAAAAAATAAAAAAACAAACAAAAGAATCAACCACCCACAAACAAACAAAAAAAAAAAACCAAAAAACCCAAAAACAACCAATCACACAACAACTAAGGCAAAACAAAACATGAGAATCAGAGACTCTTCTGTGAGACTCATGACAAAAGTACAATTTAAATGTTCCCTAGGCTGGTGAAAGTAGTAAAAAATAAATGCAGTGTGGGGAAAATCCTGCTCTCATTTCAGATTCTCTTTTCACTTACACAAATTCCTTAAAAGCATGAGAAATTTCTGAAGTGCAGCGTTGTCCTTTATGTAAATGTAAATGTGACAATAGTCACAAGGTTCTCATTGTTATTTTACCATTGCCATCTTTTGGGAAGCAAATGAGAGGCAATAGTCAAATCCCAAGATATCTGTTAGTCTTCACTCAAGGAAATTTCAACTGAAACCAAAGGAATTTGTCTGAGAAAAGACCAGCACCCATGCTCGCTCCATCGGAGAGGTACCCCAGAGTGGTCTTCAGCATCACACCGGTTCTTCAAAGCAAAGGTGTCTGTTTGATCGAAGTGAGCCCTTGGTTGCCCTCTGGACCATGCAGTGCTCTGCTTTTCCACTCCAGTCCAACAGATAGTATCCTGCCAGCTCTCCCAGTACTGGTTTGCACACAGGATAGGCAGTTCCTTATGCACCAAGTAGCTGGAAAGGAAGTCCCTTGGGTGTGATGGTGGGATGGGATGCCATGCTCCCATTTGATCTAGAGGTGGGCCCCATGAGTTGACCTATATTAATGCATATAGTCTTTAAAAGGCACAAAGGATGGGAAACATAAGTGGCATCTTTGTGAAACAATTGCAAGTGCGAAAATGTGCGTAGTTATTAGCATCACAAGAATAATAAAATGTTATGATGCAGTGGATCTGCTTCTGTTTCAGCCTTAGAAACCTACAGGGGGATCTGAAGACTTAAGAATACATTGTGAAAGTACATCTGTTCCGTATATGAGGAGAAACCTACTTTGTCTCTAATTCTCCTTTGTGCATGACGCAGTGGAACTCTTTTCAAATGTTTGTTGGACCTATTCAGAAATACCAGGTTGACTCTGAGTGGGGACAACTCCTCTTTTTACATTTCATGGTGAAAAGAGATGTAAAAAAAAACAACCAAAAACCAAATCCTGAAAACTGGAGTGTCTTGACTTAAAGCCAAGACTGAGTTTCTACTTTGCTTTGAGTATGTTCTGGATTTGGCCTTTAGAAATTGTTTCTGCCTCTACTACACAGGATTAACATGGTAGCAATCCTTGAGTACTCTGGCTAGTAAAGACACAGACAGTTGAGTCCCACATGGCCAGGTTTGCATCATCAATAAACATGATTAGTGAAATATTCTAATATCTTTAATGAGTCAAGGACATACACTGCTATGCCATATTTGATACAGAGAAACAATATATAATGAGGAGACTAAGAGAGCTGGGCTTGTTTGGTCTTGGAGAAGAGAAGGCCAATGGGGGAATTAATCGGCTGTCTTCAACAACCTTATGATTAGCCATGGAGAAGATGGACCCGTAGTCTTCCTGGCAATGCACAGTGAAAGAATGAGAGGCAAGCTGCAGCAGGGGAAATTCTTACTAGATTAAAGGGAAGGATTCTTTACAGTTAGGGTGATCAAATCCTGGAACAGGTTGCCTGGAGAAGCTGTGGGATCCCTATTCTTTGAGATACTGAAAAAAATGCTTTGGGCCAGATGGCCTCTGAAGGTCCCATCAGACTTAAATTATTCTATGATTTTAGATTAAATGACAGCTTCATTACAGAAAAAGAAATATTTGGCAGTGACACAGGCAGGGCCATGACAGTCTTTAAATCAGAGTTCATGCTCTTCAAAGCTGAGGAAAGCAGAACAGATATGACTGTGCCCTGCAGCAGCCCTCAGTCTGTCCTGTGGTCTGAGAAGTTCTTTATTTATGTAGCTACATAGCAGCCATCAGCAGAAGCATTCTAGATGCCTCAGGGAGTGCTTAGAAGGTACCCTCTAGTTGCAAGATGAGATAGGGTAAGACATACATCACTGGGCTGCTCCTGCTCCAGGGACAGATAGAGGCCATGGCTCCATTGTGTCAGTGTGCCATGGACAGAGACTTCTCCAGAGACCCTGCTGGTTGTTAGCTGTACTCCAGATATGAGTGGTGAGTAGAAGGAAAGGATCATCTCCCTCAACCAGCTGGCAATATGTTGTCTAATGCAGCTGAGGATACCTCACAGACGCAGGACTTTGCACTTCTTGTTGAACTTCATGAAGTTCCTGTCAGCCCATTTCTCCAGACTGTGGAGGTCCCTCTGGATGGCAGCACAGCCCTCTGGCACATCCTCCTCCTCTTGTGTTATCTGTAAATTTGCTGAGGTTACACTATGTCCCATCATCCAGATCATTAATGAAGATGTTAAATAGGATGCCGCTGTTCAGTTAAACAGATGCTAAACAGCAAAGTCACTGTGGTTGTTAGCCATAAAATAGCAACAACCTTTCATCAAAAATTATGACACTGCAGTTGCTGAGTCCTGCAGTCTTCATCTCAACTTAAATCGGGAAATAGATGTCCTAGGTGCCTCTGTGTGGTTACTGTTGGCTCACTGACATTTAACTGGTGACCTTTGTTGTGACCTATGCTGCTCAGCAGATATTTCAGATTGCGTAGTATATGGTGAATGAGGCAAAGCATAACTTAATGCTGACTCAGCACAACAGCAGTGTATTGCATCAGTGTACTTTGAAAATTGAAACAGTCTTTTTCAAAGCATTCTGTGCTCCAAAAATAACTTGACCCTCCTATTGCAACTCTCAGCGCTGCTCATTATTGTGACATTGCTGATATTTGCTAATGATCAGGTGCTGCAGGAAATTCGGAAGTGTGACACTGCCAGCCCCAGGTTGCACACCGCTTTAACTCTCAGCAATTCAACACTTAAGCACGCAGATTGCCTCGCTCTGAAAACGGACTTCAGTGAAACTACTCATGCCAACACATAACCACAAGTCAAAGGGCCGGCAAGGGATGGAGTCTTAGTTATTTCCACAGGCAATGTAGCTCCCCAGGCTAGGCTGGCCTCTGACACAGAAAAAAATCCAGCAAGATTTTGAATTAGAATTTTAAATCCTAAACCAGTTTCCTGGACTCATCCACCACTCTGCAGCCTCCCCACAGCACGGTTACTGTGGAGCCTGTGGGGTTGAGAGGAGTTTAGACCAGAACAGCAGGACACAAAGCAATAATTTTAACTACTTGTGCTTCATGCTGGTCTTGCATATGTTGTACATACAGACCCTGTATTCCCTTATATATTCTTACAAGTCTTATAAGACATATAAATGAGAACTTTTATTGGAAGCAGTGCAACAGGGTATTTCTTCATTGCCTGCATTTTTGTCAGGGTAAGGACTGTGCATATTAGATAGCGAAGCTGAAATGTTAAGTGTATTTATTTATATAAGATTATATTTGGAGCTTACTGAGCTAATAGTGAAAGAATTTAAAGAATACATATATATTTTAAGGAGGAATTTGAATCTACAGACAGCTTGACTGAATTGTGCAATTAGAATAATTTGCACTTACCACACAGACATCATCCATTATTTATAGTTTGTAAACATCTATGTTACCATGTTTTGCATGGTTTTAAAAATATTTGCTTTTGTTTTCTTTAATTAAATTGATTTCTTGTAAATATCTCCAGCTATTTGTGATACTTGCAAGTGCTCCCATCAATAAAGGAGCTCAAATATGCTGAAAGAAAATGATCTGATTTCCTGAAATATATCAGTTAAACATGCAGCTTAGCTGTTTGAGTGTTCTATCTGCGAAATTAACTGAAAAGATTCCTTTTGGGTCTGGCTACTATTATTATGGCATTATTTGAGAATAGAATAGAATAGAATAGAATAGAATAGAATAGAATAGAATAGAATAGAATAGAATCATTAAGGTTGGAAGAGGCTCATGGAGTATGATTTCATTTTTTATATTTTTGGTCACTACTGGTTAAGTTGATAAGTAGCTAAAGGACATAATAGCCCTGTTGAAGCAATGAGGCAAAGCACGCTGGAAGTTCTTGCTGATAGTGGTAAGAAGCCATATATTATGGCTGTTAAAACACCTCTTTCAGCTGTTGCTATAAGAGAGTTTCTCAGACATCCAACACTCTGGAAATACAACAATTTTTTCTTTTAAAATTATGATCATGCACTTGGTGGTTTCCTATACCATTTTTGTAAGCCTGAGTTTGTAGTTACGTTGAAATGTGTGCACATGTGTCTGTAAGGCATGTTGCCTAATAAAGTTAAAATTAGATGCTTGGTTAATTCAGTTGCCCATCCTAGTGACTGCCAGGGTGCAGCAAGGGCACTGTCCCACAGCACCTGAGCTAGAAGAGCAGAGAATCTCCTTGATGGTAACCAGGGTCAGCTGGGGTTCACTATGAGCCCAACAGGTCTGTAGAGAGGAAGCAGTTCTGAGGTCAAGCCTAAAAATGAAGTTGCCAGGTCAGGGTCAAGTTCTGAATGAGAGGGATATGAGACCAAGCACATGTGGACCTGCAGCAGGGACCAAGGGTGAGCCTTCATTTTAATACATCTCCCAAGAAAAGGGGAGAGATTCTGCTGAGTCTTTGTCCAGCTTTTTCTCAGAGATCTCATAACTGTTTCAAGGCCTGACAGCTGCTTGTCGAGGTTGGGTCTTAGCCCAAGCATCCAAACCCCCAGGAGAGAGGGAGTGTGCTCAGGGCCCTGACAGTGACTGAGACCTTGAGTCCATCAGATTGACTGCATTTATCTTGACTTCAGGTTATGTATCAGTTTGGTACGATAATATCAACCTCACACAGATGTTGTAAGCCTTAATTCATGCTCACCAAGTACTTTGACATTACGACATGAAATATGCTTTTTTCCTCTTGTAATTTTTTTTTTGCATGGTGTTCTTTCAGCCACTGAGCCCATAACATGGTATGTATATTTTATTTTCAAAATAGAATTTGAACCCCATCTTGCAGTGTTCCTCATATAAAAGCAATGATTTTGTGTAGTCATGGTTCCCTTTGCAGAATTTGCAGGTGATTACATATGTAAATACTGGTAAGAGAGACTGAACTACAGCTGCATTGTTGCTATTAAAGAAAGGTAGTTTATCTCACTAAGAAAAGGCCACATGAGTGAATAGTCATACCTTGCCATGTCACGGTAGTTGTACTGCTTTTAAGTCTACACAATGAGGTCTTTTCTTTCCAGTGGTCCAAACCATGGGACACAATTACATGTAGGTAATGTACTCAGACTTACCTCAGACTTAAAAAACTGCCAGCTGAAGTCAGTGTGAGGATTCATAGTGTTGTCAGTGTGCAAAGAATCAGAGTGTGCCACACCAACAATAGGACACACAATCTTGGGGAAAACTAGCTTGTCTCTACAACAATGCTCTGGTCCCTTTTCAGCTAGAAGAATAACAAGAAAATAACAATAAATTAAACCTTTCAACCCTGAGTTGCTTTCCATGAACAACAGCTTTTTACAAAAGCCTCAGGTTAGTAATGATGTAACTCCCTCAGGTTTATTGCAATGAATTACCAAAACCCAAAGTCTTTTCTTTCATGTAAAGTGGGGTTTAATTATTTTTTTATCACTGGTAGAAGGAGCAGCTATTTGTCATCTTTGAAGTATTTCCAGTGGAAGATAGTTTGCAGAATAATAGTCTCTCAGATGATCTGATCGCTGTGGCAGGTTATCATCATTCCTTTTTTCAGCCAGGGTAAGAAAGAGGAGATAACAAATCTGAGTGTTTTGTTTTAAATCTTTACTTCTGAGAGTAAAAAAAAGTTTGTTAATTAAGTCTGAAATGGAATTTTCAACTAATATGTGTGTGTGTGTTCTTTTTTTTTACTGGATTGCTTACAGCAAAGAATATACCAGTGCAGGAACTGTTGTTCAGTGTGCATTGTGTTGGTGAAACAAAGATCTGAACTGTCTTGCACAAAATGAATCAGATCCTATGAAAGATTTAAGCAGCTAAAACGGGACTGAGATTGATTTCAGGTGCCCATTCAGAAACTCCATTTTATTCCTGGGACAAAATTCAGCATGAGTTGTTCTGTGCTGCCTGAAGCTCATTGTGGTGCACTGGGCTGACCTGCCCCACTTCAAAAGCCCCCTTCTCCAGCTCCATCCTAAACATTGCCGGGAGCCAAACTCTAAGAAGAACAAGCCTCGAGGCCCCCAATCTGTGTGATACGACGAGGTTACCTGTAAAAATACTTGAATAGTATCAGCTGTCTGCTCCCCTCAACACGTTTGTGGTCTTTTTTCAAATGCAGGTGGGTCACAAACCCTTATTTTATGTAGTGGCCAGAAGAGTGAACTGGAAAGTGGCTTTGATTCCTTCCCAGCTGGAGGAGATACAAACCTGTAGTGTCAGGGAACTGCTTTAGCAACCCAGCTGTATGGCTGAGAGAGGACAGGAAAAAAGATTGGGTTAAAACTGGGCTGTCTTGCAGCTGCTGGAGAGGGAGGTGGCACTGGGTAATGCTGATTTTTTTCAGTAGTCTGCCTCTGCTTTCAAGTTTGCTTAGGGAGTCGTGGAGGAAAGAACCCCCAAGACCCAAACCTGAAAGAAACAGTGCAACAAGCTGACACCAAAATTGAGGGCTTGTAGCTGACTGTCCTAATCAGTAGTTCCCAGAGCTGTGCTGCTTTATGTGCTCTTCTGTGCCGTAAATCATGCATGCTTCATTTCGACAGAAGAGGGCCTCCCAGCTTAACCTTTTGCAATACATTTGACAAACACTCCTGAGAAATGGGGATAAGAGCTCCAATGCATTCAGGCTGAGCAAACCGGGCTCTTGCTGTCAAGGAGTGATATAAGAGGTAGAACCATGAAGTCCTCTCACGTTTTTAAGTGCCCTGTTCTTTCACAGGTTCCCCATTTAAGGTAAAGATTCAAAGCTCTGGATCCTGAAAGCAGGAAATGTTTCCTCTGGAGGGGCAAAGCTCACCTCTTTCTCCCTGACTAGCCAAGTATCTAAAGAAACTTTGGATATTCCACTTCAAGAGCAAGGCACATAAGATACCAGGCTTGCAAGGCCTAGCTTGCAGCCACCCAAAGGGTTTATCAGAATCTAATGCCTTTTAACATTGTACTGGACTCATCAGTGGGATTTAACTTTACACGGTCTTAAATTATGCTTAGCCTCAGTTTGAGTCCATGTTACACTATTTCTAAGAAAATCCAGACATGTTGTCAAACTCAGCTTCACCAGCATGAGCAGGCTCAAGCCAAACTCCAGAGAAGAGTGGTGCGAGGACATTGCGTGCTTTAGTATGCGCCCAACTTCTTCATGGCCAGATGAGTCGGGTGCGATGTGAGTGCCTGCAGCCCCCTTCACTCACAGGCAGCCAAGGGTCCGTTCTTCCAAAGCAGCATGGCTGCAGCAGCCCGTGGGAGCTACAAACGGTGAAGGCCACAGGGTTCTTCATGCTTGAACTCATGCTCAGGTCTGCTCCTGATCTCTTGCTGCTGACCTATCCAAAAAAGTTGGGTAATCTGGGCTAAAGCAGCACCATGCTCATTCTCGATGGGTGGTGTCTGTTTCAGCAATCACCCCCTGTGCAGTCAGTGGGGCTATTCACATGCCACTGTGTATTGAGGGCGTCAGTTGGAAAAATACACTTCTTTTCTTCTCATTCTGTTTTCATTCTGTGTCTCAGAGCAGGAGGCAAGGTGCCTACATCAGTGTTGTACATCTTTGGACTATCTCCAGAGATGCTTGCTGACAGAAGAAACTGAACAGCTCTCCCTGGCAGCCTCCTCCCTGCCAGGCTGGGTGCATACTGGTGAAGCAGACAACTTTGGGCGTCTTCCTCACTTTCTGCCAATTTCCAACTCAGCAGAGAACCGTGGCCACACTTAGAAGGAAGAAGTCTCCTGTCATTTTTCACCACAGATGTATTTCAACGAACCTATGGGATATTCTAACATGCAATATAATTTTCCTGGGAAATTGCTGCTATTTTCATACTTAGAGGGTATTTATTATTATTTACCTTTACTGGACATGTATATTTGTAATTATGCCTGGGCTGATGCTTTATTTTGGATGAGCTGTCTTGCACAGATTTATAGATTGAGAAAAATTGAACTTCTTGGCTGTCGCATACTTTTGGTAGGGAATATTACACATGTTTATATGGAAAAGGATTTAAAGTTCTTATATTTATAAAGTGAGCATGAGCTTGCCAAGTTATGAAACTTTATTTGGAAATAAAGGTTCTACTTAAGTGTTCTTAAGACAGTAGTATAAACATTGGAAATGTAAATGCCAAAGATATGAGTGTCGCCAAAGAAGATTTAAAATTAGATTCTTAATTCCAAATAAATACGCTGTTTTGATTGAACCTCTTCTCTTTGCCAGTAAGCTGGTGGGCATCTGTTATGTTTCCATTCCTTGACAGACCAAATGAATATCCTGGAAGTCCCCAGAATGTGCATTTATTTGAAATCTAAAGTAAATCCTTCCAAACAAACCTTCACAGTTCAAGCATGAACCTTTTTTGAGGTTAAGAGCAGTGCATTTTGGGGAACCATTAAAAAGAGTCATCTTAAAGACTTGCAAGTATTGCAATCTGTAAACGTGGGTGCCGTGAGGAGTGACGGACGCTGCAGCCTACCTCGGGGGACTGTGCAGGCAGGGCAGCTCTGATTGCGCCGAATGATAGAAATGGGCATTTTTCACTATTGGGTGCTAATGGAAAGGTGGCAAGAAAGAAGCTGAAATCCCTTTGTTGGTCCCTTTCATTTTTTTTCCCTCCAGTAAATCTGTACTTACAAAATCCATTCATTCTGACTGACATCTTCCTGTGCCTTTGGTCTGCACATCCAGTTGCTGTGTTTGCAGAGTTCAGGGCGATGCAGACTAAAGGCCTGATTCTCACACTGACAGCACTGCAAACCAAGCGTAGTTATTAGTCATTGACTCCTCTCAGTGTTAGGCTGTCACTCACGGAAGCATCCTTGTTTGAGACAGATGCCCAGGTTTAACTTTAAACATAAGTCTTAGTCCCATTGCTCTCAGTGGAAGCAGTTCTTTAAGCACTGATCTATATGTAGTCCTCAAAAGTGATGTTAATTTAGGATTTGAGAAGTTGGGCCCCGAGGTACGTGTACATACTACCCTTTGTTCATAAAGCACAAACAATTAATTTTAAATCTTTTTCATGATTTTTTATCTGTGGGATTTTCAAACCAAATACTGAATATAATACTACATAGCATAATTTCAATAAATTGAACACACAAAAAATGTTAAAATGAAAGGGAAGGATTTAAACATACATTGAACAAACCTATCTTGTTTTTCCTTTTTTTTTTTTATTGCCATTAGATGTATGACATGTCAATACATCATTAAACCCTTTGTCTCAGAATGGAACTTTTTTTTTTTTCCCCCAAATTTTCCAGTCTTGCAACAGGGATGCAATTGGTTCCTTTGTGCCTACACAAGTTCTTCACTGCAGCCACAGAATTACCACAGAGCTAAGAGTGCTGCAATGCTTACTTGAATGGCAAATTGCAGCAAATTAGTGTTTATATATTCTTGAAGCTGTTTTGTTGGATGCTCATTCTGGTTGCATTTTTTGCCAAGAGGCTGTTATGTTCCAGGTCCGTAGCACAGACTCTGAAAAAGCTAACGTGTGTCATAAGAGGGGGGAAGAAAGATCATTCCCTCTTGAGCAAGCCATTTAACATAAGGCAGACATCTTTTGACAGATGGAAATGTGACCTCACTGTAGTCTTTCAGCTTTGTTTAGCAGTTGGCTTTGAAGTTTAGAGAGAGCAGAGCGCACTCTGTGCAGAGCTGGGCATGGGTTTGAAGGGGTATAGGTGTGCCTGTGCCATACAGCCCGTTACTGTACATGATCTATAATGTGCAGAAACAATGTATTTGTATGTGTGTGGTTCTGGTTAATTAGCGTAGGTCAGGAGTGCCTCATTAACACAACCACACTGTAACTGATTCTGCATCTGAGGCTTATGGGCGTTCTGTGGAAATCCTTATTACGTGGTGTTAACCTTTTAAGATCCTAGGTGTATAGGCGTCAGGGTTAAAGTAAACTTGCCAGTCTGAAACAAACTCACACAAAAGATCTATCTATCCATTGATGAAAATCTGGGAAGGAGATAGATTCTAAACCATAAAAATTTCCTTATTTTCCACATTACTCCTGGGGGTAAAATAGGCCATTGGTCTGAGAAGAAACTGGGGGAAAGCAAGCTGAGATAGCATGAAATTTTATTCAGTTTTAAAATCCTTATGGTATAAAGATTAGTTCAAAGCAGTCAGGGAAAGAGATAAGAATGCTTAGCCTGTTGGCTGTCGGTCCAGTGTAACTTTGGTAAGGGAGGGATGGATGGAATAACTAGTTAAAGATACTGTCATAGTTCATCTGCGCAGGAAAGAAAGAAGAAATTTAAGTGGAAAAATTGGGAAGGGTTTAGGAAAGAAGATATATATATGATGTCTGGAAATTTGCCCCACAGTGAGGGACTTCAGGAAGGTCACCCAAGAGAAGGTTAAAACATGACTTGATCCCAGTTTCTCCCGGGCTGCTTAATTTAGCGGAAAATAGCATAGTAAGAGCCAGTGCCTGGGAAATAAAGAAAAAAAAAATCTGCATAGTAACAAATCACTTTAAAGTGAGAAGGTTTCTGCTCATTGAAATAAGCGAGGTGGTAGATTACATCTTTCAAAGTCTTTACATAAAGATCAGCTTTCATGCCAAAAATGTATGTCGCTCCCCCACATGCTATGTGATTGATACAAGCATCTTGTCTTGTGCTATGCAGAAGGAAAAACTAGTTGATCATAAGGTGTTTTCTAGTCTTAAAATCTATTCAGGTATTTCTTCATGTTTGAATGTCTTAATTTACAAACTTAACAATGTTATTCATGGTTTTAGACAGTATTTTTAGCAAGTATAAAATAGAAACAAAACAATCCCTTGCATAAATACTATCATACAAAATCCAATGCCTTTTTTAGCATTTAGGTCCAGAACTCTTTGGCCATTTCAAGGTGTCTGCTGCTGCCACCACAGTGTGGGTATCAATATTAGCCTACTGACCTCTATGTGTAACGGTTCCCAAAGGAGCTCTGACACACGTACTTTTCCAGGGTGCTACACAGTTAGTAAATAGTCCTCAGAAAAATATTATCTGTCAGCATTCCTGGAATTTATGCCTGGATTTAAAGGGGGAGACAGCAACGATATCAGTAAGTGTAGCAAACCACAGGAATTTAATACTGTCAGTCTGGCTGTTTGGACTTCGTGGTCTGGATTTAGATTTACCTTATTTGCAATTTTGCTGTAAAATGAAGGCAATGATCTGTGTTTGCTTCCTCTGGGCAGGGAAGGTAAGAATTTATTCAATACTAAATACTTTAAAGGATAGAGCTGTATCAGCTGTATACAAAAGAGAAGAGATAAGGAAAGATGTCAGACATGCCCCCCTAGCTTGAACCAGCATGAAGTAAGAGGGAGAGAAAAAAGGCTTCACCTAATGATGCGGGAGAGGAACTATGCAGGTTTGTGGTCCCAGTTACATCATTTGATTTGTCTCACACTGGCTACTAGTAATGAGATGTGAGGAGGAAGGCAGGAAATCCTAGCGGCTCTTAGCTCCTTTTAAATCTATGTCTGCTTCCTTAAGGGCACAAAGAGAAGTTGTTTCGACTCATATACCTGGTTTATATCAGTGGAATTATATGCAGCGCTGTAGTGACACTTTGCAGCTCAAGGTTTTTTTTCAGTTGTGCTTGAGGTCCCTCTTCCTGCCTGCCTTCCTAGCATGCTCCCATTGCACACTATGCCAGCTCATTGAGACAGCTATTTTCGTGGATGCAGAGTTATTCTTAATTAATGTAAGGGGTCAACCTGTTCAACATGCCATAACTGCATACATATTTAGAAGGACACATGTTGCAGCTTATGGCAGGATTAAAATTGGATTTCAGAAAGGATCTCTGAGGGGGAAAAAAACAAACACACACACAAAAAAAAAACCCCTTCTACTGATTACAAAGCAAAATTACACTGATGTGGAAAATATTAAAGCAACCTGCTGTAACTCAGTGGTTAAAGGATGTAAACAATACCTTACAGCAAATCAAATACAATGTGAGGGGAAAAAAAACCAAACTGCCAATTCTATATATGCTCAGGGCTTATTTGAGGGAACCACAGAGCAATTCTGAGGCTGCTCTGCACAGCTTGTTGTTAGCTCCCTGGCAGAAGCAGATGTGTCTATCTTGTGTCTTCAATGTGTCTTTGACTATTTTGTAGGGAGATGATGAGAGAGACCTTGGTGCAGTCCTCTGGACTTTTTGCTCCAAATCAAAGCTGCTTCTTTCTCAAGCAGAACAACACTTGCACAGCCAAACAAGTCTCTCCAGGCACATAACCATCTACTGAAATTCCAGCCACTGATTCATCCCACTCAAGTTCACTTTTTTTCCTTCAGAACACTGAATCACATTTTCATAACTTTATAATTAAGGGAAAAAGGGCCTTCCCGAACAAGCTTTCCAAGTTCATTCAGAGTTCCTCAGGCTGGTAATATTAAACAATGGTGAATTTAACATCTTCACTCCAATAAAATTATGTTTTACAAAAAACATTTTGCTTTTCTTCTTCGTTTTTTTTTTTTCCCCTTGGACATTGTGAGTCTGTCTGTTTAGCCCTTGTATAAGTTCTAAAAATATTCTTCAAAATCTGTCTCCAGATGCATGTACAACATCCTCGTGGAACTTGTTGGAGGTTTATAGTGCAGCTAAAGACGTCACTTTGGTACAGGAAGGGAAAGCTAGCTAGAATCATTATGCAGTAATATCTACAATGATATGGTATTCTAGTACCAGACTGCTTTTAGCTATTTCTAAGCTTTTAATTATAAAAGGCTCCTTTTATCTCCTTGACCTGCCTGGGCCTGGGGTCTGAAAGATTAAAAGTGACTTAAACTGTTCTACTCTCTCTATATATTCTCTCTATCTTCAAAATCACACTCTCAAGGAAAAGTTTGGTATAAATATGACTATTTGTGGTTATGACTTACTATATTTAAATTTCCTACTGAATCTGACCTGCTCCACTGTCCTTCATATCTCCGCAGACCACCTGACGGGAAATTCTTAGGTCTTAATGCAACAAATATATATATAAGATTGTGCAAGACAAAGATTTAAAATGTATTAGATGCACTTTTCTGCACAGTTTGCAATAAGAACTGTTGATTCAAAACACATGTGTGTTTCTCATAGGCTGAGGTTCTATGAAATGCCAAGCACAGCCTAAAATATAGCCTAAAATATTAAAACACACATTAAGGACTTACCAGCTAAGTCCTATGCACAGAGTTCAATAAGTAACCCCTTCAGGCAGAGTGCTACTTGACGCAGTAAATAACAGCTGAATATCTTTGAGAGAATCTGAGCCAGCATCTGCTTTTACAGCAGTATGAATCAGAAATAAGTGCATCAAGGACAGTATATGCTTCATCTTATTTAGATTAAAATGGATTTTGGTGCCCACCTTTCAAGCTGTTTGAGTAGACACATTGTCTGGTCTTTCTCTGAAAACTGAAAGTTTCGATTTACATACAGTTGGACAAGTGGAATGAGTGTCCTCTCAACTGTACCAGTAATGAAAACATACAGAAATTATTTCCATTACAGTTGAACTCTGCGTGCAGTTATGGAACAAAACTTCATTAAATGAAGAGAAACATTTCCTGGAATTCCCCTACCACATCCATATATTATGGTAATTTACTCTGAATTTAAGAATTTTGATGATCTTTATATATCTCAGATAGGAACACTCTTCTTCATCACATTTGTTCCTAAGTCTTATGATTTCCAGCTTTGAATTTTCAAGGGTTTTATTAGTGCAGGGACCAGCCAGTTTTTCTGCATTCTACAGGCTTGGCAGCAAAAGAACGGAAAACTCCCCCCACCAAACAATTGAATCTTTTGTTCTCTGGAGCCCAGATCTCTTCTCTCTCCTTCCAGCACCTCCTGAAAAGCAGCAAAAGTTGTGTGTCTGTATTTGATAAGTTACAGTAAGGCTTGGAGAAAGCATCCTCCTTTCCTTTCCAAAGCATGGGAAAGTGGCTGTTGCACTGGATTACTATGTTGGATATAGAAGAATCACTTGTTCTCCTCCACCATCCCATACTCTTACTACCACGCTGGGAAATGAAGTGTTTGTGATAAGTAAATGCGTAGGGTTACAGTGTGCACTTTCGTGTCGTTCCTAAGCAGATTCTGAACTGCTCCCTAGGATCCAAAGCTACCATTCCTAGTCCTGAGGTTTCGTGTGTTGTCACACGATACCTCTGTATGAATCGTGACTTTACAGTGGTACAGAGCTAATGGTGAACCTCAGCCAGGAGGTTCTGAGGTGGATTTTTGAGCCATTTTTTGTTTTACTCTTGCTTTTCTTTGATAAGGCCCTTTCATACTCTGTGTACTGATTTAATGAGGAAGGGTATCTTGCAGAACCACTTCCCCTGGTTCTATGTGCAGTAAAGATTTCTTCAACCTGTATGAGGCTGCAACGTATTTGGGCACTACTCTTGCCATTGACAGGTTCTGTCCAGAGCTGCAGCGAAAGTGCTTCTCTAGAAGAGGCAGATGCTGAGGACAGATTTATCATGTTTCCCATTGCTGAGGAAGAGGACCATCACGCTGAAGAGGCCATGTCATCTATGAAGAGCCCAAACAAGCTGGAATGTAGTAGGGGAGATAGTCTAAAGGCTGGTAGGACCTGGGAAAGGGAGCACTTTCCTGGAGCAGAGATGCTTTAACAACTAATTCTTTTGCTATGGAAGTATCTGTGTTCTTTATGAACTTGAACAGTGTCTTTAGCAATTATTAAGGTACGTAATACATATTAGTATATCAGAGGCTTAGAGAGGATTCAAAAGCCCTCTGAGATAGTAGAAAAGTGAAGAGAAGCCTTATAAGGTGAACCAGTTTTTGACTCACAAGCTTTTCCATCCAGCTAATTTTCATGAAATTTAAGTGAGAGCCTTAAATAACAGTGAAGATGTTTCCTATGTCGTAATTAGATGGGGAAATCCCTTATAGACTTAGAAAATCCTAACATGATTGAATTAAAGATTATTTTATACCATAGAGATTCACAAAACAATTTAACATAATTTCTTGAGGTTTTTATGGCATGGCTTGAATAATAGTAAGATCTGTTCACACTTGTCTGGAAGCATGGGTATATATCACCAAATGTTGCCAGTCATCAATACTGCTCACATCTCAAACTCAAGTGCTTTACAGCACAGTCATTGACTCACTATGCAACATATAAGTGATTTTCTGTGAATATTTCATATGGGTATTATGCTGTATATGTCCTGTTACAGATCACATTTTCCATTTTTCATGGTTATTTGAGCCAGTAGGTCCTACGATAAAGTTTTGGGTCAGTCAAAGCTGCTGCCTTAACATACGCACTGCTTGAACAGACGCCAAACTCTATTGTGGGTGTGCAGAACTGCCAGTGTGTTATGACCTTGACCATGCCTCTGTTCAGCCTTCATTTTTCTCCTTTCTGAGCTTTCTTCACCCCTTTAGGAACTTTTCTATGTGTTGTGCAAAACTGCAAGCATGACAGTTGAGCTTTGCAAGATCTTTCTAACTAGAAAAAGACCCCAAAGATCTCTCTAAAGTCTCTGGTTTAGATTTCATTTTATTTGTCTTCTTTTATGAACAAATTACGAAATATACTTCATTCACAAATTGGAAATATTTACAATTTCTTTACAACAAGGCATTGTTGAGGTTTTGATTTATGGCATTCTTGGAGCATTCTGTCTTTCAAAACAAAGACATCGGTGTTTTCAGCACACTGTTCATTTACACTCTGAATGTGAAATGGGAGCCTTTTGGAAGAGTAATTTGCACTCTCTTTTGATACGATCTACTGGGAAAACTGAGGCTCGATGCATTTGCAGAGTGGGGAGGGGGACTGTGCAGATGGGTTGCTGGTACTATGCCACATGATCTGAAGCCATTGTGTTACACCAGATGCTGCTAAGTAGGGAGGAGAAAAAGATTCCCCTGAGCCATCCTTCCTCTGCTTTCTTCTCTTTAGGAATCCTGTGACTGGGCTAAATGTGGTTCAGTTTAACATTTTTTTTCTGGTTTTTGAGTCTTCATGACAAGAAGAGTCTTGAGAAGTCTATTTCAAATACTATCACAATTCTGAAAAGTTATTCAGACATAAAACCAAAAGAGAGTAGCCAGGAAGTGAATAAATACTGTATATCCGCAAAATGTTTAGGAGACAAATTTTGAACATGTGTCTAGAAGGGAAATGCAACTGTGCTGTTCTGCAGTTGTGACATCTGAGCCATAAAAGCTAAGATAGTTCCATTTTCTCAATTTCTTGGAGTCTATTTTTTTCCTGAAGAAAATGCTAGTACCACTTCTTTCCATGGAACTTTCTAAAATCTCTTAATATACACTTCCATTATAAATCAGATGTGGGCCACCATTGCTTAGGTTGTCTGTCATTTCCTGAAACAAGAATAGAAAACAATTATTAAAATCACAATTATTTTATGGTGCTTGAAATTTAGTTAGCTAAGGTTGTAATAAAAATTTAACAAACTCTGAATTTCAAACATTCAGAAAAAACTTTACATTTTTTATTTGGCTTGATAAATTTCACTGTAAAAAAAAAAGAAATCACATTTCTTCCTATGTATATTAAGTACATTTGAAAGCTGATAGACTCATTGATACTGATTGAGTTGGACATTACTCTCAGACCACCTATACAGCACTGATGGCATCCGTGCAAGTTTTGTGACGTTGTCCTTTGAAAGTGCATCAACTCAAGCTTGTGTAGTAATCTACAAAGGAACAAGATGGTAATTAAGTCTTCATTTCCATTCAAACCTTTTTCTGTGCTGACATGCTACAAACAGATGCCATTTGACGCTAGCTGGGACAGGCATTGGGAAGTAGGTGTACATCCAAGCACGATCTAAGGGTTTTGACTCCTTGCTCTGGGATGTGACCGATTTTGGTTTTCCTTTTATACACCAGAGCAGAATTTTTAGCAGTTCAGCATTGCTACTCAAGTGACAGATGAGTCATTCCGGAGTGAGCTGACCTGATCATGAGTCAGAATCCTAAAGCACCTAAACCAAGATTAGTTTGGAGTTAGATTTTGTAATTCTCAAATTGCAGCCCAAACAGTACCTACTTAGCAGCTGTCTGAGCCTGGAGATAGCTACATTAATTAAGCAGTTTTCTGACCTTCAAGTCTGCAAAGCAACGTAGAGTTTAAGCTCAGAACTGCCTTATTCTGAGCAGTCCTAGGCCTATTTCATACCAGATTGAATCCGGACGCAGAAATGATCTGTTCAATGACAGATCCCAGAGAGTGTGCCAAGAGGAATGGGCACACATAAAAATGCAATTTAGGGTATTCTTTTTAAAATTCAGGTAGAAGAGGTGGTGGTGCCGCTGTCGGGCTAGTTCTAAAATCTTTGCATGAGAACCAGAAGCTCTTCTCTGCATGGAAAGATTCACCTCTTCTACTTCCTAGGTACACTTTGAGAAAATGTGAAGAACATCGATTTGTTTACCCCCCTTCTTGTGGAAGTTTCTATGAAAAAAATAAAGCAAGATTCATTGGGCTAAGCAGAGAGAAAGACAGAAAGAGCTAGCCTGACTCTACAGCATAGTAGTTGAGATTCTTAGTAAAGAGAAGAAAATTCTGGGACTCGGTGTTTATTCCTAATCTGACTCTTTCTCTCTCTTCTTTTAATCCACAATATTTGATTCATGAACAGCTCGGGAGGCAGAGTCCAGGACTTAGTTTAACATAAAATGGAAGCATTGGTGCCTCCTCTCTCAGCTACATTTTAAAGTAGATCACAAGACTTAATTGTTCCTTGCACAGTTTTTAAAAGAAAGGATATCCTGTTCCTTTCTACAAAGTAAATTTAGGGCCATCAATTACTGCTTATGAATCAAGCATACGCTTCGGAGAAAGTCAGTGTGCAAACTTACTGAATTTTGAGCATTTTCTACCACCCAGCTCTCCATTTGGCAGGTGATGGTGTTGGATGTTTTTGTACGGTGCCTTATTCTTCTCATATACTGAAGAGGAACATGCATGCCTGACACTGGACTCTGGATCCCAGTTTGGAGGCTGTCTGTTCTGAAACAAGGCACTAGGTTTTGCCTCTTTGTAGGTGCCTAAACCCTTTGTTGGATCTACGCTGAAGTTATCAGTTAGCTGAGAAAGGGACGAAGAATACCAAAGCCATTTAATATTAACTATCAGTCAGCCACAGATTGGTAGTCATGATTTGTCAGAAGGCTACTCATGAGTGAGTCTAAGTTTCCTTTTGTCAGCTTTATCACTTGAATCCTCTGCAGACATCAGTTCTTCACATTCATCATAATTTCAGAAAATATTGAAAACCATTTATTTTCCCCAATATTTCTATTTTCCAAAATAAAAGTATTAATAAATTAAAAAATGTTGCTGAATTCAAGAAATGAAGGAGCACACAGAATAGAAGCAGAGTGAGTCAATGGTGGCAACATCCAAATAGTGGCATTTGGATGTCTATAACTAGGGTGAATATTTTTAAATACTCAACTTACTTCCAGATTGCAGCGTTCACCACGTAGAATTATGTCACTACCTGGAAGCACCATTCCTGACTCAGAGTGACATCACAGCATCAGCCAATTTTGATTAGCTGAAACTATGACTTCCTCTTAGAGGTGGCACTTCCTGAAGTGACATAACAACATGGTAGCTCCCTAGCGTTCAGCGTACCTTGGAGGTAACTCTGGTGTCGGGGGAACCACCGGACAGCTGGGCAGGTCGGTTATTTCAATACCCCTCAATCTCTAATATAAATATAACAATTATACAATAAATATAGCACAAAAAAATGCACATGCAGTACATGTCTATATTACTGTATATCAGTATACATATACAAAATAGTCTTATATATAAAACACTTCAAAGCTATTTTCTAAATCAGGGCCTCATTTAATTTAAGATTTTAAGTAGCCTTCTTTATTTTTTAGGGGCATGCCTTGAGCTAATGTACTCAAACCTGCCCGCAGAAGGCAGTCCACCAGCTGTAGTTCTAAGAAGTCCCAGATCAAACTATCTACGCATGCATAATTGATTCTACAACACACATGCAGGGAGTCCGTCATCAGCGGGGCACAGCCCAAGTTCGCTGAGCATGTGCTATAGGGTTGTTCTGCACATGCACCATGGCTCCTCACCCAAGGTAAGTGGGCATCTGGCAGTCCTCACTGATGAGTTTCTAAAAACTCAGTAGGTCAACAAGCCAGGAAAGCAGGCAGTGAACTACTGCTATACACAATCATCTTAAGCCCAAATTGATAAGGTTGGCAGGTGTTTGTATTTTGAAAGGTTTTTTCTTTCCAGGCCATTTATTTTTTCTTTACCTCTCTCTTTTTCTCTCAGACTGGCTTCATCTTTGTCCTTGTTGAGGCAAAAGCATCTTTGCAAGGCAGGATCTGGCCTGCCATCTGTGAGACCATGGTCATACTTGCCTACATAGCTCATCAGAATTCAGCTTCATTTTAAAATGAGAAGTGAATCCCTTTCCTTGATTTTATCACCCTGGTTTATGTTACTGTTGTAAGCTATACTACTTAACTTTTGAAAATATGCTTCAAATGTCTTCTAAGGTGAATTCAGTCTATATTTCTGCTTGGAGTCTCATCTCAGTTAAGAATCCAAAGAATTGTGACAAGTAATGTTTACTTAATGGACAATTAACTGTTATATCGTATTTTGTCAGGGAGTCTGAAAACATTCTACAATCTGAACGAGTTAATCCTCGCTCTGCTCCTCAGAGATCTCAGTGGATATGATACAGACTCTTGAACTTAACTGTAATGCAAACTTGCACGCAGAGGTTTAGATGGGCAGTCCACCTGACTTTTGTTCCCTTCTCTACTCATTTCTGAAATGAAAAGCATTGGATGCGAAGTCCAAATGTAAAGCACAGAGTGTCAGTCAACATTTTACTCCTCAAATATTAATCAGATCTGTAAATCCAGAGAGCTGATTTCAAGAATTCTACTCAATTAATTCTTTTGGCCCTATGTGCTCGACTTTGGGAGCTGGTTCCAGCACCTAAACATAGACCTAGACACCTTGGTGAGCTTCCTTTTAACAGAGGAAGGCAATATGCTCAGTGCTGCTGCAAATCTGACCAGTTTCATTTAGGTGTCTAAATACGCCCTTAGATCCGTGGGTTTAGTCACCTAGGTTTGTGAACTGCGGTTTTTGTGTTTAAATAGCCTACTTTATAAGCTGAGTACTTGGGAGAGGAAGAAATTGATTAAATCCTGGAAGCATGCAATGATGTGGTTACAGAAAGCATTCTGTGCTTTTTCACAGTACAATACATGATAATCCATATTAATAAGGCTTCTGATTATTTATGAAGTGCTAAATTTAGCAGCTAAGCTCTTGAATAGCTATACAATGGGATTATGTTGAAAATGGATGTACTTCATTGAAATGGATGTACTGTAAATATACAGTACCTAAAAATAGCTGCATATAATGCAACATAATAAAGCTTACACAGAATGGCAGCGTTTCATTTCCCAGAAGCTCTTTCTCATATAAAACTGAAAAGTGAATACATCTCTTGCCAATTGTAAATGTTAACACATACAGTAGCATTTTAGGAGAAGCAGAACAAATAAGGGAGGGCACACAACTCACTTTTTCTGCCATTTCATGGGAGTGATGCAATGAATGTTCTCTTTCCGAGAACATTCGCCTTTGTTCATAGCTGGCTAGCCGACAAGTGAGCCATGAAGAAAGGGTGCAACCACCAATTCCAATGCATGCAAGAGACATGGAGGCAAGATGCAAAGAATAGAGAGCAGACGACTTCTTTGTCAGAGCACGAAGAAATTGAAAATTTAAGATTCCTCCGATTAGTCCACAGATGCAACAGGCAGAAAAAAGTATCATCTGTCAGGAAAGACAAGAGACGTTATGTCACAGTAACGTTTTTCAGAGACAGATTCATTCATATAAAAAATGAGACTAACCATAATTCAGTGCTCCAGTGGCATCATGGATTGCGAAACACTTCACAGATATTCATTTTTAACTCCCTCGGCCCCCACAGATTTCCAAGGGAATACAATACCTTCTGGTGTACAAGAGTTAATACTGATGTTGCATGTATGATAAAGATGGGTAGAATGAGTTGTTCATGTTAAAAGCTAGTTAATGAAAGGACTACTAGGACACAAATCTCTTGATTTCCAGTGTTTCTTTCAAAACAGTAACATGATAGAATACGTCATAATTTTCTGTTAAGCAGTTTCTTACCACTCCTCAGGAGTGAACACCTCATGTATTCACAGTTAAGCTCTCTTGTTTTGTGTGCCATCTGACTCTGCCTCTTGGCCAATTCTAATTTGTTCAGTCAAACAGCATTTTGGAGGCTTCCTACAGCTTTTGTGGGGAGTTCAAAAGTGTTCAAGGTGAATGTGCTGGACAAAGAAACAACAAAACCAACACAGAAATCTGCGATGCATCTCTACAGATCAGTGTGGTTACTACGTGTTTGTTTGTCTTTAACATGGTTAACTTAGGAACTTTAGAAGGATGTGAAATGGGCTTCAGTTAATGAGACATGTTTAAAGTCTTCTTATCACTTTAATCACAAAGGTGCCACCTTGGTTCAGGATGTCCTTGAGCCAAAAATGACTGGAGGGCAAAAGACCTTATGGAGACACTGCTAAATTACTGTCTTATTCACTTCCCTTGATACTACTGCCTATCAGATGTTGATCTAGATGGGCCTTTGATGTTACTCAATATGACTTTGTCCATGTACTTATCTACTGTGGCAGAAGCAATTTATGGAGTCTTACAGACCACTTCTGTACGCAACTGGGATGAGAATTTCATCACAAATGTGGCATTCAGGCAGTATGGTGCAGGCCACTGGAAAGTGGCTGTTCCATGAGACCACCAGAACAGCTAGCTTATAGAAATTGGTTTTGGTCCCCATGCTTTAAGAAAAGAGACTGTTACTGTATCAGGGTTTAACTCATTGATATTCAAAAATAACCTGAGAGATTTTGATTCCCTTCACATTTATGCTGGTTTTACATGAGTTCCATTTGTATATGGCAATGTATGCATATGCATATATCAAGCTGACAGAAAATTAAGCCAGATGTTATCACTTACAATAGGATCATATCTCTAACATACAGTTCTGCTGTCATTTGTGTTGCAATAACACCATTTTGCTGCAGTCAGAAAAATTACTGTACTTCTGATTCTTAGCAGAGGGAGAAAACATCCTCCATCACTTTAAAAATGCCTTGTTCATGATTCTGATTGCAAAAAATTAAAACTGAACAGCTATGTTATCTAAAGTGAAAGTTGGTGAGCACCCTCAGTGAGATGGCAGCCGTGTCATGCCACACTACACAGAAATGGGTTTTTGAAGGAGAGAAGTTACAATGCAGTGAAGTTACTGGGGAACTTGTTATTGACGTGGCATAAATTTGTGCCAACAGATTTTCTATCCATATTTATCCAGACAGGGATAAATAGGGATGCGAGGCTTAAATAGGCATGACCTAAACAGGCCATTTCAGAACTGCCTTGTTTTGCTTGATTAACCCAAAGTGCTGATTGCTGTTTTGGACTGCTGACTTGCTAGTTTTACTGACTTTTTATCAAAATCACTTGGACACAGAAAGCCCCCAGTAAGGAGTTCCAGTTAGATAAGTACGCCTTTCAAATATTCATGTGTTATATATGCAGTGGAAAAACTTACAACAAGTCCAGATTTTTTTTTGGCGCACAATATTCCACATATGCCACAAAGCAGAAACTGAAAAAAAAAACAAAGAACAAAACACACCAGTTATTTCATCATTTAAGGTCTCAAGTTTAAATCCTGCTGTGTTGCTGTAGTGGTGACCACAACAGTAGATTAGGCAATGGTTACAGTTGTCAGAATTTTTATCACAAACCTTATGTTTCAGGAAATTATAACTCAACCATAAACACACTTATCTGAGAAGAAGAAACTGGAATGAGAAAACAGACTGAAGATGATTACTCATAAAAAAAAAAAAAGAAAATCCTACTTTTAAGCTGCTTGAGTAAACAAAACATGGGAAAAAAACCCCCAGTGTTGCAAACGAAAGATGCCTTTTTACTCTTCTTTCTTCTTTTTTTTTCTCCTCAAAAAAATTTAGCAAGGTAGTAGTCAGTGATCCAAATCATCTACTTTCAAGCATAGCTGAGGTACTTAATACCCTGATCCTAGGGTGTGAATCACTGAAAGGTCATACATGGATTGTTGTCCTCAAGCGAGTGGAACTCTGGGCAAGAGCGCAATTCAGTCACCTCCATGGGTGCAGGGGTGCAGGCACAAATACAAATACATCTGATGGTGTGGCTACTCTGGACATGCAGGAAAATCTGTTTCAGATCCTAGACAGCCTACTTTGCAAGAGATAGCATGAAGGTATCTACTTTTTTTCATGTAGTTTCCTTCTACAAACTGATCTGCTAATTGTTGCATCAATCATTAGACAAAAACTAATTAACACAACCAGAAACACCTTCTACCAGCTGATATGAATATTAGGTAATGTAAGTGGTAGGGAGACAGTTGGACTAGATGATCTTAGAGGTCTCTTCCAACCTTAATGATTCTATGACTCTATGTTAATGCTTTTTAGTGACCTGTGTCAAAGTCTGATGACATTCTCTGATGTCTCTTTTTCCTCCTGTTGCTCCTCTCTCAAGTGGAACAGTGAACAGTCCCTGAAGGAGAAGTCATGGTAGGAACTACAGTGGTTGTATGAAAGCAATAAGGCCTTCTCCATGTGTTTGTAATGCTGTCTAAAGATTTCTTTGATACCTCATAAATGCCTTTATTGAGAAATATATGCTACTTATTTTACAGAATCAGAGAATCGTAGAGGTTGGAAGGGACCTCGAAAGATCAGCTAGTCCAACCCCCCTGCCAAGGCAGGACCACCTAGAGCACATGACTCAGGAACGTGTCCAGTCGGGTTTTGAATGTCTCCAGAGAAGGAGACTCCACAACCTCTCTGGGCAGCCTGT
>VWZZ01008227.1:198772-220079 GCA_013399095.1 Psophia crepitans
TGGGTGCTGCTGTCAAAATTCCGGAGGAAGTCCATTTTCCTCTTGTATTAGTTTAAGGGCTGGAGTCCGTCATGTCCGCAAAACTCTCTGGTCTCCCAAAACACTGTTGACGAAACAGGCAACTGCTGTAGCCGTTCTTGTCACTCTGACAACGGCCAGAACTGTGCCAGTCCTAAAGCAAATAAGCAACAAAGCAAAATACAGCTAGAGATCCAGAGCTGCTACGTGAGCCGTACCAGAATGCTTGGTACCAATCTTCAGTTCTGCTGCTCAGATACAGGCAATGTTTAGCCAGTCTGACTACAATTTTGCAATCCAGATGTCCTGGACAACACGGTAACACATAAACACTCAATCCAGCACCTTCGATCTCCTAAAGATGGACCACCAACCTTTGGACATTTACATTAACAGCAGGGCAAAAGTGCTGCTTCAACAATTACATCACCAAAATCTAGATCATGACTCAAAAACATCAGTGTCCTGCAGGATTTAGCTAATTTTCTCTATAAACATTTTTTTTTTAATGTAAGCATAACATATATGGATATTTTTCTTGTATGCAAAAATCTAAAATTCTTAATCTGCATAGAAATCCTGCACTCAGACATCAGAATGCAGAAGGGCAGTCTAGACTTATCCATTATTTTGATGGTGCAATTTGGAGGCAAGAGCATAAGATTAGCACAATCCTGACTGAACTTATTTCTTTGGGCTCCAAAACCTGTGTCTTATGTTTTGAGAAGACAGCCATTGAACCACTATCACGAGCACTCGCTAAAGTGCAAGAGAACAAGGTGTACCTAGGTATTACATACACTTGAGAAGACTAGATCCACCATTACAGGCCAGAGTTAAGATCTCATTTGTAGAAATGTTGCATACTTAATTGCTGTGAGTGGACTTAGACTGGGACCAAAGTCTGTCACCTTAAGCTATTTATGTTGTTTAAGTATCGGATAGTGAGAGAAAGATGTCCTAAAATAGGATCTTAATGTTTTATAGTTTAAAACTTTAGCTATTTCAGATTTTCTCACACTTTTCCCAGTTCACTGAAGCAGAACAGGTGACTGCATCTAAAGGAAAACCACATTATAGTTAAAGCTGAATTGTCCCCTTTTCATCTCTTATGTTTTAAATAGTACCTGACATCTCTTATCATTAAAAATCAAGGCACAGCATAAAAGTTCCTAAGCTACTATATTTATGTAGGAGGATGGAGAAAGCACAGATTTTCAAGTACCCACATGGGTGTAGGAAGGTGTTTCTGCAATGACAGTATCCTTATTATGTCAGATTGTTATAAACGTTAAAGTGTGCTAAGATGCAATGATTTTATTGCTCAGAGTATATTTTACCAGGACTATAAAAACCAGTGGTGATAAGAGAGGAATTGCATAATGACAGATATAATTAATATATTTAATACTTGCAGGCAGATAGAGTGCCTGTCACATCAGGATAGAGCTCATGTGACAGAAATAAGATTTCCATAAACAGCTTGTTTTACGTAACATTTCCACTTCAGTCACAATAAGCTGTCAGAAAGATGGGGGGGAAAAGACCTTGTGAAAAGTATGTCCTAGATGGAGATCACTTCATGCGACAGTTATTAAAGCAGGGGTACAAAACTGGAGTCCAACAGCAGGAGAGGAAGTGCTCTGGGTCCCTGCTTTCTAATCTGCAGGCTGCAGAGAGGTGAAGAGCTAAGCAGGACCTCAGTCAGAGTTAATAAGACTGTCCAGGAGGAGCTGCGTGAGTTATCTCTGTTTTGCACCCTTTCATATAAGGACAGGAAGGACATGTAATATTCTAATCATTATCTTTTTAAAATGAAAAGATACAGTCTTTGTCCATGTAATCACTTTAGTTTATTTGTACTACGGTGCTGCATCATCATTATGTGCTGATCTAGGCAATTAACTTTACATGTGGGACTATTCATGCATATATTTCAGCACATGCTTACATCTTTGCAGCATAAAGGCACTCTTTTCCAGAGTTATTTAACTGCTTTGGGTATCAACTGGATGGTTTTGTTATGTTTCCTGTATTTCTGATTCCCATAACAAAAAGATTATGATGAAATACTAGGGGAAAAAAATTAAAAATCGTTCAATGTGCAGGCAAGTTTTTATTATAACTGCAAAAAGTTAAATACTGAAATCCTGTCTCCAAAGTACAATTAACTAGAGTCATGAGGGCTTTGGATTTTTTAATTTAAACTGTTGGATTCATGAACAAAAGTCATCAATCTTATTCTTCTTGACTTCTTTGAAGGAAAACTTTTTTTTGCCTTTTTTATCACTGGAAATTTTTAAAATGGATCGTGACAGAAAAATTCTAGTCACACAGTGGGATGAAGGGCAGTTGAATGACATAGTACTGGCAGTGAAGAAACAGAAGTGAGAGTACAAAGATTCATTTATACTAAGTCCCTTCTATACAACTCTGATGACTGGAAGGAGAGCCACTAAGAAGGTTATAGCCTCTCCATTGGAAATGACCAGTTTTATGTAACGCCTCTGAGCATGTATTCGTAGTTGAATACATCCTGTTAAAGTGGTTAAATTTATTTATTCCCTCCATGTGTCTCTAAAACAATACTTTAAAGAGCTTTATTGTGAATAAGAACTGGGCCTATAGCATTAAATCAGAATTCAGGCCATTGAATCCAATTCAGCCTAGGTAAATGGTGGATAAAATTGAAACTGCACAGCCATTCTATGGCAGCTTAGAAGATGAGAAATAAGTTGGTGCAGTTCCAAGAGGGGACGTACTCCGTAAACATTGCTGTTACTAATATGCAGATCTTGGGAAAATAAACAGAAATGTGAGTGATATTGGAAGCTGGATTACTCTTTTATCTTATGGATTTATTTTCTAGCCAGTCCAAAGAATATCAGTTGAGCTATCTTGCAATAAATGACGTAGACTAAATTACTTCTACCGGGACATTTTTTTAGGAAATGGAAAATTCAGCCTCAAGGGCAGCTTGCAAATCCTCTTCTTTTCACAAGCTTTCACCTTTCTCTGTGGATTTCATCTCTTTACACTGATTTTTCACCTGAATCCCTTCAATTAAGTTTGACTGAAGCAAAAGCAATGGAGAGCACCAGTCTAACAATGGCTTTTAAGTCTTTGGGGTGATACAGTACCTTGGGTTCTACAAAGAGATGTCCATTGATTTCATTCTAAAATCAGCTGTATCAATTACATCCTATCTATAGAAATGTGTACAAAACAGCCTTTAGAAGATTCCCTCTTTTTTGTACAAAATCAACTCTTAGCACATTTTACTCCTTAGTTTGTTCATACTCTAAATTAGCATGCACTAATGTTTCTAAAATGGGAAGCAAACCCCATGAGAATCTTGTACAGGAGACATAAGGGACTGTTATTGATTTTGTCTGTTTAAAATTCAATAGTCAGACAAACTTTCTGCTGAATGGGTAGCTCAGCCCCAGTAAAGCTAGGATCTGTGGCACTTATGTGGCTGATATGTTTGTTCGATCAAAATTGTTTTTCTTGGATCAAGTAATTAAGGACATACTCTAAACTACTTGGCATATGTTTTCATTCAAGAGAAGTTAGAACGTTTGTGACAGTCATTGAGGTTGAGTGCAATATTGCACCTATTTTCAGGTTCAGGTAGTGAAAATTGGATGGACTCTATAGAGCCCAAGTTAAAAGTGGGTAGAAATTACTTTTTCCTGGATTTATTCTTAATTATCCCCTTTTGTCTACAACTGTAAGAAAGTCTGTTCCTCTCAAGGCACCTTTTACTAGCTTGATTACGTGGGAGAAGGATCCTCCTTCAGTAGAAGAGATCAGAAATCTGTGCACAAATTCCAAGTCTCCTGCTACTCATCAAAGCATTAATTAAGAGTGCATGTGAAACTACTTAACCCCATGTTACATACAAGGATCTTTAAAGTGACTTGCCTAACATGGCACATAAAGTCTGTAGCTGAACTGAGAAGGTCTCTTTCATCCGACATCAATGTTCTATTATATGAACACTCTTTCTACATTAATATGGTTTCTGTGGAAACTGCAAGAAAGGGTGATCATCAGAAAAGACTAAGTTTCCCAGGAACCATGATTCCTTGGCTCTGAAACAGATAATTCCGTGCCAGTGAAGAGCCTTGGACGCATTTGCAGACCCATGTTCACCCAGAAGCTCTGGTCATGAGTATAATATACAGCACTGAAATGTCTAGCTAAAACAAGTACTCCTCTGTTACTATCATGAATTTAATACTTATAAAACATTTCCTGTCCATTTCTTCATGCAGTAGTCCCATGCTAAATAGCCTCTCGTAGAGATCTGGGGAACATAAATCAGATGAAACGACATTTGGTAACCCAGAGTGATGAGCTTTATGGGCCCATCATCTCTGATTCACTAAAAGGAGATGTCACCCACTGGGGAATCTAGTACAGAATGGAAAACTGGCTGCTCTAGGAACTGTTTTGAACTGCATAGTCAAACACAGTGTATATGAAGTAATTTTACATTTACCAAAGAATCACTGAAATATTTATGTTTTTTCACAGGATGGACAGGCCCTTTACTAGTGACATAGAGTTCACTTGTGCCCACTTTCCAAAGGGTTTGGGCCAGTGGTGTCCTATCACCACAATTTCCTTTGAGAAGGAGCTCTCCCTGCTTAGGAGGAAGTAGTAATCTCAGCTGTTAAGGGAGGGTTTTCTGGAGATGGTATCTGTCTAGGATTGTACCCCACTGAGTAAAATTCAGATATAAGGAAAAAAGATCTTAATGTGGGATTTCCATGGGATTCAGGATCAAAGAAAAATGAAGAAAAAAATTCTCCCTGCCATGGAAAAGAAAGGCTTAGACCTATCTGCTTTTGGGGGACAGGAGCAAAGAGGGCTGGGGATTGAGAAAACTGGAGGTCAGCAACTTTTCATTCTGAGCTGAGTCATCATTTTACGCTAATAGCCAGAGAGGGAGAATATTTTATTGGAACCTCTTGTGTTTGTTTCCATGAGGAAGGTAAACAAAGCCAAGACTAGTCTTAACAATATAGGCAAGTGTTACATTTTTCTACCCACTTCTGAGGATAGTAAATGCAGTTTTGTGCAGCATAGCTTGGTGGACAAGGGTGAGGAGCAGATCAGAGAGAGATTGCTGGTGACTGACATGGATGGGAAGGGTTAGCAGTGCTCATGGGGGTCAAGGACTTTAGGAGGAATCAGTAGTTATTTTGGTGGGCTGACGCTGTGAGAGAGAAGATAAGACAGTTCAGTAGAGGCATGAAGGGAATGGGAAGTGAGAGTGTTTGGAAAGTAATGCAGGGTCTTCTTGTCTCTTGCTTATCCTTGCATGGACTTGCTACAAACACAACCTCTTACACATGAATGTTTTGAATACGTGAGGGAAAGAGAAGGGCCACATAATGCCATTCTTTCCACAAGAAGAGAAAAGAAGAAGTAGTGTGGGATAGAAAACTCAGAAAAACCTTGCTGAGAACTTTTTATTTTGATGTCGAGGAGTTGTGAGACTAAAAGCGTTGGGACAAAGACTGCCTTGCACATTCTAACCTGTGCATCAGCAGAAGCAGTCATCCACGTTGATCCATTCAATCCCTGTTTCATCTGACATATGTCTGACCAAATAATCTGCTCCCCTCAGCAACCTGATGACTTGAGCAATTATGTATGTTGTTTATGAGAACCTGGGGCAGGAACAGGGTCTTATACTGAAGGAGTGAGTCCTTGTTGAACTCTCCGGCTTCTCTCTGTGTGACGTGTATATTACAATTCACATCTTAGCATCTCTTAAGGCTTCTTAGTAGGAGAGGATGCTCTGAAAAAATTGGTACAGGAGAGGAGGATTTTCACACCACCTCTAGATCTAAGTTAGAAAGAAAACTTCTATCTAAGACCTTTGCCTAGATGGTTGCCAAGAAGATGATCTGCTAAATACACTAAATAAAGGCACTTTGAATTTTTGACTCTCATTTTGAACCACTGGAGAAGTTATTCCATAACTCTATAGTACATCTCCTAACTCCACTCCTGAAGCTGTGAAGATACGGAGAGGTGTTATAGAGGTATATAGCATCCATATAGCAGCTCTACAAAGAAAAAAAGCCATTTCTATGCAATGCTTTCTTATACTCTACTCAGTAATCATCAAATTTACTGACAGTGAGTATGTTGTTCACACAATTTCTGAAACCTGCCTACAGTGTGGAAGCTATTGCACTTCAAGTAATGCACTGCCGTACTAGGTGTGAGCGTACGGAAGTTACCAGATAGAGTTCCTACCATCAGCTGTGCCACAAGGATCTCACTGACATCTCCTGAACAGATCTCATTTTCATCTTGTCCTCTGCAATAAAATGAGCAGTTTTTAAACTACATTTATGTTGCTGTTGCTTGCAAGAAGCCTTCACCAATTTACTCTGTTGTTTGGGATGAACACTAAGCATACTGATCCAAAATAAAAAAAAAGGAACACAAATCTTTATTCCGTATAATTCATTCAATGTAATGTCCAGCAAAAATCCTGACTTAGTCACCTTTTTTTGTTTTAATACATTAACCTTGGATGTTCAAAACAAACCAAAAGTGAGATAACATCATTGCTGTCTTGCTATATAAACAGAATATATAAACAGTCTCTGCAGGATAGTAAATTAAAGTGCTCTTTGAATTGCATGACTTACATAACCCGTCTGACATTCTGCCATCTTTCAGTCTCTGGCCTTCACTTTGTGGGGTAAGTTTCATATTCTGCAGAAGTCCATTAAATTGAGATTCAATTAAACCCTTCCAATCCGAATGCAGTCAAAATATTTTCTTACAGTACAGGCTGTGATAAAGTGTTCTCAAACCTAAAATGCCATGAAGTGAGTGTCTAACTAGAACCTCAATACATTATGGA
This sequence comes from Psophia crepitans, assembly GCA_013399095.1. Taxonomy (NCBI): domain Eukaryota; kingdom Metazoa; phylum Chordata; class Aves; order Gruiformes; family Psophiidae; genus Psophia; species Psophia crepitans. Next base: position 205,689 of record VWZZ01008227.1, read on the forward strand.
TCTGCCATCATTTTTTAGAATTCTGCAGCACATTCAAGTAATAAAGGTTAGAAGGTGTCTTAGTAATATCAGCCCTCATACAGTACAGCACTCAAGTGTGTGTTCAAAATTCTCCTTATGAGTAATGCTCTCCTGAAAGAGGCTGAACCACATGTACAGCTAAACACGCACTAAAGGGCTTTGCTGAATCAGTCATTGCAGCCTCCATCATGTGGATTCACAAAGCTCACATTTGCCTAAATGGGAGCACGGCCCGAATGAGGGCTAGAGCAAACCTGCACATGTTAAGTGGCCTGTCAGGCTGTATAACGCATGCATGATAGGGAATTATGCTGCTGCAGTTACTAGGAATAGTGCCAACCCAGAAAGTAGCACTCGAGAACCTCAGGACTGGTATCTGCTCCCAATTTTAGCATCCAATACACCGAAGGAAAAGGCAGAGTCCAGGCTCCAGCTGTTGCCTGCTCATATTCTTCGGATGAGTCATGAAAGAGAGAACAGCTGGGATGAACCCTGTTAACAGCCTTAACCTGAAGCCTGTAAGGATAGTTTTGCAGATGAATAAGGAGCATGGTTATTTCCCCTTTGCCACCTCTTTTAATTATATCAGAATCTATCTCCCACTGAGTAATTTTTTTTCCCACTGATGAGATGCATTGTGTCTAGCAAAGTCCTTCAGCACGGGGCATCTGGGCTGTGACTGGAAGAGATTTGGGACTTGTTTTTCTCTTGTTGCATTGTACTTTTGCAAAACAATTGTTAAGTTTTTTTGCCCAAGGCAGAATTCAGAAAAAAAACAATTAAAAAACGAAAATAAAAATGAAAGTATTTGGGGACTAAGCTTTAATTATTCCGATTTTTTCAATGTTAGGCAAAATAGGAATTAATGATTAACAAAAAGCTTCTCCTTCAACCATACATGCCTCCATCAACCCCTTTTCTCTGCCAAACTGTAATAACCATTTTTATAAGAAACACACTGAATGGAGAAAGTGAAAAAGGATTCCAGAACGATAAGCTCAGACGACATAGAGTTGAAAGAGCGATTTGTCAGCATGCCTGGAAATCATAGTTTTTCTTGGACTACACCCAGCAAATCGGTAGTTTCTATAACACATGATATTATTAAAGATCTCTCATCTGATCCAATCCTTGTCTAGTTGTCAGAAATCTTTCTACTGAATGAAATGTGAGTTGAATTGGATATAACTGTGTAATAGCTATTAGTTGGTAAACATTTACAAATAGTTTTTGCGACTGAAACTACACAGGCTATGTTGCTAGACTGAAATCTTACTACATCCATCTATAAAACTGAGACCATTTTTGGTCAATAATTTATGTATATTTAGGACAGTTTAGCAGCAGCAGCTAGATCTGCTGTCTGGATGAGAAAATTGTCCGGTCACATCACTGTCATGGGCTTGGTGCATGTGGCTTCCACGGGTTTCAGGCAGATCAGTTCGCACATATCTGGCAAATAAACCAGGTCCCGTCGTCAAAATCCCTCCTCACTTAGCTACTGCCTCACTTCACGCCAGAAGAGTTCTGCCTACTCAGGTCATTGCCACCCGCACCTGGTGGAACAAGATAGGGCACTTAGGTTTGAGTTTGAGTCTTAATGATCTGTGCTCTCATACGGTACTGCTAATCAGCTCTCTGACTGTTTCTAATTAAATTTTTAAAATAACAGAGCATCAACAAGGCTATATTCCTTATCTAAATTGTACAATGATTAATTTAAGTAGCATTTTAACCTGGGTGAGCAAGAAAAGAAGGTATCTCAGCAAAAAACTGCTGAGACACATCTTAATTGCAATTGTTTCAAGCAAAAGTACTAAGGGCACAGGAAGAATTACAAGTAATGATCTTAAAATTACATCCATCTGGCAGCAATTACTGTAGTTGAGAAATCAAAAATTCCCATACCTTCCCAACTAGCAGAACAGTGCTTAGTAGCTAACAGTAAAGGCTGATTTTGTAATAACTTCTAGCAGTCATATTGCAATAGTATTTTCACTTCTACTTAGTGCTTGCCATCTTGAAAAGGCAATCAGAGAGCTGTGTTGCGGTTTCTGATTCACAGCACGTTCCCCAACGTGTGTTCTTGATACATTTTTTGACATTATATGTTATAGCTCCGTATGATAATAACACCAAACTACTTAAAAACTTATTACTGCGTAATTATTTTTGAGGGTTGGGGGGTTTTCTGTACGTAGAAAGAAAATCAAAGTTCTTAAAATGAAACAATAGTAGTCTAAGAAACGTGTATTTGAAAAGCTTTCCCAGACTCTCTCATGCTGCCTTCCCTAAAATGCACCTGGGAGCACCTCAACCTCTGATGCAACAGAGCAGGCTATCTTCATGGGACTGACATTTTCTTTCAGGCCCGGGACTGTGCTACTCTGAGAGTACCTCTGCCAGACCTTTTTGTAGGGGAGGAAGGGCACCGCTTAGTCCAGACACTCTCAGCCATCTCTAGGAAATTTCATTCCTATTTGCTTTTTACATTTCTTGTTTCGCTGGGCCTGAACGAACTGTCTCTCTCAAAAGCATGATTTCCCCCACCGTTGTTCCAAGCTCCTTCAGTTTAAACCATACCCACAGCAGTCATTGATTATGCTTTGCATCTTTTGACTGTTTTAACATGACCATGAAAAAAAAGAGTGGAAACTATTTTTATGACCTGCCAGCCTCTTCAGAATGTTTCCCATTTAGTACATTCGATATGAACCTACTCTCCCAAGTGTATTACAGGAGTAATTTTTAATGAAGCTGAACTGTATATTTTTCTCAAAAATTAACTTTTAATCTAAATTACATGTCCCCAAAACAGTATCTCTTCTTCTGAAAATTAAATGCTCAGTGTACACATACATTTTTAAAAATAAGATCTTTTAAAATTATGTTTAAAATTAAATTAAAATCAAATGTGTAATGCCTGAAAGACAACTACATTAAAAATGGTGACAGTTCAGGAATAGATGCTTTTATGAAAAAAATATTTTGGAGGAAAAAGAGAGGTCATATAACAATAACAGCAAATATGTTTTACCTCTGGCCAAGGTACCTCATCTCCCTTTGATAGCACTCTAGAAACAATAGCATAGATTTCTGCTTACTGTTCCATGATATTTGGGGATTGGAAGGAAAAGATAAAATATAATTGAAATGAGCATATTTTAATTGATTCCTAGGTAATATGGTCAAATGCAACTCAATATAAATCAAACAAATAAATTTCTGTCATTTACAGACTTAAATAGACTTAAAATTGAGCATGGAGTGCATTAATCTGTTTTAAATCAACTCGAGCTGAACTAATGAATTATCACCCGAGAATCTAACCTGTGAGAATGCATATGAATAAAAGCCTCCTGCACCCATATTTAAGTACAGAATAATTACGGTTTTTAACGTTGCTTACTCCTACCACATGACATACTGCTTTTTATTAATCACCTGTTTCTCAGAGCTGTAGTACCTCAGGGGAAACCATCACCCCTGGAGGACCGCCTTGTCATTCATAATTCAATTATGTTTCCCCTCACTGTAGACATAGATTACAAACCAAGATACAGAATTTGAAGAATATAGAAAAAAAGCAAACCCTATGTTGTTTACAGAAGACTTTTAAAATTGTGTCTGTTTTAGCATTGTTTCCAATTATTTAATGATCCTCCTTCTATTTACTGACTTAGAAGGAATATTTGCAATTTCAGAGAAAATGGTGATTGCCCTGGTTAAACATTCAAATAATTTAAATATGTCATCCAAGATATATTCTTACTTGTTTAGGATCTAAACAAAGCCTTTTCTGAAATCTTCTTAGCATGGAAAGACAAGAGAAGCTATTTGTATATGACCCTATCTATATAATATTGGTAAAGGAAACTGGGCATCACAAATTGAAAAACAAAACAAAATAAACAAAACAAAAAAATCCCCCACAAAACCCCCAAAAACCAAAACATAAAACACCAGAAAACATTCACCAGAGTAGAACCTGCCAGCCTAGTGAAGTATGCCACAAATTTACAAAGACAAATTCATAGTCACATTATAAGTCAAATAAAATAAAGCCCCATCTAGACATACTTTGTATTCTTTTGTATCGCTATAAATCAGGAATATGGGACTGAAAGCAGTGTGCTGTCAGCAGGTACAAAAATGAGGGGAAACACTTCTGTGTTTCCTCCACAGACCACATGCTCATGTATAACCCCTGCATTTCCAGAGCAGCAGAAAGAGATCTAAGTATAGATAAGAATCAGAATATTTGCTTCTGATTAACTCATTAGGTCTATTAAACAAGAACCTCTTACTCCCTGAAAATAGCATAAAAAGGAGTGAATATACTGTTCCACAAATAATTTAAGCTCAGAGGCACAGAGTAAGTGGCTTCCTGCACCACTGGATTGAGGGTGAGCAGTGGCAGGGTTGGTTTCCAGATTTGCTGACAAGACAGAATCACAGAGTGACAGGATGGTTGAGGTTGGAAGGAAGCTCTGGAGGTCTTCTGGTCCAACCCCCTGCTCAAGCAGGGCCACTGAGAGCAGGTTGCCCAGGACCATGTCCAAACAGCTTATGATGTCTCCAAGGTTGGAGAGTTCCAACTGCTCAGCACCGCTGAGAAGAGCCTGGCTCTGCCCTCTTCGCACCCTCCCTTCAGTTATTTATGCACATTAAGACCATCTGAGCCCTCTCACAAGGCTCTCATTTTCATACTGCATTTCCATTTGTAGGATAGAAATAATCCTTGTGCTTTCCTTTTTGTCTGATTTGATTTAGAGCATGCCCTCCTCAGAGGGTGGTCCTTGTTACATGCCAGCGTTGTGCCTTCTCCAGTGCCATTTGTTCACGTAGAGGAAAGCAGTAAGTGCTGTCACTCCAGGTCTGAACCAGTAGGGTTTTGCTGTGATGACAGCTCAAGGCACAATATTCTGTGGTTTTGGACAGACATGATGCTTCGGCCCAGAGCCTGTCAGCAATAGAGTATCCTCATTAAAAGGAAGGTCCCCAACTGTTTGTTGGATCTAAGCAAGGTTTCCTTGTGAGATGGCTCATGGTAACCACCCTGGCTTTTGAGGACAGGCTATGTCCCTGACTTCTACTCTTGTTTCAAGCAGGATTAAGGCCTCCAGTTAACTGAAGAGCCAGTAGACCAGCCTTCCCTTTTTCGGAAATAAATAAGTGCTTTCTGGTTTAAACTTTTTTGCTCTCCATTTACAAAAGTATGTGAAGAGAAACATTAATTAGGGAATTTTTATATATATTTTTTAAAAAAATCTTTGCTGCTGGGCAGAGACAATGCTGTATAATCTTGAGAATTCATAACATGTCCATAGGCATACAGTTTTCTTAATTTAAATAAATAAAACAATTAGTAGCTTGACAAAAAGGGCTGAAGTTATTTCTTGTTATTCAGTTTCCAAAACAAGCAACTATTATTCAGTGTATTTTAGCTGCAGAACAACATTTTTCAAATTAAATTAATTCAAAGAGATCACAGGAAAATGCCTCAGGATGAGGTAAATACAACATAATCTCTGACACAGGCTATTTGAATAGATGTCACTGGCTTCAATCCTTTGTGTTGCCATATAAGCATAAATCACAATTTGAAATTATTTGAGCAGTAATGTAAAAAAGAAACAAATAAAAAGAGCAGTACAAACAGTATCTATAAATAGATAGGTTCAAGCAATTTTAAGAGAACAGTTCTTTTGAGAAAATATAAATTACATGGGAATGACTTGATTTCAATAACATTTTTAATTAAAAAAATGTGAAAGATTTGCTTTATTTCCTCTTAGTCATTTTGTTTTCCATTTTTTGTTGATTGATGTGAAATTATTCTATATATAATAATAACTTGATGTTGACATTCTGTGGCAAAAAGAAACATTTAACTTGACTTTGTTCCAACAGGACAGAAATCTAGTTAGAAGTATTTCTCACAGAAAGGAATGTAAGACTTCTGACACCCCCCACAAGTTATTTTACTAGTCATCTTCAACAGCTACAGAGATCAAGGTGTAGGGCCACTAGTCTGTCTGCCCTGCATGCAACTTGAAAACTAATGTTTTCCACGTATGAAGAAATTGCTTGACTTAAGAGCTTAAGTCAGGTAGAAGATATTTCCTGCACCGCTGGTCAATGTGCAAAAGAAAAATAGTCTCTCCTCATACTCAGAAGACTCTATGTTGTTCCCTACTCATCCTCTCTTGTTTTCCATTTCTCACTCCTCAAGTAGGTAAAACAGAAGCCTCTCAAAGGATTACCACGGTATTGTAGCAGTGCTTATATCTATGAATATTTCTCTTCTACTCTGTGTTCTTTAAAGTCACATTTGTTAGGAAAAAAAAATAATTCAACTATCAGTTCTTCCTATGTGTGTCTGCAGGTACTGGTGTCAAGTATTACAGTCCTGATGTCACTGAAGGCACTCAAAAAATTCCTGCAGAGATCAGGTACTCTGGAACAGCTGCTGTGGTAAACCCAACCACAGGATTGTAGAAATTAAATGATAGCAATATTGTGGAGTATATTAATTTTCTACTACGTGGGAGTCCATCCCACTGATTTCATTGGGCTTCCAATCTGGCAGTGTGGATGGAGGTACATATCTGCTTACTATTCCAACATCACCACAAAAAGTTATTATATCGGCAACATACAGCTAAAACAGTTTTGGAAGAGCATTCTGGATTTTCATCTGCCTCATGTATCAGCAGTGAAATTGCCAGCTAAACCCTAATTGTGGATTCTTTATGACAGGTAATAATAGGAGATGCGGAGAAAAACACAGCTTGTATTTCAGCTACCATGCTGAGCTGAAAGAGCTAGCAGCTTTAAAAAAAACACCCATGTTTTGATTTGTAAGCAAAGCACATTTTATTTGGGTGTCACCAAGAAAGAATACACAAGGGACTGTGCTGTAGATGGAAGCTGACCCTGAGGAAGTCAGTAGGAATTTTCCCAATGACTTTAGTGGAACCAGGATTTCTTCCAATATCTATTTTCTCAATATCCCGCAGCTTTGCAGGCTTATAAAAAAAACCCCAAACAATACTCATAAAGAACACAAGAAAGATTTCTCTGCAGAAATGTATCTTCTTTTCTTTGTCAAACGCTCTGCCTTGCGATGTAGGCATGCTGAACCCACTGAGTTTGAGAGGAGCAGGGCATAGTCATAAGGTGAATAATTTGGCCCCTGAGCTTGGTGCCCACTCAATGGTTTGGCACGCAGCCGCCAGACCCTTTGGATAGTGGTCTTGTTCCTTCTGCCTACGCATTGACTGGAATTTAACATCACATCCACAGCTGATCTAGCTCTTCATTGGTCTCCGAGCAAAGCACAGCCTCAGATCATAAATGAAACTAATTTATTTTGCAATGCATAAGCCCAGCTAGAAGTTTTGTGACAGCAGTTGGTTTCTAAGTTAGCTTTGCTGTAATGTAACACAGGATATTTTGTTTTAATCAGTACCATGTAACTTTCTCTATAGTTAGTTTTGTGCGGTAACTGGCTCAGTAAATCTCTCATTTAAAAATGTGCTGGAGCTGATGACTGAACTTGGAAACACACGGCAGGGTTTTTAAGATGAATCTCAGACACATTTGCTAGAATATGAAGCCTGTTCAGGCTAGGAGTTTTAAATATAGTCTGGTTGGGAATGACTTTTGCCCTCACTTCATTGTAGTTGTCAATTATTTAGACAGGCAGCTGACATTCCCAAGTCTGGTGTCTCTTGTAAAGTCTCATGCCTGACAGCAGAGAATAGGTCTTTGAGCGCATTCTTTTCTGCTTTGCACCCACCAAGCTCATGCTCAGAGTAAGTATGAAGTGACTGTAAAATGTCACAAGATTGGAATAAAGTCATCTCACCTCAAGAATTTGTGTCACAGACAAAAGAAGCTAACAGGCAAGGGAGCTGTAGCCAAATTCTGATTTTTGATACATAGTATTGTCATTTTTATTTTCTATTTATTCTTTTCAATGGCAAGGTAAAGGTGTATTTTATCCTCTAAAGCTTAATCCAGGTTTTCCCTCACTGTACTAAATGATTTAGACCAACATTCTTAATTTTTATTCCATGGTTTTCCTGGTTAATCTTTGTCTAAAAGTTTCCATTATCTAGAAAATTGTTTATTAAGAAAAACTTCAGTTAAGTGTGCATAGAATTTGACTCACATACATTTATCAACATACCACCTCCTTTTTTAAAAAATATTTTATGTTGATTCTGCGGTGTACTTTTGAGACTATTTATTTTGAGGGGGAATGTTTAGGTGTAAAAGCCCGAGATCTAAAGCTTTATGGAAAGGTAATAAAGTTCCTAAACATAGATCCAGTAACAGCTACTTAAAAATATGTATGTTGATGGAATTCAGCCTTATATTTTAACTCCTTTTAAAGTACAAGAACATAGACTTGACAGCAATTCATGATGGAAACAAGGAAAGGGAAAATAGTTCGTTAGCTCTAAACACCACCAGGTGTATGGGTGAACTTAATGAGAGGCATCATGCAAGATATGAACACGTTCGGGGTCCTTAAACTCTGAGACAAAATTTAACCGCTTAAAGATGCATCCATATGAATAAGGCACAGAAGCACAAGTTTTTATTTCCCTGACAGCAATATTAATATATTTCTTTGTCTCTTTTCATATATTAAAGATTTTACAGGTTGCATATAATTTTCATTTCAGTTTGGAGTTACCTATTTGAGTTAGTTTCTTTGAACTGTACAGAAAGTAATTCTTTGACGACTACATTACTAGACATGTTAGTGCAGGAAGCCAGCTATCAACATCAGGGTCAAATATTCATCATTCAAACCACCTCAAAATGTGTCCAGCCCTTCATCTTCTCTATTAAAAAATAACAGTTGAATTCCTCCAACCACAATTTATGACATCTTGCTCATTTTTTATCTGAACACTGCATATGCCCGGGTATATGCAGTAGGTAGCCTCTTTCTATCTCAGCTCAGACAAAGTTCAGTGTAGACAAAACTGCTGCTTCTCATCTATTCAGTCACCCAGAATAGTTTTTTATATTTCTCTTCTTCTTTGTCCCACTTCAAATATGATTAGAAATGTTTTTTCTTTTCTCTTTAGTGTGCCCTCTGCCTCTTTTTATCTTTACTTTTTAGTTATTTCACACTTTAATTGCACCTTGCTTATCCTAAAGATTGCTTTTTTGTGACATCTTTATTATTTAAGAAGAGGTGCTCTGAAGGTGATAATGGTAATATTTTTTTATTAAATAGGAGATACAATATTTTGCTAATTCCAAATATACCATTTACTGACCTCACTAAAAATAAAGGCTGACCAGAGGAGTGTTGAGCAAAAATGATGGAAGTTACTATTAGATTTTGTAAACCTCATGTGTTGTACAACTTTTTGATAAGAATCGCTTCAGTATTCAATTTTCAGTTTCAATTTTCATTTCTTTCAAGAGTGAGCTCTAGAATATGAGTCTTCCATACGCAGTTGTCCGGTTGGAGACATTGCTGTGCAGATGCTTTTAAGTACAAAGAAGTATCTTTAAAAATAAAGCCCTAGGCATATTTCAGAGAATGTTCCACACCAGCAAGAACCCATACAGATGAGCTGGTGGGTGACAAATCTAAAGAAAGATGAAAGAGGCATCCCACTATAAAAATCTCTCCTGAAAAGAGTGGTAAATTTACAAAGTACATGACAAGAGGAGGGGTTTGAAGACAGTAAGAACTGACTTTGCCTTACTGTTGTTAAAAAGGAAAAAGTATATGAAGAGTTTATTTGCTTGTTTGTTTCTGTTAGTAAGTAGTTCTTCCTTCCTATAATTAAATCTGTCTCAATACACATGGGCTTCATGCACCTTATGATGATGATGAAGATAAAGTGGCTTGCTGTATGTATAATGAAAGATCCTGCACTGACATTTCACAATGTTATTTTTGGAAAACCTTAAATAAACTCCAAGAAGCTATATGCACTTCCTAATGTTAAAATCAGTTTTAAGCACACCAAAAATGAATACTCCAGTAATTTTTTTCTCATGTGTCTCAGGGCAGGGTAGTTCAGCTCAAAGCATCCAAAGTGTGTACAGGAAGAGAAGGTGGGATGTTTGCTGCTGATTCAAACAGCGTGCAACATGCTCAGTCTTGATCTGGTCAAATAATAAAGTGATTGCTTGGTGCTGTGCTGAGATACAAGCACTTTCATGCTCTCTCCTCTCCAGTAAAGCTCATTCTCTGTTTTTTTCTGGATTCAACAGCCTCCTTCTTCTCTTCATGGCCCTGGAAATCGCCTTGACTACCCTCTCACTGTTTATTTTGGTGAAATTGCCAAACACTGACCTCCCATTACCTGCTTACTTTTTCAGTTGAGTGAACTATATCAATGGTGCAATTCATTTTCCTACCAGCTGACAGAACAAGAAGGAAACTGTATTTTCTCATGCTCAGTGTTTAATTTAAATACAAGCCCACTTAACTAATCACATTTGTTAGCATTCTTCTCATACAGTAGGTGTCTAGTTTGGAACTGTTCACAGAATATTTTCTACAAAATGCACATTAAAAATGAATGAAATCAGAAAGAACAAACACAGCAAATCACATCTTTGTCTGGCCACACAATTTTGTAGACCTTTTTTCTCTTTACTTTAATGTAAGAAGAAAAACATTCACAATATTAGTCCTATGTGGTTGTGGGGGTAGATGGCTTCCCTACATCCTAATGATGATGGAGGTTTATTGCCAGACTTCCAGTTCTTCATTCATTATAACTCAAACAATAAAGCTTTAACAACGTCAGAGTATAAAATAATTACTAAAAAAGACAAGTGAAATTCACAATGCAAAATGTCAACCCAAGATAAGCTATTTATACATATGGAGCACAGGAAAATCTACTGTTATAGCATAAGTAAATGCTTTGAGCCAGGGACTCAGTGTGAAATTGTGGTGGTACTAAGACAATGCCAAAATGGGAAAGAATTCCTTCAGCCCTGAATTTATGGGGTTATGGACACAGCAGGACATGTTTTGGATGCTATTTGAATGCAAATAATAAACATTGATAGCTGTCTATGGTACCTGCTGTTATAGCCCAGAACACTCAGATGGCTAACAGGATATGTGATTTTTCAGGAGCTCTTCTTTCTGAGACTCATTGTGATCCTGTTGGCCTTGGTGGGAGCACTGTTTGATCAATGCTGAATATTTTGGCATGACCAACTGAGGAAGCCATAAAAAGTTTTAGACAGAGTCTAATAGTATTTCTAGAAAAGTTTCCTCTGCAAAAAAGATGTTAGGTTGAATAAAGGAGAGAGGGTTTTTTCTGTATTACTCAGGAGACCAAATATCTGTCTGGATAGCCAGATTGGGCTGTAAATTACATTGGGAAGTCTTCTTGCCTGAGGAAGAAATCTTTCTAGATAGTGCTTTAGACAAGCCAAAGGGATTGGTTATTGTAGGCTGGACTGAGAAACAATCAGTTCTCTGTGACGGTTCACAGCAAGCTAACAAAATATATTCTGTAAGCCTTTGCTTATTCTGAAGCAGATAGCTCTCCTGAATGCTGGAGAAATAAAGCTACTTCATTAGAACTTCCCCACTAGCCTCTTCTCTCTCTGTGGATCCTCAGGGCATTTACTGTTATCATGAGAGTGACTACATAAAACTGAGGTGCAGCTTAAGCAAAATGCAGTGAGAATCTACAGTAAGGTATACCACAAATCCTCAGTGAGGTCATAATAAATCAGAGGTCAAAATAATGGTCATCTATTATGGGTCCAAATAGCACTGCAAATTAATCACCATCTATACAGAAATAACAACTCTAATAGTCACATCAGCTCCTAAAAATTAATGTCAAATTCCTCCTAAAACCCAATCCTTGAGAAAATATTTGAACTTTCTTTCCTAACATCCTGCCACATCAATCCAGCTGGGCAATTCCACCCACCAGCACAGACTTGCAAAAGGATGGATTTTGAATGATCTTTTAAAGTCAACACATTTTGTTGCTGAAGAAGAGAAAAAAAATAATGCTGACTGATGAGACTTTCCTCAATTCCTCTCTCTCGAACATGTCCTGGCTAGGAAGATAATGTACATGATGTGGACAAGGCCATACTGACCATGTTGTGCAACACACCAGCCTTTAAAGTCCTTGTCTTGAGAAGTCCTGATCATACTTAAAAAGTGGGGACAAAATATTAGTGTCATGGTTTAACCTTAGTCAGTACCTAAGCACCATGCAGGTGCTTGCTCACCCGTCTCCCCCCAAGGGGATGGGGAAGAGAATGGGAAAGAAAAAAAAAAAAAGAAAGAAATCATGAGTTGAGATAAATACAGTTTTACAGTATAAAAAGGAAGAGTATAATAACAATAACAACAATAATAGAAGTATAATAACAACAATAATAATAGAAGTGATGCACAATTGCAATTGCTCATCGCATGCAGAAAAAAACAATCCTATGCCCAGTCTGTTTCCAAGCAGTGATCCTGCCTCCAGCTAGCCTCCCCAGTTATATACGGAGCATGACGTTATATGGTAGGGAATATCCCTTTGGCCAGTCTGGGTCTTCATTTTTATTTTGTTTGGTATCACAAAAGAATCAATAGATAATCTGGGTGAGGGATACTGGGTGTACAGTATGAGCTGTGCTATGCTTTCCAAAATTACAAAATAATTGTTAAAGTGAAAAACTTGCAGCTTTGATCTAAGGATGTCCTCCAGCCAACAAAGCTACAAAACACAGGATTTTATACTTTGAGGAAGAAAAATAAAATAGTGGAAGGCTCCCATTTTTAACAGGGTGTGAGAAAAGGAGGAGGTTGCAGTCTCTAGCAGGAGAATTCCTGATAGCATAATTTATTGATGAATGCAAAAACCTGAATAGAAGAACAAGTCTGAATAAAATGCTATCTAATAAAATAATATTTAAATGCATAAATCCTGAACTAAAGTAGACGCACTTCAGAAAGCATTGCTGGTATCATCTCTCCAAAGGTCACAACCCAAACCCATCACATATATTTTTGAGCATTCTTGTGTATCTAGTAGCTTCATCTGAGACAACGCTGAACTCCAGATGGAGTTTTATAATATAGCCTGACTCTGGAAAGGTGTTCCTCCTATACATATATATATCTTACATATATTTGTGCACAGTGTTTTATATGTAGCGCACACAAAAATATTGACAATGAATTATATCCAACATAGTAAAAAGACGCAAGAGAAAAACATGAATCAAATTCACAGTTAAAATAACTCCATTATTGTGTATGAAATCATACCATTTTGTGATATTTATCTTAATTCAGTTACAGCAGAGATTAGTATAACACTATGTCTAATACACCAAGAGCTTAAGCACTAAATGTGCAGATATATTTAACCTGTGTGTATCTAATTCAAACAGACTAATAGAGAAAGAGGAAGATGCAACCAATATGCTATTAATGTTTATAGCTAACAATGGAATGACAAATATTTTTAATATATGCTTTAGCTGGCATAAGTATCAGCTTACATCACTGTCCTGGTTTTGCTGGGATAGAATCATAGAACTGATTTTCTGCACAGGGAAGCTGCATTTTAGAGCAGATTGCAGCACTTAATTGTGTGATGACAAAGTTGGTGAGACACTTTGATTTAGTTTATGACCAGCTATGGGATGCAGGTTTCCATAGTGATCAAGGGCTTGAGCAGGTTTGAGATAGCCAGGTGCAGGAGCCAGGAGGGGGGAAAGCGAGGGCATCTGCCCCGAGCTGGCCAGCAGCAGTATTCCATAACATAAACGTCACGCTCCCTATAAATTAGGAGATTCTCTGGGACTACCCGCTCTCTGTGATGGCTGCCGTCCCTGGAGGGTCTCATCTGCTGTCCTGTTCCTGAGGCCCACTCTGTGCTCCCGAGCCCTGCCCTGTCGGATGCGGTGAATGTCGCGTGCTCACTGGAGCTGCGCTGCTCGCTGCGTGCGGCACCAGCACTCACGGCTGAGAGGGTGCAGCTCGCCAGCCCTATACAGGCTGAGTATAACCTGCTGTATTTTATACCGGTATTGGTGTTATTAAGATTTTTACTCTTTTATTAAATCTATTTCTGTTACAACCCACATGTTTCCTTTTCTTTTCCCAATTTCCCTTCCTTACATGAGGTGGGGGCAGCTTTGGGAAATAAAATAACTGTCTAAACCACGACAACCAAATAAGAACCTGCATTTTTATTTGTCACCAACAACATTTCATCATATTTATTTCTAATTTAAGTGTGTAAGGTTGATTCTGCTCTGGTCTTTATTAAGTGTCCTGGTTTCAGCTGAGAGACAGTTAATTTTCTTCACAGTAGCCAGTACAGGGCTGTGTTTTGG